>PKRV01000615.1:1817229-1910077 GCA_003709505.1 Hyphantria cunea
TATATATATATATATATATATTTATATTTTTTTTTTTTTATTATTCTGTTTACACTAAGTACTAAGGCATTTATACCCAATGTGTATATAATAAATTAATAAAATATACTTGAAGTTAGAAAATAAAATATTAAACAATGGATTAGTAAATGTATGTTTTAAATATGTTTAAAAAAGAAGAAAAGCAAAGTTTAGTTAATTGATTTTCCCATTTTACTTTGCTAATCTGTCTATATCTTTTTTGGGTTTACGAGTAGGTAATAAACATATCTTTTCTTTTCTTTCAAGAAGATACAAAAAGAGTTGATAAGGCATAATTTATATAATTTTCATGTTTTGGAGATAGGTGTAAATAACAAAAAACCTATTTACTTTTGTGTTAGAAAGTTGGTAGACTTAATTCAAGTACTCACCAAATCATTTTTAATTGCACCACCAGAAAATGTGTTTTCCATATATTTGAATGTATAAAGCCCCAGTAGACGTGCCATCGACACGGTGCCCCGTGTGTCGTGGCTGGAGAGTGCGGTGAATTATCAATGAGCATGTAAATGCATGCAGAATTCACTCCCAACTCCCCCCCTCTGCTATCTATGGTTTTTTTTACCACATCCTGAATTATTAAGATATTACAAGTAGTCGGTTAAGTTATTGATATACTCGGTATTGTTTGGTAGCGATTCTGCATTAAGTTTGTTTTTTTTTGTATTTACTTATTGTGAATGCTAACAAAATGGTACCAATGTAATTAGGAAGGTGTATTTTTTATATTTCTTGTAATTATTTTACGATTTAAGAAAAGGAAATAGATTTTCTTACCTGCTTTTCTTGATAGTTTCTTTATTTAGTTAATACGTTTAGGAATGAGTTATATTTTCTCATTATATATTTAACTATTTTCACTTTAAATATTAAACCTCACACCATACAATTGAAAATTAATTAGCACGGTCGTTAACATATTTGCCAAAAACAAAAATCCACAAAATTAAAAAAAAATATCGAAAACTTTGTCATTAATCTACATTTATAGTTCTTATTCATTTTCTTTTTTTTTTTTAATTTCCTATTCAGTTATTTTTCAAAATTCCACACACCCCAAATATAAAAACTGCAAGAAAGTTTAAACCATTAATGTTTGTGTTTAAGTTTTAAGATAATTTGAAAGTAGGCAGCTTAACAAGCAGGTGCTTTTGAGACTTGATGAAGCTTCTATCAGTATATATAATTTTTTTAAAATACGTACTTAAAGGCTATCAAAAAATCTCAAACAAGAACCATGGCACAGTACAGTGCGCGATATTTCGTAAAATCTCACTAAGGGAAGCACTTTAAGTTGGTAGCATCGTATATTTAATTCACGACCATCTGAAGTACGTCCCCATAAAAATCCTGGTTGATACTGTGCAGATGAGCCACGCCAGGGCCGCACTCGCAATCATTTTAATTGTATTGTCGTGTTTTACGGCGAATCTGCGTTGCGATAATGGCTTTGTGATTTCTGAGATCTGAGTGTAATCTGTATCGATCTGTAATTTTATTAGGGGAAAGTTAAGTGGCACACTTTTATATCTGTGACCATTTATTTATTGTTATTCGCCCAAAAATGTGCAGGTTAAAGTTTTCAGCTGATACCGTGGTTTGAGATACTCCTGTTTAAGCATATTTATAGCTAAGGTCTTCGAGAATCGGCCAACATCTATTTTTGATTCCTAAATGATTAGGTGACCCACTCACTCCTAAATTTATTTATTTTTTTGTCAATTTTTTTTATGTACCTTTGGCAAAACATAGTTTGCTGGGTTATCTAGTCATAATAAAAGGCTTTTACAATCTCAAATATAAATACTCTTACATAAATTGTCGTGTTACCAAGTTTTAAAATGAGTATATTATTGTTGAAAATGGTAGGTATTCTAAATAATCTAAGTACATCCCTGTTCCGGTCCAAGATACGTATACCCGGGATTTACGGTTATCGCTTACCCGGATGCGTTCAATCACAACCGGGGAACTTAATGCTTAACGCGTCTATACCGATCTCATACGTTTTTACTACTCAATTATTTATGTATTTTATTTTTATAGATCTAGCCAAACGTGATTTGAAAATATGCCGCCGATGCGAAAGTGAAAATGAAAACATCACGAATTCTTAATTTTAGATTCTATGTAGTTGGATTTAGAATTCCTTTTTCTATCATAGTGCTGAACATTGAATACCGGAATAGGGCCAACGGTTTTAACCAATTAGGTATTTTGTTATCATTTCCTACTAAACCTGGAGTTTCAAAGAGAATCAACAATATTTTGATGATTTGAAAGCTGCCACAATGACTTTACTCCGGCTGATGGAAAGTATAACTAGAAAAGAGTGATGGTCAACATACACATTCCGAATACGACTCTGGTGTTCTTACGCGGCGGTAACCACTTACCATGAAAGATACATAGCTACAAAAATCTTGCACAAATACCTTTTTTAAATTCGGTTAATAAACATCACATTTAAACCCTTATCTGACAGGTACATTGGTTATATCGGTTTGACATAATTAAATGGAAAAATTAATTGAAAAATCAAATGACCTGTCAAATAAGTTATCCGAAACTTACCTGTAACTCGTGAAAGAGGGCCTTAGTAGAGCAGGTCAACATGTGACAATCCCCGCCAGCGCTACAATCAACAACATTACGAAGGTTATAAAAATCTGTGAACATCCTCTGAGATCGTAACAGTACCTATTACTAGTTTATCTTCCATAACGGCTCAAGTACGCTATATAAACTGAATGTTCTATATAAAAGACGCGATGAACACGCTCAAGAGTATGACATCGAACTAGTAATGAATGTATATATGTGAAAAGATGATGGAAAAGTATTAGAAAGACTAGTTTTTGACAGCGGCTCCGCCCGTGTGTCATTCCGGTCGAGTGGGCCCATTTTTGCCGAAGCGTGGCTCTTTCGCGGCGTGCATATCTACTATTTAAATATATCCGTCACTTGTTCAAATTCTGACATCACAGTTTTATCACCGGTGACGTCACAGCAATGATCATCCATTTTAGAACATCAATTAAATGGAGATTCTTTCGGAATCAAAGTCTAAAAGTTTATCAGTACCTTGTACCTTTTATATACAGAATTACCTATTATTTGGTAAAGATGAAGAAATTTATTTTTGCCATTTTGATGATGGCACTACAAGTTTCTTAAATCTCTCACATCTCAGACATGGCCGATTGATCTCAAACTAGATAAAGCCTGTATTGTGGTACCCAGTGTGCTGATAAACATATCACAATACGATAATACATGCATATTTTAGTAGAGGAAATCTGAGAATTACAATATTTTGCCCTGGATAGGATCAAACCCACAACCTCTGTCTTAGTAGACACGATCACAAGACTATAGGCCCATCAACTTTGAATGGACTTGTGGCACGTGGTCGTGGTTAAAGTGGTCGGCATGCGACTTCCTACTTCGCCAAGTGGTATGGGTTCAAATCCTACATGGGACAACACTTTTTGTGCTTTACAAATTGTTGTTCTGAGTCTGGGTGTTCTTTATGTCCATTACACGTATGTTTATAAAGTTCTCCACGACACAGAATTTATTCCTAGTGCGTGAAATGGCTTTAAAAAAACAAGAAAAAAAAACTGCATTTATATTTTTTCATTTAATGAGGCTTGCCATCACGATATAAACTTTAGGGGTAAGGTATAGACTATAAACATGGTAAAACTAGCAAGAATGACTAATAATAATACGTACATACATATTATGTTCCTAATTCTCTGTCACTGATATCTCAATCAAATGTCATTGAAGACTTGTGTCATGTCAATTGATGGCGCTGTTCATTACTTTCATTATTATCTCGAAATTTCTTAGAGATTCGCGCGATATCGCCTGCGCACGTAATACCTTGTATATATCGCACTAATACTACGTATATTTATGAAATATACCTACCCACCTATCCGTCTTTATACCTGAGTTAATAGTACAACACTGTTGACTTCTCAAATAACGTTGAGAACTGTCTAAAATCGATTTGTCTGAGTGTTTCTGATTTTTTTAGACAATAAATAATAAATAAATATTTCGGACATCTAAAACATAATGCCATCTAGTCCCAAACTAAGCAAAGCTTGTTCTATGGGTACTAGACAACTGATATTAATACATATTTACTTTTTTTGTAAATACATACATATTATACATAGAAAACATCCAAACTCCGAAACAAATATTTGCTGATCATACAAACCGGCCCGACCCAGGATTCGAACCCGAGACTTCATGGGCAGCAGTAGCGTAAGCTACCACTGCGCCACAGAGGCAGTCAAGTCAATATACTTAGAAAGTTTAATAGGAAATATCTTATGACAACATATTAGGTATAATTAAGTGTGAGTACATAACCTTTTTCAAGAGTAAAACTAATAGCATTACCTAAACTAAATAACAAATGTCAATGAAATATGACTGACATGTAATCTTTTCAAGAAGTCGTCCATTTCAACAAAACTACAATTACGAAATGATCATCGAAACATCACATAAAATGCGATTGAATGAAAACACAATACAGTAAAAGGCATCAGTCAACGTTGAATCGATAGCTGAACCCCTGCCCGTTCCATTATCACCGCTCCCAACAAATTGAAAACCTCATTTCAGCTATAAATCAATCCGAACTTCATCGGCCGAATCAATAATTCATAGACGATCGTATTTTGAATTCATTCAGTCTCCCTCAAGCTTCAGAAACAATTAAGAGGCTGTAAGAGGTGGTAAGAGGCCTTTCGCACCCCTGCAGTAATATTGAGCGGTAATTACACCGTTACCGTCTGCGAAGATTTTACGCACTCTAGGACTTGCGTGTTATGGCTTGTAATAAGTTTGGTTAATGCTTGGCTGGATGGGGTGTGTTGTCTTTGCTTTTAACTTTTTAATTTCGTAAGTTGCGCTAAGAATTGCACATAATTAATTTAAAATTAGAACTACCTCGTACTCAAGTATTGGCTGTACTAAATTAAAAAAAGAATCTTTTAGCACGGATTAAATATGTTTTATACGTATACACAGAGTTCATAATATATTTAGTAGTTTTTGATCGTAAGCAGGTAGGTACCATATTCGATGTGTTATTGTAAAATAACTGCTAGCTAGCTTACTAAGTTTAGTAGGGACTTCGACAATTTATCTCAAAACGTTAAAGTAATCATGCAATCAAAGAAGCTCTAAGGCGAAACTTAACACCCCAACAATTTCGTGGCAAAATTTATTCATGCTGCGTATAGGTAGTCGAGGCGGGAAGGGGCAGAAAACATCACAATTTGCGAACGGCTCAAAGGGAACATCTTTCTCTACAAAAATCTGTAGAAGCGAAGTATCGCGAAGATGGAGAGACTAACGAGGTAGCCTCGCGGCGGCCGCTCTGATTTCCAATTCAAAGGAAAATTGCGATCTGTGGGAGTGGGATGTTGGTTGTGTGGGGTGGGGGGGTTTCCCCCTCTCGTTGCTACGCAACGTGGGGAGGAGCCGCTGCAATCACGGCCCAATGGCACGACGGATATAAATTGCTCCGGCGTCGCGACACTGGCGATAGACAGAGAGCGCTGATTGTCTCGCTCGCTCTAATGAAGTCGCCACTCGCTTGCCACTCGAGTCTCCCTTGATTGACGGTCTAGCGGCCCTTTTTCGAAATGCTAGGCAAGTTAGGTATCGATGGTGGGCCGTGATTTGTTGTAATTGCGGGCGTATTGGACGCGCGAACGTTTTCCTGCTGTGTCATACGTTTATGTAAAGCGTTTCCTTTCATTGAAGTATATCAAGTTATGTACCTATTCGTCATTAATTGTATGAGTAATGGAGGTGCTCTTGTGCGTACCTACATACTGCTATGCCTTTAATTGATTTTAATATCACAGTGAGTAAGTACAGCTACTGCTGGTCTTACATATGATTACGTACAAATAACAAAAGATTACCTACTTATCGGTGATTACTTAAGTATAGATAGATAAAAGCAAGTGAGTACCAACCTACTAGAAACACAGCACCGTTAACTAATTACCTAACTAAAAGAACCTCGAACCATTACGTTCCAATCTCAAAAATCGATGATAAAAAAGGACAATGTTCTTTATTTGAATAATTTCGTTGGTTACAATATGGGGTTATGCACTTACTTACCTATAATTTATTTTTAAAACATAGATAAAGTAGTTGCCAGGACTACCAGAACATATTACTACGTGTTTCAAATCTATTTTGTCGATGACAAAAGAAATCCAGAGTCTTCCATTGCGTCGAGAAAGATTTTTCTATATATCCTTAATATAGAACGGTCTTTAGAAGGCATTTGGTCCAACAAAAGCAGTAGAGAACAAAGCCGATATTAAATTCTTTTTGCGTAGGAATCACGATACAAATAAACTGTAATACGTCTCACAGAAGGTTTACGAATGTACAATTTTAGGGGTTTTTTTATTGAATGAAATTCTATAATTATCTATAAATTGTTATTGCAGTACTTTTATCATTCCATACAAATCAAAGAAATATTGTTAATACGTAAAAGGTTTTCTAACTGATCAAGATATTAAGTAGGTTAGTAGTCGTGTTGGGTACTTATCGTTCTAAGTACCCAGTAAATATTAATAAGGTTACCAGACTTTTTTAATACTGAAACTGAAGATATTTTACCTAAATTTATATACACCTATTACGTGGTCAATTTATTAACCTGAAAGTGAATATTGAAACGTAGTATGTAGTTTAAATTAAAATGTTTAATTTAATCGGGATTTAATTGAATAACATTATAATAATAAATATATACTTGTATCTTATCTAAATAAGGAAATATAATCTCGAAGAAAAAAATGATATCAAAATAAAGCTCTGATCAAAACTCAAAGTCTTGATTTTATCTTTTATAACCGCATTACACCAAAAACCTAACATTTGAGTAGAAATATGAAGGATCCGGACAGTTGAACGTGCCTCTATAAATCGCAAAGCGGGCACGTGTCGAATCCGTAATGCGGACCCGCACTGATTACGGACGTTTTAGGATACGTAATACTCCAATATCCACACCTAAAAGCTAATACAACCTACTCTCAGCTGTGTTAAGTAGTAGCAACGTCGGTGAAAAATTGTACCATTACTTCATACTATTATTTTTATGGCAACACTGGTCGATGACATTTGACTTGAGGTGTGACAAAGATAACAATTCTTTCGACCTAACAATGACTTAGCTTTTTGGCTTATATTACTGTTTATTTATTTTTTGGTTACGAACTTCAGAAGCGTTTAATAAAGCAAACTGGTGCAAAACTCTCGTGGTGTCATGTACCTAATTGTGGTATTTTTTGGTCTCTTATTAACTAATGATGCAGTAGATATGAAAAAATACGTAACTTTAGAAGTTCATTATATACCTACATATAGTTATTTCCCGTGTACACATAGGAATGTATATACAATCAGTACATACGAAGTCATAATATGTACGGGTTGTGCCTCATTACGAATTCGATTCGTGTTTAGAGTAGGATTACTGTTTGACTAGCACATAATCATATAACAGTAATATCATTGATGCCAGATACTTGTGAACATAACACACACAATATGAATTCACTCTTTACACGGATAGCGCAGTGGTTTAAGCGGTCGCCTAATACTACGCTGAGTATTGTGTGTTCGAGTCCCACACGGGACAACACTTGTTGTAATCCATAAATTGTTAAACTGAGTCTGGGTGTCATTTGTGTACGTTTCAGGCGGGAGTTGTCTTAAAAAATGCTTAATTTAATTATAGATGTCTGCTTTAAATATCACTGTAATGTACCAAGATTGTGAATGGTGTTCCTGACTGATGTAAGAAATCAAATGTTAAAGAAAATACATTACCGATATACCATATTCATTCCTTCTGTCTTATTGGTTTATCTATATTTTTTTTTACGTAATCGCGCCAAACAAGCAGACGTATCATAAGTGGTAAGCGATTACCGCCGCCCATGGACATCTGCAACACCAGAGGCGTCACAAGTACGTTGCCGGCCTTTGGGGGATGAGGAAGAGGATGGAGATGGGGGAGGGTTTGGGGTGCGGACCTCCGGTATCCTCACTCACTCGGTGAAACACAGCGCAAGCGCTGTTTCACACCGGTCTTCTGAGAGGCCGAGGTATCACTTCGGTCGAGCCGGATCTATAAACATGTTCTCTTGCAAATAATTCAAGACCAAATTTATTGAAATCGGTCCAGCCATTCCCTAATTTTAGCAAGACTGACAAACAACAATTAATTTTTATAACTAACGTGTTTTATTCTAAGAATACCACCACCATCATCAAGTACTAGTGAACATCTTCCTAAAACTATCTCAACTCCGCATACTTGAAGCAACGATTTGTGGTAATCATGCACTTTGTAGACACACAATTGAAAAATTACAGTGGTTTCAGCCAATCTGTTGGATTTAAAACAAGGCAGGAACTCGCAATCCTTGTTACAAAAGAGCTGGATTTTTAATTGTGACGTAACCTTGACTGGCTACCATTCCATTGAGGAATTTACTGCAAGGAGTTTCTTTACATTGCAACTTTTTCATTTAGCAACCTATCACCTTCGTATTAATAACGGATTTATAGAGACGTTCATATCCTAGTTGCACTCGGTGATTAGAAAATTAGAAACAATTACCACAGTCACCGTGATTTGGAGCTCACGTTAAGCTGTCGGTCTCGGTTGTGATCACAGGATAACAGCCGTGAAGCTCATTTGGAGGCCTTTGGGCGGCTTAAAAACATCCAACAGCAAGATTACTTAGCCACAACTTAGTGTTGCCAGTCCCCAACCCGCACTTGGCCAGTGTAAGGATGTATGGCTTAACCCTCTCCTGAGAGGAGATCCAAGCCCAGTAGTAGGACATTATGGGTTGTTGATTGATTGGTTGATTGCTTGATTGATTGATTGATTGATAACGGATTACGTAAACAATCGCTCATTAACAGCAACATTGGTGTTTGGTGGGCATAAAATCACTTAACGCTATCCAGACGGGTTGATACAGGATTTATTTCAAGATTTCCATCTCTTTGCAGTAATATTGTTCTTGTGTTGCTTAATCATTTAGTTACTTCTAATGACACCCATGCGATAAATAGGAGGTGACATTCTGTATTCGACAGCCTCGGTGGCGCAGCGGTAGCGTATGCAACTGCTGTGCTAGAGGTCTCGGGTTCGATATCTGAGTCGGACAAAATGTTTGTACGTTCTGCATATATTTGTTTCGGAGTTTGAGTGTATATGTAAAAAAAGTATATATGTATTAATATCAGTTGTCTATTACCGATAGTCCTAGCTCTGCTTAGTTTGCCACTAGATGGCGTTGTGTGTAAGATTTCCGAAAATATTTATTTATTTATTCTAAATCCTGACACTACACGGAGATGAAAATCAATAGCTCAAGACGTATTAGAAATCAACAATCTCAGTTATTTTGTCACCTGTCTTTCAGAAAATAACTTTTTGAGGAGTAACTAACGCCACAAATAGCAACAATAAGGTGGATGATCTGGTGACGCACCTGATTGTTTGACCTCCATGTCTCAGAAAAGATCTCCCCATTTTTGTGGCATTAAGTCTACTTTGCAATCATCTAGCAAGTATGTGTAATATTTACATTGAGTGGCAAATTACGAGTAGCGAAAACAATGTTTATTGTCCGACTTCTCGCAACAGCACATTCGAGTTTATTATTTGACAATAACTTAGAATCCATTATCATAATGCCTTTAATGGTCCACTGTTGGACAAAAACCTGTCTTTAGAAAGACGATTTTGGCTAACTATACTACGCTGGTCAGAGGAACTATTAGAAAGATATAGGGTTTGTTTTTCTTCTTTTTAGGGGCTGTTGTCGTGCGTAGATTGCTGTAGATTGATTTGGGGCCGTACCCAAAGATTAAAACAGAGCCCTGTTGCTAAATATCAGCTATCCGTCTATCTATCAGTCAGTAATCAGGCTGTATCTAATTAACCCTAATACTTAGACAGTTGATATTTTCAGAGGTTATGTATTTCTGTTCATACTATACATAGAAAAAAAACACAGAATAAAATAAATATTTCAGGGGCCTATCATATAACAAACGAGATTTTTTTTAGATATTGGTACGGAACCATTCTTGTGTGAGTCTGTCTCGCATTTGCCCTGTTTTTAATTAGAGTTGTTATCGGAATCCTTCCGAAGATATCTTAGGTCCCCTAAACTCACTTCAATCTCGAATTTAACACCCGTTTTTACACTTTTATGTTGATAAAATAAATCTGTAGAAATTTTTATCTATTTAAATATGCATTCAATAGAAACAGAAAACCAATACAGTGTTCAAACTCGTAACGTTTATCATACAACAGTCGAATATGTAGCCACATCCAATACGGACTGTACCTATATATCTTCTACAAATATTATACGTAGAACGGACAAAGGGAAAACTGCGAACAGATTCCGGAAAGGTTTATTAACACAGAATTGTTAGGGTTGTCAAAATTCGGAACATGTACTATTTTAGATTTTATTTTTAATATTTGTAGGAAATTTTTTAGTTATAATATTTAATTTTAAAAACACATTACGAAAAAAAATTAAATTTTGAATATATTTAAGTTTTTAATTCATTTCATAACTTAAATTGACTGAATCAAAAATTTTCACAGAAAGAAAAACAAATAAATGGAAATAAATGGAAATACATATTCGCATTACAATCGATACAAGCAGGATATATATAGTTCTTTTTTAGATGTCTTAATCCAGATCTGAAGATTCCTGTGTGCTATCAAATACAGAAAAAATTCAAAAAAGACAATAATACACTACAATAAATATTATAGTTTTATTTTATCTAATACCTTTAAACGAGCAATTCTTGTGTATATCTATGTATATATAATCTGAATCTCGAAAACGGCTGCAACGATGTTGATGAAATTTAGTATATAGGAGCTTTCAGAGTCGATAAATCGATTTAGCCAGGATTCCTTTCTAGAAAAATTAGCATAACAAAATACCGAGCAAAGCGCGGTTATTCAGGAACTTATATTTATGTTCAAGATTTGGGTACCGAATTTAATATATTGAGATGTATTTATTCATTTTATTCACAATATTATAACACAAATAAGTTACTTTTATATTTCGGAGATGTATGCTTAAAATAATATTAATTATTAAAAAAAACCTAACAGATATCTAAATTGAACTTCTGCCTGAATTTGTTTGGCATTACATTCATCTAAGCAATTATAAGACGTAATTTTAAAGTATATTTCAGTAATGTAATAAGTTCAAAGAGTAAAAAAAAATAAAAAAATCTTAGATTTTTTATTGCGACAACCCTGTTGGTATCTCCGGGTCGCACGTCACAGTGGATCGATAGCGCGATGTGGCGCGAATTACGTCCACCGCGCCGCTCTTCTATTAACAGACACCGAAATCTAATGTCCATTTTCATACCGACTACCTATAAGTAAACAAATTGTAGAGTAGGTATATAAATTACAATGGGTGCGTACAATAATTTTGTACAAATAGGCTATTTTTATCAAACTCTAGATACCTACTCAGCTTATTCAATTACCTAGAAAGGGTAAAACATCTTTAAATTAATTTTCCAATTAAAAGTTATAGGTAATGATATAATAATGCAAGAAATGTAAATTCTACGGTATTTTATTTGAAAATGGAATAAATAAATTCCATTTTTAAATTTATTTAAAAGATGTTCCTTTTTTATGATGATATAAATTACAAATAGTTATTTTTTAATATTCATTTTGTTTATTTATTTGTCAATAGGTGAGAAGCCCCATAAATGCCAGGTCTGCGGAAAAGCCTTTAGTCAGAGTTCAAACCTCATCACTCATTCTCGCAAACACACCGGCTTCAAGCCATTCGCTTGTGAGCTCTGTGGCAGAGCGTTCCAGAGAAAGGTGGACTTGAGAAGACATAAGGAGACCCAACACGCGGATATTAGAACTCCTCAACCGCATATGCAGCCGCACACCGATGTTCATACTATGCATCCAGCTGACATGCATTCTGTAGCTGATCATAGAATAGGTAAATATATAATAATATTAAAAAACAAATTTATATCTTAAGACTTTTAACATTAGGTTAAAATTGCAAACGTACGTGCTTGAAGACTCATTGGACCAGTATTTTCTTTATCCGCCAATTTTGTACTTAGCACTAAATATACAAGTGTAAATTGGAATTATTGAAGCATATTTTATAATGCATTTACTCTTGTTTTAGATCTCCGTCCACCTCACCCTGACCTTCGCCAGCACCCTGACTTCCGGGCTCATATGAGTACCTCAGTCCCACCACTGCAGCCGCTGCCATCCTGAACGTCAACCGCCTTCGCGCCAACCGCTTGGCGCTGAGGCTTCATACCAAAGACGAGAAAGCGATGTAGTGGAAACCACACACTAAACTTGCCTTTTAAAAGTATATGATAGCAGTGTACACACGACTTAAAGCACATTGTAATTAAGCATATTTTGAGTTTTAAAGTAGCTTTACCACGTGTTTCTACCACATCGCTTACTTGAAGCTAATATAGTATAATATAGGACATGTTACCAAACCTTTAGAGTATTAGGAAGATTAAGATTTGACTAAACGGTACACCGTCACTTTAAACTGAAATTAAAAAACTACAGATAAATATGTACAAAATATGTAAGAGGTGAAAATTGACCTTTTTAGTTATGTGTTTCTGATCTCAAAATATGTCACAATAATTAAAAAGGTAACCAAAAATAGATTTATTTACTAACTTATATACAATAGCTTTTAGCAGATTTGGCATAAGTCAAAAAGTTCATATCGATGTCACACCAAATATTATTTAAATAAAAACTAGGTATGTTTATTTTGTTAGCAATAAACCAAAATAAGTTCATTTTTCTTAGTAAATTTAACCTTAAATGGACTGATGGAATCATTCCAAAATTAATTTAGACTACGTAAACATTAATTTGGCATAAATTTAGGTTTTAAATTAATTAAAAACTTAAATATATTCAAAATTTAAATTTTAATATCTCTCACGGTCATTTCCTGTTCATATTTAACAAAAGACAAAAAATATTCCACTAAATTACTGAACATTCCAATTTTAAAACTGGAATTCTATAACTTAGTTATTCCGACAGCAATAGATGTAAAATATATTTTAATTATTCCAAAATTTCATTCCTAGAAAGGCATAATACCAATTATTAAGGTAAAATGTTAAATAATATTAGTATGTAATGTAGTAAAATACTCGCATATCATATATTATAATTTTAATAAAATTATATCAATTTGAATTATATAAAACATTTAGCTGATTAGAGTCATAAGTATCAATATTAAAAATGTACAAAAAGAACTTGGCTATTTTTTAGCTATAATCTTTTAAACACGAATTCTACAAAAGTCTTATTACATCAATATTGTATAATGATATTTTTTTCTTACCAAAATGTTATGAACTATCTTATTTTATCATGAGTCGTTTAAATACTAAATTGTTGATTTATATTAAATATGTTTATTCAAATTTAGATTTTAAGAACGCGTCCCCAGATTGACAAACATTTACCAATAGTCTTTGTTTTTCAAAATTGACCTGTATTTTCAACTGTATAAAGTACGTTTTACAGTACATAAACACAAATCTGCGATGTAAAGTAACCCTGAAAAAATATGTGGGTACCAATATCATGCAAGGCATTATGGAAATTATCACTTCATACCATTCATATCATGAATAATTCATTAAATGGTAGTAGAGCCACGCTGATTTCAACACGAATGGACCGGTACTACGCTCTTATAGAAGACCAACCTAAAATGACAGCATTCGTGCTGTCGTGTTCCGTTGAGGAGTGCGAGACCACAGGCAATGATGCAAAAGCATCACTAGGCCACCATAGTGTGGGTCCCCATGGCGCATTGTTGCATTGTCTGCATTCGCAATGAGTATGAAGACCACTACATTTGACAGGCTCATACTTAAAAAAAATAGGAATGCTCGGTCTCATTTTAGTCATTCTAAGAATGATCTAATCATCATCATTAATCTAATTTCATCTAAATCATCATAAACAATAATCAATCTAATGAAAATCAATCTAAGATACAGAAAATCGATAAAAAAGTTTTTTTTTTTTGCTGGGTGTAACTTTAATCAAATAGTTGGGGCCACGTCCTTAAAATGAAATTAATTACGCCAATGACGTATAAATAATGAATCCATTATTATTTATTAATTATTATTATCATATAAAAACGCGAAACAATTTGTATACGTAACATTTAGTAGATCAGTCTTTAACTAAAATAAAAATATTAAATTTATGATCACTTTGTACCCAAAAATTATGTATTGTATAAAAAATAATTATAATGCTACTTATATTAAATTGTTCCTCTTATTTACAAACGCATAAAATTCTTTTTATTTTATTTTATATATATTGAAATTTAACACTAATTAATGTTTATAATATATTTAAATTGTTATAAAAATAATATGCACTGAACAAAATTAAATGTTATTTTTCTCGTTTTAATTGGTAAATGTAAATAAACATTTTTAATGCATTTTAGCTTTGTCGTGGCATAAAAAATAATTGTATGTTGTTATATGTAAACTCTTGTAAATATTGTATAAAACTTTAAAATAATTATGTTAACGTTCCCAAAGAAAAACGTGCAATCCTAAGGTCATTTATGAGTTATTATTATAAGTAATCACTTCAATAAATAATACGTATAACTTTGGAATTTTATTGCTTTCATAGGACTTTTTATTGTGAAAAAAACGTGCAGACGTGTCGCCTGATGGGAAGCGATTATCGCCACCCATGGACAACCGCAACACCCGAGGCGTCACACGTGCGTTGCCGGCCTTCGGGGGACGGGGGATGAAAGAAAGGGTTGGAATATGGAAATTCGGTATCCTCACTCACTCGTGAAATACAGCGCAAGCGCTGTTAAACATCGATTTTCTGTGAGGCCGTGGTTTCACTCCGGTCAGCCGTCCTATTCTTGCCGAAGCATGGTTCACCCACGGTAAAAGATCGTAAGAAAGTTCGGTGAGAGATTCGTCGAAGGAATTATAAAATGATTTATTTATTTATTATTCATATGATACACATTGTACAATCTATCAGATGTGACATCCAAAAAGCTTTCAAGACTAATTTTTGAACAATTGAGTTGCAGGGTAATACTGTACAACTTATTCGTATTGTACAGTAAAATTTTTGAAATTAATTATAACATTATTTCGTCAATTGCAATAATGTTGTAGTATATACATAATAAATTAAAAACAGTACATTAAAATTAAAGGTATCAATAATAATAAAAAACGTTAGTCAAAGAGTAAAAAGAAATATTCGGTATAGCTATACTATATCATTCAAAATAGATATCTATACAAAATTTTGTTTATAAGGAAACTAAAAGAAATACGAACGATAAAGATAGTACCTAAATAGGAACCTTTTTTTTAACATGTGGAAACCCCCTCGGGCCTTGACCCCACTTTAGTCGGTTTGTATAGATACCTATTTTGAATGATATAGTATAGCTATACCGAATATTTTTATTTACTTCTTGTGCCACTCGGCGCCTGAGATGGGAGAGATCCGGGAACCGCTTTCTTACGCCATCCGGAACCTAAATAGGTACCTTCGTTAAGGAACTTGCGTTCCATACGTTCGGTACAACCTCACTTCTGCAACTGTATCTGCCTCTTTGCCTATTCAGCGCTGCCAGATGCATAGTTGCGGTACCCAAGAACATTGTGTTCAATATCATGTAGTGTTATCGCACTTCCCATAGAAAGTGCACTTAGAGATCAAATGAGACAAAATATGAACCTATCTTCTTGCTCAATGTGAGAAAATGGTACTTAATAATCAGTTTAAAATGTTTTATTAGTAGTAATTGACTTCTTCCTAGCGTTTATTATTTCCAAGATTAATTGGGGTCGGTTACTAATTCAACCGGTTTTACCTGAATATCAGTTTTTCCGCGGAACGACTAGCATCGGACCTCCACAATCCTGAGAGTGAACTTAATGCAAAGGTTGAATTAGTTGTAACCATATTCCACAAAAATCAAATAATAATTATTTTTCTGTTAATAGCTATGTGAATATTTTTAATTCATCTAAACTTTTTGGATGGTATAAGAAATCAAATGAAAAATTGTTGTTGACACGACCAATGATACCAAAATATTATATCACAAGAAAAAAATACGACAAACATAAAGAAAAGCAACAAAATACGCTGAAAATAGTAGAACGGTAAATCCAATTTGAGTTGTATTAATGGAACTTCTGGGACCACACTAAAATGTCAATGCGCCTGTAAAAAAAGTTATGGTAATTTAACGCATTGTTAATATTTTGTATATTACCTACTTTGTTTAACGAGAAGCGAGCGAGAGCCACGTTTCAGCATCCATGGCTGGCTGGGCTGGAGTGATACCACGGCCTTACGGAAAACCGGCGTTAAACATCCCCTGCGCTGTGTTTCACCGAGTCAGTAAGGACGCCGGAAGCCCAAAACTCAAACTCTCCCTCCACCCATTTAATTAAAATTTAACCAAAAGCCGGCAACTTGTGAAGTCTCTGTTGTTGCGGGTGTACATGAGCGGCTGTAATCGCTTTCCACCAGGCGATACGTCTGCTACTTTGTACCCTATTAAAAAAAAACAATTGTAGTAAAATTTACCTCAAACCCCAAAAGCACATAACTGGTTCCACTGATTTCTGAAAAAAGAAAATAGTAACTAAAATTCATTTTACATAAAATTAACTAATCTGCCATTCTCTTAGGACTATACATTTTTGTAGTAAAAGTAACTCTATGTACTTTAATATATGATTATCAGAGTAAATTATGACAGTTAAAACATAATGACAGTTAAAATAAACAAATATGTAGATTGAGTCGCAATAATAAATAGCACCTTTATTATAACTTAATATATTAAGTTGGACTCTCCAATTTCACGCCACTTAGTTCGATCTATGGCTTCCCGCATCCAGCGCCTGCCAGCCGTCTTGCGCAAATCATCGCTCCACCTGGCCTGTGGACGTCCTACACTACGTTTGCCGAGACGCGGTCTCCACTCAAGAACTCGTTTACCCCAACGGGTATCGGTTCTTCGACAAATGCGGCCAGCCCACTGCCACTTCAGCTTGCTAATCCTGTGAACTATGTCGATGACCCTGGTTCTTTGTCGGATCACCTCGTTTCTGATGCGATCCCTTAGAGAAACGCCGAGCATAGCCCTCTCCATAGCACGCTGAGTGACTTTGAACTTATTGACCAGTAGAACCGTAAGTGTCCACGTTTCAAATCCGTATGTCATGGCGCGAAATTGGAGAGGTCTATGTCCAGCAGTGGACTGCGATAGGCTGATGATGATGTCCAGCAGTGGACTGCGATAGGCTGATGATGATGTCCAGCAGTGGACTGCGATAGGCTGATGATGATGATGATGATGATGATATTAAATATTAGGTCGAAAGTAGACGATGTTATTGTTGTTACTTGTTAATGGAAATCGTTCGTATTCAAGGGGCATGGGAAACCTTGACGAGAACTCTAAGTCTGCATAAGCATGGGTCAATAGGTGGAATAGTAGTATAGACTACTAGTACTAATAGTCTATGGATATAGATCTATACATAGATCCATAGACTATTATTTAACGCGATAAAAACGCAGGCGGAGCCGCAAGCAAAAGCTGGTATTATATAAATTATATATTCAAAGAAAGTACCATTTTGAAACTAAATACGGTATAGGTTAAAATGGAAGCCTATCAGAATAATTATGCAAATACAACAGGAGATGTAACACTGATCTTAATTCCATTTCTCCATTATCTCGACGTGGCGGGTATGGATTTAATATTAAAGAAGTCCACTCGAATAACACTTAAAATGTCTTAGAGTAAGGAATATTTAAAAAAGCAAAATTTGAACAAATTTTTTTAAAATTTTTGAACATTTTGATAATATTTTTAACGCATGTATGATTTTAACATTCACCGTAGCGTGTAGTCGGAGACTTTACAAACTTTAATTTATTGATCAAAACATTATCTACAGACATTAACAAAACCAGATTCTCTAGCTTAAACCACGCGGGTTTTTACGCTAGAGGGAGTGGGTCCATTAGTAAACAACAGTTATTTAGCAAAATCAAATGTAAACAAATGAGCAAAAAATAAAAACAGGACAAAAAACTTAAAAAAATATAACTTAGAGCTGGTAAATACATATACAATGTCTAATAGACAACACAACGGCACCGCCAGCATCTCGTAGGCGCATTGCCGGTTCCCTCTACGACCAGCAGTTGACCCTCAAAGCTGGCGAACCCCAATGATGGGCTCATGGTGATGGACCACATGGACAACAACTTCAAGGAGTCCAGCGCGCCAAGAAGTTTGGCCGCCCCCCACAAGAGCCAGAAGAACACAATGACAGCACCCACTTACTTATTGCTAAGTTATGTTATCAGTTAGGTATTTCTACATAAATCATCTTTTATACTATATACTCTGGTACAGTATTTAGTATATCAGTTAATAAGTAACGGCATAATCTGTTGCCATATAAATTATTACATAAAACGGATATTTGTGGATTTCACAAAGTGTTGTCATATGTGGCGGTACGAAGTTCGTCGGTTCAGCTAGTTATAAATAAATTGTCTAAAAATTAACGGCCAAGTGCGAGTCGGAAGCGTGCTTACAGGGTTTAAACAGGGTACAAACTTCGAATTAAGTAGAGACAAATCTTACTTTGTCGTTGAAAAACTACTGTCCTCATACATCGTACATACATATTATAGTTAGTATACAAACTCAAATAAATTTAAAAACGCACAAAAAATACGATGCAAGTATGAACTTAGGATTTTTGAACTTTTTCCTTTACTTATGCTTCATGCAAAATTTAATGATTCTAGATAAATGGGAAGTACCTTATAGGTTTTGATTCCCCTGCGAGTGTCACTATACGCATCAAAACAGCAGCATGAAAAGCCATATCTTTTGATCGGGACGACTTAGAAGTTTTAATTTTTACCTGTTGCAAGGGACCGCATGCTTGTGTATATGATATCAATTTTGTACAACGAAATAATCCTATAAGGATTCCGTTTTCAGTACGGAGTAGTTTGAATTGCGACGTAACCTTGACTGGCTACCATTCCATTGAGGAATTTACTGGAAGGAGTTAGTTTTTTTACACTGCATCTTTTTCATTTAGCAACCTATTACCTTCGTATTGATAACGGATTGATAGAGACGTTCATAGCCTAGTTGCACTCGGTGATTAGAAACAATTACCAAGGGAAAGCAACGACGGCGCGGTCAATACTTGGATGGGTGACCGCTGGTGGCATGTTACCATGAGCGTCTCCGTGATTCGGAGGTCACGTTAAGCAGTCGGTCCCGGTTGTTATCATACGATAACAGTCGTAAAGCTTAGTTAAAGGCCTTCGGGCGGCTTAAAAACATCTAACGGAAAGATTACTACGTAGCCACAACGTATTCTTGCCGGTCCCCAACACGCGCTTGGCCAGCGTGCGGACTTACCTTGACCCTCTCCTGAGAGGAGACCCGAGCCCAACAGTAAGACATTATGAGTTGTTGATGTAGGGAATCCTAAAAAACATATTTACTATTTTATCGAAATTTTAGATAAGTTTTAAAATCTGAGTCAGAAACCAGGATGCGTTCGGCTTTACCGACCACTGGATTTACTTAATCTCGTGATACGATTATCGGTCAGCTAAACTGACGATATCGTGAAAAACGAAGATTAATAAATCATGTTACTTAGTATTCTGATATATTGAGCCTTTAATTTGTACATCAAACTTTTGATTAAAAATTATATGCAAAGACAAACACATATTTTTTGATAACTGAAAATTTGATTCACAACGCCATCTAGTCCCAAACTATGCAGAGCTTGTATTATGGGTACTAGACAGTTGATATAAATACAAATATACTTTTTTTAAAAACAACCAAACTCTATAACAAATATTTACAAGCATTTGGTCGAACCTAGGAATCGAGCCCGAGACCACGCTACCAATGCGCCACCGAAGCAGTCAATAATCATACGACATATCAACCTTTCATTTTCTATTTCATTTTACAGACACGAATTTGATTTGTTAGGCTTTCAATATAAAATAATAATAAATAAAATAAATATTTCCGACATCTAACACACAACGCCATCTAGTCCGAAACTAAGCAGAGCTTGTATTATGGGTACTAGACAACTGATATAATACTTATATACTTTTTTTTTGTAAATACATACATATCATACATAGAAAACACCCAAACTCCGAAACAAATATTTGCAGATCATACAAACATTTGATCCGACCCGGGAATCGAACCCGAGACCTCAGGAACAGCAGTCGCATACGCTACCGCTAGGCTACCGAGGCAGAAAATACAACTGCATCGCTTGCAATGACGTAAGCGACGCAATTCAGGCTAAATGATACTTTAATATATGAGGCAGACTTATTCCCGATTTCGTTAAGGACAAGTTCATATTTTTGTCATTTCATTGATTTTTTATAAATAATATTACAGTGTTAGTTAATTTGTTTTTTTTTAAAGAGCTTCTAAACCCACCCCATAACAGTTCCGTATATATTCTCCGTGTGGTTGATATATCAAAAACAAGAAGTGTTACCCACCTCTATTCATCACAAGAGTGTTGGAAGATGCTCAAGTGAAAAAGCTTCCTATAAAGAGGAACCTCTTTTCTAAGAAGAGGTTTTTTTTTTACCTATGAAAACTTCCTCGAGTCTCTTCACTCCACCGGGATTTGCAGCGGGGTGGTGTGTTGGAATTGGACCAACTAAAACCACACGGTGTGCCACTCTGAGATAGAAGTGATTCGGGAAAGCTGTTATTAGCATATCCTGATCTTCTAAGGAAAACCCAAGATATATCCAGCTATGATGTGACATATGAAGTTGAATAAAATTTTAAAAAGATCGAAAAAATAATTTCTAACCTATAAAATGTTAATATCAGCTTGTATCACTTCCATACCTTTCCACACAACTCTAAATTAATCCAATTAACAGGGTTGGATTCTGCTAACAAAGTGTGTTTGTTTATATATCGATGTTTGCGACGCCATGATCGATTAGTCATTAACCTAATGGAACCGTATCGAGCTTTTTTATCGTCATATAGATAGCATTTTTCGAATAACTTTGTGCTGCTTATTTGTGTTAGACTGGCATATGCCTGCGGCTTCGCTTATCTGACGGAGAGGTGTGATACCTATCTGGGACGTGATGGCAGACACCAGCGCCCCATGTCGTGCGGTGTTCATCAGGGTTCGGTCTTGGGCCCGCTCCTGTGGAACATCGGCAACGACTGGGTGTTGAGAGGCGAGCTCCAACCGGGTGTGGACCTGACGTGTTATGCTGACGACACTGCCCGGTGAAGCTCACACAGGGAGGCAGTGTTGCTAGCGACGGCGCCAGGGTCACAGGTGGTGAGCCGCATACGGCGCCTCGGCCAGGAGGTGGCCCTCAACAAGTCGGAGGCCAAAGCTTTTCATGGCCCCCGACGGGCGCAGCCACCGGGTTCGCACATGGTGGTTGGGGAGGTTCGTATCGCTGTGGAGCCCACCCTACAATATTTGGGACTGGTGCTCGACAGCCGGTGGGATTTCGGCCCCTACTTCCGGCAGCTAGCGCCCAAATTGATGGGCGCGGCTGGGGCGCTGTCAACGCTACTCCCCAACGGGTTGGACCCAAACGTCACCTGCAGGCGGTTGTATGAGGGGATCGTGCGGTCAATGGCCCTATATGGGGCCCCGATTTGGGCGGCTGACCTGACGGCCGGTTCAATCACCGTTCTGCGGAAGCCGCAGAGGGTGATGGCCATCAGAGTCGTTAGAGGCTATCACACGATCTCCTATGAGGAGGCTTGCGGGCTGGCCGGATCTCCGCCCTGGGATCTGGAGGCAAAAGTCCTCGCGTTGTTACATTGGTGGCGTGAGGACGCGCGGATCCGCGGCGAAGGACTGACGTAGCGAGTTATCGAGCTGCGTCGGTCACAGCTACGCGAGGTCCTGGTGGCGGAATGGCGGGACAGGCTTTTAAGCCCTTCCACCGGCCTAGTCACTGTCGAGGCTATTCGGCCAGTGCTCGACCTGTGGCCCAGGAGAAGGTACGGCTCCCTCTCATTCCGTCTGACGCAGATACTCTCGGGGCATGGATGCTTCGGGAGGTTCCTGTATCGCATAGGCAGGGAGCCGGATGCTCGATGTCACCACTGCATCGACTGCCGAGAGTATACGGCGTGGCATACGCTGGCAGAGTGTGCCACTTGGGAGGGGCCGCGCCGTGCCGTCATCTCTGTAGTAGGCAGTGACCTCTCGCTACCGGATCCCTGGCGTAGGTAACTCACAAAGTTTAAATAACTTTAGTATATAAAAACTTAACTTAGCTTTTTGTAATATACAAAAAAAAAGGTATAAGTTTAGAATAATAACATAAGCATTTTGTAATATATTACTTGTTAATTCTTGTATTCTTAAATTTGTTGTTGAAACACAATAATAAACAAAACTAGATTAGAGAAATTTTCATTCCATTGCCGGTGAAAACATTTACAACATAAATATCCGAAGGTATATTTAATACCATTATCTTTTTTATAGATCGAAATATATTTAAGCTCATGCATGCACGCCAGTAAGCCATAGCTTAACGACAAACGTAATATAAAAATATTTCATCCCTCGTCAAGTCAGATCTGATTATGAAGAACAAAAAAACCTAGTTAGATTTGTATTAAAGCAGGAAGGCTGTCCCGTGGGTACGCCGGCGCTCGGACGCTAAACGCCTTTTATCACGCACTGCTACGGGCTACCTACTGCCATCGGCTATTGTACCACAGAGACGAATTTAAAAACATTTTTTACTGTAAATGATATCTAATAAGATGACGACCTAACAATGTCAATTAACGCTCAGTTTATCTAAACTTTCGTTCCTGATATTGTTGTATAAGATTTTTTGTTATATATTAAAACAGTAAAAATACACGGCTCGGTGACAAAGCAGATTAAAAACTAGTGTCACTATCGTTTTTCGCTTTGTCATAAGACTATCACTTAGAAATCTAATAGAATTCTTGATAGCAAATGATACGAGCCAAACCTGTAGACATTTAATATAAGCCAGTGAAAAATTCCGCCATCTAAATCCTGGTTTTAACATCAGAGTAACAAGCTTCAAAATTAAACATATATTGAAAAATAATTCAAAGCATACATACATAAATTATACTTATAGTCCAATTATGACTGTGATTATAGTTTTAGTAGGATACTTAGACGACAGCGACGGCAGAATTTGACTTAAAAAATTTCGGCTTATTCAAAAACTTACCTCAGTTTTAATGCAATGCGTACACTAAATATGTGTTTAAACATGTAAATATTAGTTTAAAATTATGAAAACAAACAAAAATTAATGAAAAAACGAATTATCACACTTAAAACCACGTTCTATAGTGTACACATTGGATAATATTTCGTTAGTCTATATTGACATAACAATGCGAAATAGTTGCTCTGTTAGTTATTGTTGAGGTCTTGAAATAGTAAGTGTTTAGAGCACAGACAGCACAGACAACAACACTTATGCAAATGTACTAAGTTTTAAGTAGGTAATCAATTTTATTTTAAGTCCTATAAGTATATTATCTATTATCTACATTTTCAATTAACAAATCCAATTCTAAAAAAATTGTAACATTTATAAAATTTTAAGTCAGTTTTATTCGGGTTTACTAATATTTCATAACTAACTTTTGGTAAGTTTACATTAACATCTCGATTATTTATATAAGTGATAACTTGTTATGTTGTGAGTATCGAGTCTTTGATTTATATCAATAGATTCAATAGTACTAATTGTAAATAACCTTAGGCGACATTAACTGACCAATACCGTTAAAACTGTTAAATTGTATGTAAATCATTTTATTACTATATATATACACTTATTTTGACATGTTAAAACGTCGGTTCCATGGTGTAATGGTTAGCACTCTGGACTTTGAATCCAGCGATCCGAGTTCAAATCTCGGTGGAACCTGCTAAAATAAATATTTTTTTAAAATATTTTTATTAAATCCTCTCTCAGTCTGGCCCTTGTAAGGTCAACGTTATATATAATTCATACGTATCCACGTGCTTCTCGGACGCAATCAGTATTGTGAATAATTGATGCGTGAGCCCGATGATTGCGCCCCCCGTGAGATTGTGAAGATTTGCGCTCCCGAGTACGGCCCTGGTAGATTTATATCTTTATTATATGAAATAAGAAACAATAAAAATAAAACGCATGCTGTTTCAAACATTTTTTTTTGTGTGTTTATAATATAGTTATATCTCAAATAGATTCACTGACCTCAATGCGACTGTATGTGTTTTCCACTATTACGTGTGGTTTTTGTCTTTAAATTTAAATGTTATCTGAAGGAATCAAAGAAATAAAGATGTTTCGGAATTAGTTCGTAAATGACTTCGCATAAAAAGAAACCAAATTTGGCTAAAAAAAACAACCGAACATCCCTTAATTTGTCTTGTGTCCAAAAAATAAGTCAGTTTAAAAAAACGGAAAATGGTTTCAAGGCTCTTATATTAAAATTAATAACATTTATTGTAATAAAACAAAAATATACAATTAATTTAACTGAGAACTATTGTGAGTAATAAATCGAACACGAGAAAGCCTCCGTTGCTAACTAGGCACAAACCTGTATTTCGGTTCACGGCGCCATTCTCCACGGGAATTTCAACTTAACTAGTATTTAATACAAAGGAAAGTATAATAATTCTAAAATAGGAAAAACATATTGAAAAGTGTGAAGTGAACCTCTCTTTGGGTGTATGTGAATGTACCAAAGTACCAACCAGCTACCACAGTCAGGAAGAACTCTATAAATTTGTCTATATTTTAAAAGAGTAGCATGTTCTTCATTCAAACTCACAGACAATATAAAGGTTAACCATTAAAGTTAAAAAGAAATAAATAGTGCGTACGCATTAAAAAAACACGTCAAAACTTAAGTTATTTACGCAATCCTATGTATTTAGATACTTGACATTCTTATATACAAGTAATTTAAAGTTACTACTAAGCTTATTTTGCTAAACTATTTTCGCACTTGTGTCTACACCCATTAGGTATCGATCGATTGAGCGCCTGACGTCATTTCTTTTAGAATCATTATTATAATTTAAAGTCTGCCATTTCACGAATCACATCTTAAGATGAACACGCAAAAATAAACGCTACTTGGAAACATTAAGAGTTATATTGCCAAAACGATTGCAATATTACTTTTAATGACGCTATCGTGATCAGTGTTGAAGTGAAAGTGATCAACAATTTCGTACATCTACATGTCTGGTTCCATGGTGTAATGGTTAGCACTCTGGACTTTGAATCCAGCGATCCGAGTTCAAATCTCGGTGGAACCTGTCGTTTTTATAAAGTAAATTGTTTATTATCAGTTTCATGATATGATAATTATGACCTACATTATCAATATTAATTAACAATATTAATGATTACACAGTGGTTTTGTTTCGTTAGTTGTTTATCTAGAATAAGATTATATCCATTTCAATATAGTGTAAAATTATATTAATTTAATTATATTAATATATATTATATAATATAATTTGTAGAGAAATTCAAGTTGCGCAACGCGTTTTTTTACCGCTAGAAGTGAAATCTAATAACCATTTATGTGTATATTTTTTGTGCTTATTTTTATGGAATTGGGGGTAAACGAGCAGACCTAACGCCTGATGGTAAGCGTTAACCGCCGCCCATGGACACCCGCAGCACCAGAGGCGTTACAATTGTGTTGCTAGCGTTTGGGGTATGGGGAGGGGAATGGAGGGAGGGGTTGGGGTATGGACTTCCGGTGTCCTCACTCACTCGGTGAAAAACAGCGCAGGCGCTGTTTCACACCGGTTTTCTGTGAGGCCGTGGTATAACTCCGGTCGAGTCGGCCCAATCATACCAAAGTAAAATAAAAGTGTAAAATTAGAAATTTCAGATTTTTTAAATCAAAATTATCAATACCAAACATTAGCATGTCGGTGACGCGCGTTTTGTCCTGCCAAAAAGCGTTCAACGCGGAAAAATAAACTTTTTTGATGTCAGCATGTCGGTGACGCAGTGTCGCGATCTCATAAGATTTTCTTCTACCAAAAATTTCTTGACGCGGCTAAAAAATTTTTCACTTCAAAAATTAGAAAATGTATCTTCCAATCCCATATCAGGCGACATCAGAACGAAACTCGTAAAATAAAGTCGATTGAAATGGAGGGCTTGATAATCCGCTATCGTAACCAATTTCATCACGACAAATATCACTTTCCGATATCATTTCACCCTTCCACAATGGCCAAACGCTACGATCAAATTTATTCAAATTGTATCTTGTCGCGACCGCATACTGTCGTACCTGCTTTATACAAAAAACAAAGCAAAAACCACTTTAAAATTTACCACATAGAACTCAAAATTGAACAAAAAGAGAGTTCCAATTCCGAGCATTGCAATAAATGGATAGATATTCTTATTCCACTCAAAATAACATACGTTTCTTCTTAGCAGAGGTTCACCAGTTCCTTTTCGTACTTGCCAAATGATTATAAAACGAAAGGTTAGGTTATAAGGTGTATTTTTGAATGGGTGTACAGTGCATGTGATATGTACAGGAAAGCGAATAGAAGCGTCTCCAGTCTTTTGTATCAACGCGCTAAAAGCCAACCAACCGACGTGATCACTTGAGATACATTTTTATAAATGTTTTAAAGAATCTTCTGCATAGGCAATGGCTTCCAAGGCTACCTCACCGTTTCCTATTCCTGGACTGTTAATATCATTCTTTCATGGGACAGTTATTTTTGTGATCCACAAATTGTTGGTCAAATATTAAAATGACCAAGTCGTTTCAGTTGTCAGTGAGTGAGAATACCGGAGGCCCATAATCCAACCCTTCCCCTCATCCCCCTCCCCATCCCCGAAAGGCCGGCAACGCACTTATGACGCCTCTGGTGTTACGGGTGTCCATGGGCGGCGGTAATCGCTTACCATCAGCCGATACATCTGCTCGTTTGACCCCTATTCCATAAAAAAAATAACACTCAATCCAGCTCCCTTAGGCAAGAAGCGAGTGTGGTGCTTCCATTCTTTTTCCTACTGTTGCTAATGCATCTATTCTCTTGTACGTTTGCTAATATTTTGTATTGACCACGCGACTCAGCTTTGACGTGACGTGCCCATACTAATTATTATTATTATTCCCATCTAATGGCGTTTACGTTTGTTAAATATCAACTAGGTTAGGGGGACGTCAGCTGAACAAATCTGCATGAAATAGGGCATACGTATAGATTTAGTATTTTAAGTACATGGGATTTTTTTATGATATAGGGGATAGTGTAGATGTATCGTCTGATGGTAAGCAATTAGCACTGCTCATGCATATCCGCAAAATCTGAGTCATCACAAGTACGTTGCCGACCTTTAGGGAATCGGGAGGGGATGGAGAGGGATAATGTTCTCTGATATCCTCAATCAAGCGCTGTTTCACAACGGTTTTCTGTGAGGCCATGGTATCACTCCAGTCGAGCCGACGCATTCGGATATAATAATACCTAAGCTACTACGTAAACCTTTATAATCCCCTTCTATACTTTTTATCAATTAATGGTAGGCAATAGCAGTGTCTCCATTAAGTACTACTAGGCGTATATTCCGTGTCTCAGAAACAGTCAGCTATAATACAGGAGCTCAAAACCATATCGTCACGAAAGCCACGATTCATCTAACAGATCATATTAGCCTATTGTCGACCATCACACAAACGAGCATTGGCAACACAAGAGTGCTATTATGTAAATAGGAAGATTACCAACGTCTCGGAACTGGATATTATAATGGGCTCCGAGGCTGCCTGATGCGATTGGACCGGTGTAAGGGCGCGTAACTCAATACGCAACTTGGACGCCTCCAGTGACGATATAGATGAGGTACCGTATCGATGATTCTATCGATTAGTTAAAATAGGAGTACATCAGATCGATAGTTCTTTCTCACCTC
This sequence comes from Hyphantria cunea, assembly GCA_003709505.1. NCBI lineage: Eukaryota > Metazoa > Arthropoda > Insecta > Lepidoptera > Erebidae > Hyphantria > Hyphantria cunea. The sequence goes on from PKRV01000615.1 coordinate 1,845,563, forward strand.
TTTGATGACAAAAATTTGGAGCTGGCGACGTTTCTGATAACGTGTTTTTGGTTTAAGCCACTTTCTTCACATATTTATTCTCTATTTTTCGATTTGAAATGTCTAAACTTAGTTTAGCAATAAGAAAGATTGGCATATTGCAATTTCAAACATATATTTTAAAAACTATTGCAGCTCGACACTACTGACTGCCATTATTCATTAGCTAAATTACATGGTCAAAGGATCCCATTTTTGCATAAAAATGACTTCTTCTATTCTCCACGACCGAATACAATTTTAAAACTTGATATTTCAAACATCGATAAGATTATTTTCCATCCCTAACTATCTTGAACTCCCGAAAACTCTAAACGGATTCGACGTCTCAACTTAGCGACAGTTTTAAAGTAACCCCCCTAACTCAATTCTGATGCTTCGAACTCTTTATGTAAATTGCACCAAGTTGAGTTTGCGGACGACAACAATTGGTGCTGCATACTTCTTGAATAAAAATGTGAGGAGTGGATGTTGGTGCCAATGTTGGTGTGTGTTGGTGTCGTGACAGGTTTTATAATGTCTTTGTATAAAATATGTATGTATTTAAATGTGTACTGACAGAAATTACAGACATCTCGATGAAATCAACCAATTCAGCTGAATTTTAGGAAGAGCTTATTAATTCTTTGGAAGAGCAATCTATATAAGTACATATATATAAGAGGAAGGTGACTGTCTGACTACCGCTGAACCTAGAATCCTGAAATTTTGCTTGTAGATTTGCTTTGCTTTATATAACGCGAGTGAGCACTGAGAAAGGAATTTTGGAAATGCCACTACCAAGGGGGTAAATTAGGGGATGAAATTTGTATGGAATAAAAAATTTAGCGCGAGCGGGTCCACACAAAAGGTAAAAATACATGTGTATCTCATGAATTTTAAGTCATCCAAGTTTTCATCAATAGGTAGTAACTTACCAGCAGTTGGACTTTATATTCACTGACAATATGTGATTTATTCATCAACTTCCTAGTCGAAATTCAATTTCAGTTTGTCAACGGAGTGACTGGCATCGGACTTCCGCAACCCTGAGGTCGAACTGAATTTGAAGGTTGAAATAAATGACAATAGGTACTTACGCCAAACTTACGGATAAGCCTAATTTTTATACTCCAGGTTATACACGGTATACTACGGAAACCTTTTTTTTTTTTTTTTTCCTTGTGGAATGCCTTAACGCACTTCGCTCCCCCCCCCGCGGGGACAGGGGGTTCACTTTGTGTGGGACTCCTGACTGACTCGCCAGACTACCCACTAAACCACCACGGTGTGCCACTCTGCGCCTATTATTCTGGGCGGTCAGAGCCGACGCCCACACCGGTGCGCCGTACAGCGCCATCGACTGGACGACCCCCGTGAAGAGGCCTCGCGTTGCGACACTGGCTCCACCCAGAATGGGCAAAAGTCGCCCTAGGGCGGAGGCAGTGTCGACCAGCTTGGGAGCAAGCTGTCGGAAGTGCTCGTCGGAGAGCCACCTACCGTCGAGGATCAGGCCCAGATACTTCATACTACGGAACCCTACAACAATGTAGACCTAAATCTGGAATCGAACCCGAGACCTCTTGATCAGCAGTCGCATACGCTAACCGCTAGACTAACGAGGCAGTCTTGAAGATTAATTATAAAAAGTAGAAAATAACTTCTAGCAAGAAATATATACTTAACTAAAATTTGACAGGGTTAGTACATAAAGCCTCGGGGAAGTACCTAATAGAGTCGGCGACGTCTTTACCTCGAAGATTTGATTTAGCCGCCCCACAATACGCATCTCACTTACATCAATTTAATCGTGCAAATTGAAATTCAAACGGCAGACGAAGAATCAATTACAGGGAGGGGAGTGCCGGAGTACGGAGCATTCAAATACCTCCCCGTTGATAGAGATGTTCTTCAAGAATGTGCGTGTGATGTTATGTGAGCCAATATGTATGAACGTGAAGGATGTGTAACGGAACTATTAGAGACTTAACACCTAAGAGGGTTTTAGGTACCTACCTGTCCTTTATTGACTACGAGTCATGCAATATATTGATTAGGTTGTCTGCATTACGATTGTAAGTTCTGTTCAATAAGATAGCATATCAGATGTTTATATGACTGCGGGTCTAACTGATGGGTTTGTTGGTTAAGTCACTAGTGGGTAGAGATCCTGACTGCCAAAGACAGGGCTAGTACAAATATGGTGTGAGGAGCGTGTGAGCAATTCTTATTTGGGTGTACTTTTTCTGTAACGTGTATGTATTTACATGACTGCCTCGGTGGCGCAGCGGTAGCGTAAGCGACCGCTGTGCTTGAAGTCTCGGGTTAGATTCCCGGGTCGGACCAAATGTTTGTATGATATGCAAATATTTTTTTCGGAGTTTGGGTGTTTTCTATGTATAATATGTATGTACATATTTACAAAAAAAAGTATTTATGTATTTATATCAGTTGTCTAGAACCCACAATACAAGCTCTGCTTAGTTTGGGACTAGATGGCATTGTGTGTTAATTGTCCGAAATATTTATTTATTTATTATTTATTTATTTATTTAGAGATGTTCCTCCCATCTACTGCCTTGTTTATCTAGTTGTTAGCTTATGGGACTGACGATCAAAACGTCTCGGGATCGATTCCTGAGTGGAGCCAAAAAAAATATTTTTATATCTAGGTGTAAGGATCTTTCTGTGAGTCTGTAATGCTCCAGTAAGAGACCGCTGATTGGGATCGGGGGAGGCCCATCCTGAGCGTAGGCGACGTCGGCGGCGACACCAGCCGCCGACAGGGCCGCAAGCTGCCAGAGAATGGGGACCTCTGGTGGCTGATTAATTATTGCAGTCAGCGATAGGGGGCGGCCTGGTCGCAAAACTACGATCAGGCCGCAATATATATAATGATTGGGCCGACAGGCAGGGAGAAGCCCGAGCTTCCGTCAGGATAGATTTTGAACAGACGCGGCGTCGTTCCTGAGGAGGGACCTGAAATAACATGGTCTTGGTCCTCCTCACAACAGGGGCCAACAGTAGAATCACCACATGCTTGGCTCCTGAGTCCCTGGGGAGCCGGAGATCCGAAGGGATTTTCCACCTGACCAAAAACAGGAGGTACGGGTAAGGGCATTTAAAGTACAAGCTTCTATTTTGTATGTATTTTAACCAACTGTGCCTCGCCACATTTTACTGTGGCAGATTGCTGTTGAATTGTTGAAAAATGAGAAACAATATTTACGAGAAAAATAGATAAAAAAATCTTTGAAGTAGGTTTTACACAATGTCAAAATTTGAAAACACAAAACTTTTTGAGTTTTTTGAATGCGTACTTGAAACCAACCAATTATACGTTATATAGAAGATCATAATAACTGCTAACGGCGGGCTGCATAACTGATGAATTACTGATGAATACTGATCCCATGCTGCGTAACCGCACTGACGTAATAAAACCCTTTCTATATCTACTGTGACGCAGCAATACCCTAACAATCATCCCCCCGATTCTTCATACGTAAATAATATCGAGATGAGAATAAATTTTATGTCTCTATCACTTAGCGACTTATTGCTCGTCGTAATAATGCCAAGGTTTACTTTGTCATATTTACGATATCATAAAAGTGTATAACAGTTACGCCGTTTTACTGCGGTAATCACTTTTCATATACTCCTCGGAAATTTTACATGATTGTATATTTATGTGACATTGACAGGTACCATGTCAAAAATACTAACTTATTAGTACCTCGGCGGAAAAATTTTTTAGCCGATTAGCGAAGTCAAAACGAAGAGTAATATTTTGGCAGTCTATGTATGTTTGTGCTAACGTTAGGTAGAAGATAGATAGATAGATAGAAAACTCTTTATTTGCACACTATAATATTACAGTTAGAAGAGAGTACGTAAAATGTGAGACGGAGTGTACAAAGGGCGGCCTTATTGCCAAAAGCAATCTCTTCCAGGTAACCTTAGGATGGATCGAAATGTATAGGAGAGACAGTGGTAGTTGTCGGTGCAATGAGTTTTTAATTATTTATTTGCTAATGAATATAGCCAACTAAATACATATATATATATCTACACATATACACAGAACATATATACACACATACACGTGAATACACATATGCATAAACATATATAAACATACACATATACACACTAACATACAGGTCTACATATATATATGTATATATATATGTAGACCTGTATGTACATATATATATGTATATATATATAGAAGGTCAGATAGCTAGATGTTATCCCTCGTTTTCTTCATAATAACATAATTTTATATAAAACAAGGAATCATTACATATTTATATCTCAGAATCATATCACTCTAAACTGCATAAATAACATACCTAATGATTTAGCTGGTCGTTGGTGTAGGGCAACAAAGAATGTTTATTTAGTGAGCCTGCTAAAGTGACTCAACTCCACCTGATGAAAAGCATGAACAGAATACAAGATTAGGACGCCATATTCATTTTGAATGTAGACAATGCAACCATGCAGCAAGTTAACCCATACTATGACGCCCTAATGAGATGCTCCTCTGCATCATTGGGCCTATGGTCTCACACCCACCAAGTAAACACGACAGCAGGAATGCTGTCAATTCAGGTTGGTCTTCTGAGAGAGGGTAATACCGTCCGAGCAGGACCGTTATTGCTGAAAGCATCGTGACTCTGATATATGGCATGGCGTGGAATGATAGTGGTGTGGATAATATTTTGTGTTATCTACAAACTGTTGTTCCGAATCTGGGTGTTCTTTGTGTCCGTTTCAATGAATGTTTTGTAAAGTCCCCCGCGAGTCCTAGTACGAGAGTTGTGTAAAAATGAAATATAAGTAGGTATTAGGTATAAAAGACTATGGAGATTTGAGTTTTTTGTACTTAAAGCCTGTGTAATGGTTATCCAGTCTGCCCTTTTTTCCGTCTTAACATAAATGTACTTATGATGTAGTTATACTGAATGTTCAAAGACTACTTACTAAAATATTTTGCAACTTTGTAACTAAACATGAAATGATTTTAAACCCATCTATCTACGATCTCAACAGCAAATTCAGCCAAAGTTTAATTCCATCTAAAACCACATGAACCCTTTCTATCATAACACTATCAATAAAAAAACTCTGGGTACATACTCTCCGACACATTTACAGAATCAAGGTGCGCGAAAAAAAATGTATAAAAAGTAAAAGAGTCCTTCCAGACTGGCGACATGAGAGCGAGCTTAGGAACGGGTTCCGTTATGATATCCAAATAAAAGATTTATCTGAAATTATGACGAGCAAGTTCGTGTGTGACGAACGGTGACGGATCAAAAAGACGGACTTTTATCACTGCTACTCATCCCATGGGTGTTGTTGAGAAGAGGTAAGAGAGAAGAGGTTGACTCTGACTAAGGAATAAAAAATTCTATGCTGGGCAATATCACTGCAAAGAGAAGAAAAACTTAAAACAAGAACTTTACCAACATTTCTGAACAGCGTGGTATAGTAGGCATGTACCTCCTTTCGAAGCAGAGGCTTATGTCTGAAATTGTGAATCAGGAGTATTGAAGGGTAAGCTGGAAAGCATCATAAAAAGAACGGGATATTATTTAATAGATAGCCAGAGAATTAAAGGTACCTCGAGCACTGTCAGTAGGATGGATATTCAAACCATTTCTCTGTATTATATGAAAATTATAGATATATATAAATGTTAACAATCTTACGATAACGTAATCTTGGGACAAAACGACTGGATGTAAGCATAATAAATTTTATAAAAGTTTTAATGTTGCTTTCTTCTTTGTATTTCTGTGTGTATATTTTAATATGAGTACATATTTAGACTTACGTAATGTATACAAAATACAATATTGCATAGTATAAACATATACCTAATGAAAGAACGTAGGATAAATTCTGTTCTGTATAATTTTCATTGATTGGAGAAAACGCACGGTCCACGTTCGAAATTCGCAAGTGTGTTGATTCTTTTAGTGGTCATCAGAGAATGTTTGAAGAGGGAACTTTTTACGACACAAGGCACGCATCAATATTTTATGCGACATTACGTGACGGCTATAGAAAATCAATCATTCCGTACCTTACAGAGATATTTTATATTCAAACGTTGTATTTTTTATCCATATTTTTCTCGAGTAGATAGAAACGCGAGATAGAATTTGAATAGTGTGTGTCGCCCTTTTGTGAAAGGTGAATACTATTAATTATAAATTTATTGAAAAAAGTTTGAAAATGTAAAGTCCTAGGTAATGGTCTATCAAGAATTACCTAAATTCTGATGCAGTATTATAAGCGGTTGATGTTTAGTAGATAGTTGGTTAGATTTAAATACTAGATTTTGTGTCTATTATTTTTTATTATTAATCCAATGGAGACTGATAATAAATGAATATTAGAAGAAATTTTGCTAATTGTGTCTATAGGTAAACCTAACAGAAAAATTTTGCTGATAAACTTTTTAATTTCTCTCAAAAAAAAAACACAGAAGTTTAATTGACTTTGATTTTTCGAAGTTTCATTGAGTATTTTCTGAGCAATTCTTCGTATTCCGGTAAACTCACAGTTCGAGTTATATTATTACTAGTTTTTGCCCGCGGTTCCACCCGCATTTATCTCGGTTATCGCGTCAAAAAGCAGCTTAAGTCATTCCTCAAGAATCTCCATGCCAAATTTCAATAAACTCGGGATAACAGTTTAGCCGTGAAAGCGTAACATACAGACAGACAGAGTTTTTCGAATTTATAATATTATTATGGACATTCAATTTAATATCAGTTATAATAAGATAAATTTGTTTATTTCAAACATTGCTATATATAATAAGTTGTGGTACATGTAGATCAGGCAAAGAAATAGATGTACTTAGAGAATAATTTAGCAATTTTTCCTGCAATAATATTGCACAGAAAACATTTGTTCTCGGGATTTTTGCTAGGGTAACCCTGAAGTCCCGGCGAAAAACTGATGACGGAATAGTGTGTGGTTTCAGTCGGTTCCAGTCCTATCTTTTTTTTGACTGACAGGGTTAACCTCCCGGAGGGGCTTTGTTGTGAGGTGTTGTTACAATAAGTAAATCATCAATTATTAACATCATTTAATATTCTGCTACTACTGGCCATAGGCCTCTCTTTGAAAAGGAGGTTTTTCCAGACAGATTGGTATAGACTTTGTATCAAGCTTTAAATAAGCTTCAAGGTAGAAGAGCAACGCTGATTGCACGACGAACGAGCCGACTCGAAGGAGGTGGTACCACCACCCTCTCATAGAAGAACAACCTAACATGGTAACATTTATGCTGTCGCGTTTTATAAGTGCAAGACCCGAGGCCCAGAGATATAGAAGCATCACAATAGACCGTCATCATACTGCATTGTTTTCTGTGGAGGAACGTGTGTTACGTGTTCCTGGCGGGCCACGACCCAACGGTTGATGTTTGGAAGTTGTATATATATTAATCGGCGCAAGAACTTCTTTTGCGCGATTCAGGATTGATAGTTTCTTAGTTTCCTTAATAACTCCGTAGTTTGACGTATCTTCGGTAGGTGGCGCTGTAGTGTGTTTTTCTTGTTGCGCTGTATGTGGAAGTCGCCACATTTGCATTCGAAATATGTATTACCAATACTCTTGGCTTTTGCTTATGCTTACCATCAGTCAGAATAGAGCCACTCTCGCAGGCTCATATATATAAAAAACCGGTTATGCTATAGACTGACGTCACAGTACATACGTTGAAAGTTTAATGCAATAGGGGTAATTATCGAGTGCAAATTGTGACGGGGAGCGTTCGCCGTAAGAGCAGTTATCTGGAATAATTGATTCACAGCCTCCCACGGGATCACCTATTGCTGCTCAACATGCCACGTTATTTTTATGTTACTGTCTATTATCACGAAGAGCTTCTTTTCAATAATTAGTAACAAGATAATATTAATTTAAATTAAAAAGAACGGGCATATTGTTCACATAATATTTTATGTCTAAATAAATGTATAGTTTATGCTATAGCTTGTATTATAGGTATATAATCTAAATCTCGGAAGAGGCTCGAAAGATTTGCAAAGAGTTTAATATGGGGGGAGGGGTGGTTTAGCCAGGATTCATGTAAAATTAATTGAAATGTATATTTAGGTAAGTGCGTAAGTGTCTTTATATTATGTTTTATAATAATTGCTTGTATAATATAGGCCTACCAGGTAAGTCCCTACATAACGATTGCATTATAGCAAGGTTATGATAAATAAAATATTTAACCCCCTTATTCATGAATTGTAAGTTTAAGCAACGAATCTATGTTATTTTCAATTTCAAAAGTTTAACTTTAAAGTTGAAGATGATGATGATGATGCTCTCCTAGCTAATTACCTTTCAACGAAAACCAGCCCACTACCCAGGAGATATTATAATGTACAAGTGTGTGCGCAAAACACGGGTGCACTTTCTGTTCCCTCTCTCTCATAATCTGATGGGATCTTTAACCTAAACGAGCGGGGAGAGATCGCAGGACCAACAGCTTTACATGCTCTCCGAGGCACGGGCGCTAAGAACCCAGTTTTCAAACTCCGAGCAGTTATTATTTCTAAAAAAACTTAATAACACTTTTAGCCCGACCCGTGATTCGAACCTAAGACCTCTTGATCGGCAATAGCATACGTCAACCGGTAGATCAACGAGGTCTAAGTTGTTTAAAGTTAAATAAGGTTTATAAAAAATAGGGCCATAATACTTCTACCCAAAAACCACAATTATTGAGATATAAAATACTCAGGTAGGTACATTTAAGAATACACTTAAAACTCTGTTACTCCATTACACCCATAAAACGATTTGAATGGTTTGAAACATTAAAGCATATTTTTTTAAACCGTTTAATTTATAAAATAGGTTTAGTAGATAATTTTTAATTTCATTTTAAACGCATCACAAACTCACAAAGAATCTTAAAGAGGTACATTGCTTGTAGACATTGAACAGGCGCTTCGCGTTTGCTGAGCTTATAAATTAAAAGTATAAATAGATTTGAAATTAAAATGATTAATAAAAAAACCGGCTATATGCGAGTCAAATATTTATTAGTATTTTCACAATTTTTCATTTATCTGAGCTAGAAGACGTTGCTTCGTACCTTTCAAGATTCCGAATTCACATGATGTAGGTACCTTGTATGTTGTAGTGTCGAAAATTTGCAGCATAAGCGGCTGTATCTTTTGATTGCGTTAGCTTACAAGTTCTCAGCTTCAAGGGACTGTAGACTTAAGTATTTGATATGAATTTCAGCTGGATACCTCCAGGCGTTCCTGAGAAAAAGGGTCTTGCCAGATAGACACACCGACAACAAAGTGATCCTATACGGATTCCGTTTTTTCCTTTTAAGGTACGGAACCTTAAAAAGTAATAAAAGATCAGAAATGGTTTAAGTTGCTTTTCAATAACTTAATAAAGTCACAGATTACTTAAGTACTATCAAAAAAAACTAAATAGGTATTGAGATAGGTAGACAAATAAATTACCACAGCTACAATCTAATCAAAATGCACATTCTGACAAATGCAAAAAAATATTAAAACATTTTAATATATACAATAATATAACAAACCTAGTCACAACGAACTTTTACGTGTTTCTTTACGAGATAAACTCAAGTAGATTAGTATCGCGTGTTCAACGCCATCTAGTGATTGTTAACGAAGATTTAGTGCGAGCGGGAGATTTGCACCGCACCCCGACAATTCACCAACATTGATTTGTTGCTGGCATCTGCTATTTTTATTGCCAATTATAATGCCATTACATTGAAAAAATAATTACTTATTGTGGGCTTTAGAAATACTTTTTAAATAGAGTCAGATATAAAGTGATAGGATATGTTATTAAACACAGCCATCTATTCGGTCATAATGGCACAAACCGTGTAGTACGTCAAAACTGCCCATGTTCAGTTCTGGACTTTATTTTTTTTTTCTTTTTTTTTGAAAAGACAACTCCCGCATTAGGATTATACATTCCTGTGTCACGGGGATCTTTACAAACATGCATGAAACGGACACAAAGTACACCCAGACTTAGAACAACAATTTATGGATCACACAAAGTATTGTCCCATGTAGGATTTGAACCCACAACACTTGGCGTAGTAGGAAGCGGTGTGGCGACCACTGAAACCACTACTACTACTTTCATAAACTGTTGGTGATAATGATGATGGAACCTATGTCATAATAACAAGAAATGGTTTAAAGGCTATAACCCGAGTAAATAAAAACTTTGGATAAAATTTATATAAGGCCTAGTCACCCGGGTCATTTTTACGATTGACACCCCAACCATTAAAATCGCTTTATATATGTGAGCTGTACTACTAAATAAAAACTAATTGTGTATCTCAATTACCCCAAAGAGAATAAGGAAATAAAGGAAATAAAAATAGTAGAGAGAATAGGTATCTAACCTATTCTCTCTACTATTTTACATTCTCATGGTGGGTGGGAATCCCACCCACCATGAGAATGAAAGCAGAGACGAATGTAAGAAAGAAACGGTATGAAGTAAGACAGTGCGAGAAGCATAAGAGATAGAACTGGAGTGACACAGAGAATTAGTGACAATAGGCTCCGATTATATTGGAGGTAGGTTGCTGTAAAAAAAAACAAAAAACAATCGCTTTAGCAGATGAGTCAGCAAAAACTATTAAAAAATAACTTAGCATAAAAACAGACATAAGCAATAATAAGCGAACGGATGATTTGTTTGCCACAAATATAACATAAAAAAACGGCAAGTGCGAGTCGAACTCGCGAAGGAAGGGTTCTGTACCATTATCTATACATTTCAAAAAATCACGTTTTTGGTGTGAGTGCCCCCTTAAATATTTGTTAAATACATCATTTCTGAATTTCAATTGTCTAACTATCACGATTCATGAGATACAGCCTGGTGACAAACGGACAGATTGACGAATAGTGAAGTCACAGTCATTTTTTTATAATATCACTGGATATACTACAAAGATGATTGCAATAAGATGCATTACATCTTAAACATACTTGACTTTTCATTTGTATATCGACTGCAGACTATATCTGATACATATAACAAAAAAATAAATTGTTTATCTACGGTGGATATCCTTTCTCCTGGACTGTCTCGATGGCACAGTGTTAGTGTATACTACGGCTGTGCTTGAAGTCTCGAGTTCGATTACCGGGTCGGACTAAATGTTTATATGATCTACTATTTTTTATTTCGGAGTTTGGATGTCCTCTATGTATAATATGTATGTATTGAAAAAAGTAATTATGAATTAATATCCGTCGTCTAGTATCCATAGTACAGGCTTAGTTTGGGACTAGATGGCGTTGTTGTAAGATTTGCGAAAATATTTTGGAGTTTGGGTGTTTTCTATGTCCCGGGTCGGGCCAAAAGTCTTATTGAGTTTTTCTGATTAACAGCTCGGAGATATGAAGTTAGAGTCCGAACCCCCATTCCTCGGAGGGCACGTAAAAGTGTCGGCATGCGCCTAATCTCTCCCTGATCGCGTTGCTTAACCGTCCCATCGTATTACGAGAGAGAGGGAACAGAGAGTGTACCTGTGTTTACGCATACACTTGTGCACTATAATATCTCCAGCGTAGTTGGTTGGTCTACGTTGAGACTGGCAGCTAGGAGAACATCGTGTATGTATTTACAAAAAAGAATAATGTATTTATATCAGTTGTCTAGTGCCCATAACACAAACTCAGCTTAGTTCGAGACTAGATGGCGTATTGGATGCATGAAATATTCATTTATTAACACCAAAAGTAGATATCTACTTTTATATACTACAATTCTACTTCAAATAAACTTGTAGAAGTAGACATAAAATTTTTTGATATCTTAATATGCATTTCGGTGCAACGTGTATGCAAACTGGTGTTAAACGTTATGGGCAATATAATGTGAGCTGAACGTTTACGACGAAGGCCTATGGGTTCTTGAGGGCCTTTTAATATAGACGACTTATTGCTGCAAGCTGCGAGATACCACCATTGCATAACCAGTCTTATTGTTGCAGAGCAGTTTGTCGACCGAAAAAATAGTATTGTCTATTAGTAGCGAACGGACAAGTATTCCAAACTTTCAAGACAAGAGCGCACTCAACTCGTACGAAAAGGGTGGAAATATATTTGTAAATATTGATTTGCAAGTTTCCATAGATCGCAATAGGTGAACTAGCTAAACTAGAGGAAGGGTGGTGTTCCACGGATTTCCTTACCGTGGTTCACCTGGTTCCTGGCGGCTAGCCCGCGACTACGTGCGCTTTTTAATAGGCTCGAGTTCAATATAACCTGCGAGTGATTTCTGAAGGTACCGCGCAGTCAAATGGGCAAAAAAATGGGTAGGGTTGGTTACGCCACGATAATTATTTATATCGGTAACAGGCAGGGTATAAATGCTTAGTATCGATTTTGTAGATGGCCGACTTGTGGATGTTTCTCCATCGCTTAAATTAAGGTTTCAGGTATTTCGGAAACGTAAACATAAGGCTCGTAAGTGATATTGTTCAAGGTCGTATCGTGGAGTCTAAACGTCTTCCTTCGTCACCAACTAACCGTTCGATAATTATCGGCAATACGGCATTTTGACGACACCCACAGGAGTCGTACTACGATCGGGACACGACATACGCTTCGATACGATGTAAATTTATTTTTATTTGCGACCAAACATCGACGGCCATTATGAGAATTGCTTTCGATTTACTTAGACATTTTATGTTGTATCAATTGAAGTAGGTTTTACGTACCGTTGGCAATAAATAATATTTTAATCATTGTTTTTATTATTCAAAATAGGTATGCCTGAACATTGATACCTCGTATATAGACATGCAGTGTAATCTATTATGATAAATTATTCTCTTGGTGTAGTGAAAATATTGTAAGATTTATAAAATGGGGGCATGTAGTTAAATAATAGATACTAATAATAAAATAAATTTATTCCTATAAAATACAATTTTTACAAATTAAATTTATCTCTAAGCTAGGCTCTGGCTCCCTGATCTCAAAGCTACGTTAAATGACCCGCGTTCCAGAGACCAGTGTCTACTCTCGTTGTTAGATATCATGTGATTTATGGAAAAAAACAAATGCAAAGGTTTAAACACAAAGAACAAGTAATATCTATATATAATACAATTAAAATTACCCTTTTATATGTGTGTGCGTAAGTGTGTTTGCGTGTTAGTGTGTAAGTTTATGTGTGTGTCAGGGTGTGTGTTGCCTGTATGTAATGTTCGTAGAGTACATTTCCCAACATTAACACTTCAGTTTCCTCGTAATGGTTTTAACTTCGTGGCTGGATTTGGGATGAACATTTATTATTTAATTTATTTTATTATATAGATAAACCGCTTTGTATATATGATGAGAGGTATGGCCAGTAAGGGCCGTATACTACAATACGACTTAACTTCGAAAATTTTCGATTTTATACAGTTCCCTAACTTTTTTTACACATGTTATATAGCCTGTTACTCGGGGATGTTTATGAATCGATTCCGTAGTTTCGGAGCTTTATATACTTGTATATAGGGTTGGCTCCGAAACTACTGAATCAATTCGAAAATTTTTTTCACCATTAGAAAGCTAAATCATCCCACAAACAAACAATAAAATGTTACCTCTTTATAATATTAAGTATAGTAGTATAGATTAAGCCTTGTGCGTTTCACTGCTATTGAAATTACGCAGGCGCTTCGACACCGACCAATGCCATAACGATAACCTGCTCAAGGTCACACTAAAAAGAAGACCTTCAGTCGTGTAATTGTTTTCTCAAATAAATAATAGATTATAATGAAATCTGCCTTCAAGTTCGCAGAACTGTTGTCCCGGTAGTCGGTTCTTACGACTAATACGGGTTAGGGATGAAGGCGGTCGGTGATATGTTCCTATACTATTGCCACGAGCACAGTACATAATCATTATTTAAATAACACGTATATCGTTAAAAAGCAAACAAAAATCCTTATACACAAGACTTCCACGCTCCATAACGAAAACAATAGACTGTCTATGTGAATATGGGGCAGTAGATGACCGTTTGTAACAATGTTGTCTTTCCAGTTCAAAAGCATATGTTTAAACAAAACAAATAAAGTACCTACTTAAAACCATGAGCCAACTGCGCAGTTCATTAGACGAATACAAACCAATATTTGAACGAACACACCCAAATATGCATATATTAATCTCATTATTAAATACTTTCAACGCGCGCTTTCAAACAAATGTTCAAGAAAAGAACACCGCAATCTTAATTCTAATATCAAAACATCACAAAACTGCAACTTAACTTTACAAAATGAGCTTTCTAGCTAACATAATAAAAACTAAATTAGACTGAACTCAACACTAACATTTAAAAAAAGATTTCACTATTGCATCGTCACCGCAACCCTTATCATAGTTCTCACACCCAACAGAATTTATATCGTAAGTCATGTGAAATAAGATTTAATCTTCCGTGTATTCAAATGCGGTTGTACTTATAACAGGGGCCCGCGTAAGCCGTAGGCCTATTTGTGTCGGTTTCACACTTACAACAATAGTGTCATGATTCGTGATCCTGGATTATCCGGGAACAATCCCGGGATTAGGTCGCGTTACGGCAAACAAATGGAGTTGGGCTAACGAGTGGTGAAACAAGTGCGTCACTAATGGGGAGTTCGAATTTCTAATTGTATTTTTTGTTTGTGGCCAGTTTGCGTATGAATTATACGAGTTTAGTACACTGCAAAAAGGTTGTACACACGTCTTTTTGATATCATAATTATTTGAAATAATTATTAGATTTATTGAAGTATTAAGAATCTTTTCTACGGAGAGACATACTAGATGTTCAGCAATGTACTGTAATTGACTGCAGACTGAGATGGACGCTACTCATATTTCAAATTTTGTACATAGAAGAAATAAATAGGTTCCAGTTTAGTAAAACTAAAAGTAAATAAGCTTTAATAGAAACCTATTTTACTTAAGAAAGTAAAAAGCAGGATATCTAACTTAAGGTCATCATCATACTATCGCAGCATAGTACAATCTGTTTGTGTATTGTACAGACGAGGTTTAATTTTTTCTAAAAAAAGAGTACAAAAAAATTATATTTATGTAAAAAAGCGATGGGTGACATTATTGAAATATTTTCAGAAAGCAACCCCACCCTTTTTATATTAAAATTATTTTCTTCTTTTTAGTGATTTATGCTATATTTATAAAAACCTTTTTTTTGTTTTTTTAATATTTTTTTTTAATTATTGTATTGTTATCGGTCCTCGACAAGTTTAAGTTTGATGTAGGTCAAAATCAAGGGTAAAAAATACGGTTACAAACCAACAAACAGGTGAAGCTAATATAAAGCGTGTAGTAATGTTCTTCAATTCAAAAAGTAGTAAACATAATTCTTATGACAATGAAAATTGGCAGTACTAAAATCCATACTTATATTATAAATGTGAAAGCAACTCTGTCTGTCTACCCTGCTTTCACGGCCAAACCACTGCACCGATTTAAATGAAATTTGGCAGAGAGTTACTTCACACGATACAATACTAGCGATAAACTATTTAAAAGCAGGTGGAGTTGTAGGCAAAAGCTAGTATTAAATAAATATATAATACTACCTTTTACGCGGTATTCAGCCCGCGTGTTTGTTGGTTATCGCAGCAAAGAGTAATTGAAAATTTCATTGAATTCTGTGCAACGGTTTAGGCGTGAAGGCATAACAGACAGACATACAGACCGAGTTTCTTTCGAATTTATAATATTAGTATGGACAGTATAAATTATGATATTAAATAAATTTCTGTTAGATATTTATAGGCAGTGCCTCTATCTAGAAAGTTCGGAACTAAAATTCCCTTATCATACGGAAAGAGGCGCCGTACAAAAAGCCAAGTTATCGTGCAACCTCTAAATCACTACACTCAAATTCTAAATTTAAATAACAAGTTCTAGGTTTATTTCAACAATACCTTAACTCCCTAATATTATCCACTAAATGAGTACTCGCTCATGCATACATTAAACCAAATACGATATCTCTTTTAATCCCATTGTCACAGTGAGTCTAGAGAGGCTTAGTCTGATTAATTATCTTACAACACTATGCAAAACCAATTTAATACGACCTCACACTCTTGCCTAAATCCACACAACAAGTTAACAGTTAGTAGATCAGTAAATTTTGGTAGTATCGTCCATTTTAGAATGACCTCCCTTTGATGTCTCTGTTCGTACTTTGTCGAAGTCTAAGGGGCAGACGTGTGGTAGCAGAAGTGTATAGTTAAATTGGTACTGATTTATATGTTACTCATAAGGTGAGAATGGGACAATTAAGGCTGCTAATGTAACTAGCAACACTTGAAGACGTTGTAGGAATGATTAAGTGTATTGAAACTGAGAGCTTGAAAATAGAACTAAAGTATACACAATCACGCTATACACTCTAAGGGGTAGGTTGCGGGTCTATTCACAAGAAATAAAAGATAATTCTATTCCTGTCAACACCACCACTAGGAATTTATGTCAGAATCTACTTTTATCCTGGGAGAGCCACCCTTCGGCATGAATGGGCCGGCTCGACAGGAGTGATACCACGGCCCTCACTCAGGTATTCGGTGTGAAACAGCGCTGGCGTAGTGTTTCACCTAGTGAGAGAGGGTACCGAAGGCACCGGAGACCCATAACTTTATCCTTATCATGCGGGTGTCCATAGGCGGCGTTAATCGTTTACCATCAGCGAATATGTCTGTTCGCGTCCCCACTATTCCATAAAAAAAGCGTGGATTAATATAGAGGAATGTATTTAATAGTTCAAGTATATCAAGTATTTTTTTTGTATTAACTTTTTAGAAAAAAAACAAACAGGTTAACGTCGGTAATTGACAAAAGCAGCTCATAGTCAAGTAAACTTCAAGTAGGTAGAGAGCGAATTTTGGGATGTAAAAAGATAGTAGCGGGCCAGCTCGAAAGGTACTATCACAAATCAAAATCTATGAATTACAAAAATCTCAGAACAAACCCACAATTAACTGTATCTACAAAAAAGGTATTTAGCAACAAAAAGAAAAATCTAATGGTCTCACACAACATTCCCTTTATTTACTCCACGAAAAAGAATCCAAGGAATAAATTCACTTCCGATTTTCCATTACGGTTGTCTGCTAAAACCGCTAACGATTCGAACATCCTATTCTCCTCACTGTTTTAACATGGAGGTATATATATAAATGTGTCTCTTTCACACTCTAGTGTGAAATCAGTCCAACAAATTAAATCCCGCCTCAGATTATTACATAGCTCAGTGACTGTTCATAAATAACCCGTAGGGAGGAACGCGGGAAATGTACCAGAGCGCCCGTTTTATTGGCGGTTTATTTAAATTTGGAAATACATTTTTTTTTAAATACTTACATGAATTAGAAAGAAGTTCTTATTCATAAAATAGTTTGGCATATTAGTTAAGAGAACTGTGTACAATACCCATTGGGGTATCTGAAGTTACAGCCAACTCGGTGTAAGTAGTTAGTTGAGTGATAAAATCAACCCATTTTAATAGAAAAGAACAAAAATATTAATTTACAGCAAATGAAAATTGAGTTATCGTAAAAAGACATTGATTTGTTTTGAAAGTCTCTAATGGAATTAGATATAATACTTACTAGTATTCCTAGAGCCACGCACAGGCATTGAAGCTCGAACAGCGCAGCACAGAAGTTCCTTACCTCAAAAGACAAGATTCGTGCTGTCGTGTTTCGTTGGTGAGTGGGAGACTGGAGGCCCAATAATGCAGAGGCATCAATAGGCCGCCATGGTGGGGGTCATCATGTTGCATTGTTGCATTTGTAATGAATAAGGTGACCTATGGTGATGATTTATTCTGCTTACGCTTTCCATGAGGCAGAGTACAGTCACTTCGACTGGACACACATAAAACCAGTAAATATATTTTAAAATTTACTTTGAATATAATTCTATACTATTTTACACAGTTACTTACAATTACAGGTGAAGGTAAAAAAATGGCTGACTCCTTGGGGCCTAGAGAAATATCATTTTTTTTTATATATATTTAAGCTGCCAAAATGACTCTGCCCTGCCTGATGGAAAGCATGAGCAGAATCCAAGAGTGGTGGTCACCATCCTCAATCCGAAAAAGAACAATGCAGCATGGTGACCCATACTATGGCGGCCTGGGGGGAAAGGGGATGGTAAGGGGGATAGGGGGCGTTGGATTGGGGTATGGGCCTCCGGTATCCTCACTCACTCGATGAAACACAGCGTAAGCGCTGTTTCACACCGGTTGTCTGTGAGGCCGTGGTATCACTCCGGTCGAGCCGGCCCATTCATACTGAAGCGTGGCTCTCCCACGGTAGCACGGTCATTATTTTTGGGGTAGACGCAATGAGTTTTCTTATTCCCTTCTCATCTTAAATTTTAATAATATTTATCGAAAGACGGAGAATCGAATCGAAGAATCAAATAGCACCTTCAGAGTGTTATCCATAGAAATACTAGGTAAACTAAAAGTCCAGTTGTCTCCAATACACGAAGTACAATACAGTAAAACTACATATAAAACACAACGATACTGTACTATACTGTATTTATGTACTGACAAAATTCAAACAGGGTTAGATTTGGGGCGTGCATTCCAGTGCGACGCGAGCGACTCCCGGCTGTTATATTATGTCTCTGATTTATAGCATCGAATTCTCGCCGGTAATTAGTGCGTGCCTCTAGCGGGCTCAGCGGTTGATAGCACAGTGCTGACTGCAGTTAGAGACGCGAGGTTAACGAATAAAGATTTAGCGTGTAAAATATTTCTGCATAGACGCTTCTAAATTATTTCCTAACTTCAGGATAAAAAAATTTTTTGTGAGGCATAAATGAATCTACTAGATACTTTTGAGAGGAGGAATGAATAATGGTAAATTCATACTAGGGCAGATTTAGACCAAAACGATCGAAGGGATACCACGGCCTCATAGAAAACCAAAGGTTGTCTGGAAGAGATCGCCGTGAACGATAAGACCGTCTATTGTAATACCTGATGCTGATCTCCGTATATGTACCTCGTTAAAAAAATTACTGTAGTGGTGTGCAATAAAGTTTAAAAATAAAATAAATAAATAAGACTGGATACAAAATCTGTAAACATACTCGACATATTTCACTCTTAAATTTCATTTGTCCTAAGGCATTGACAGTCAATGACTATTAAGCGATTCATTTCTTCAGTAGCCTTTATGTCACAGACTAGGAACAGAAGCTTTATAAGTCCACTGTCACTGTATTTTAATATAATAATTTTGGGAGTATCTATACAGTATATACACTAGGATATTTTAATTTATTTCAAAAAAATGTTTAGACCTCAATCCTAAATATGATAATCCGTAGAAGAAAATTACCTATATCAACCTGACAGGTAATCTATGAAGATTACCTGTCAGGTTAATATAGGTAATTTATAATATATTACATATTAATATAATAATATATTAATACATACAGATATATTGTTAATTCTTCCTCCTCCGCTCTCAATTTGCATTTTTAATCTTAAACCGAATGAAACCCCCAGTTCTCGATTAAACCACAGTTAAACTCATTTAACTAAAGTTGATATCATCAGCCACACCACGGATTACTGGAGATTGAGTATAATCGGACGCCCGGGAACGTCCCATTAATAACCGTACTCTGTTAATTGAACCGGTTGCCGCCAGCGATATTTCAAATATAGAAACGATATAAAACAGATCTGTAAACGATTGAAATTAATCGCGATTTAGTTTAGTGGTAACGTTTGGCTGTTATTTATTGTTTACAAAAGTATTATTTTAGGGAGGTTTAATTGAACTTTGTGAGGCTTTAATTTGAAAATAATCTATTAAGTAGAGCCACGCTGATTTCCGCAGTACCCTCGTACAGATCAATAAAAATCTACCTAAAATGACATAATTTGTGCTGTCATGTTCCATTGGTTAGTGCAAGACTGGAGGCCTAATGATGCAAAGTGCTATAAGTAACGATTCCAACCTCATATATATTATAAGACAGCGGACACATTCATATTCTAGCCGTTCTACTTGATGTGCATTGGAGAATATTATAAGTTTGTGCTAATAGAATGTGTTGCTGTGCAGCCATCTTGACTACGCGCGCTACAAGAAGCAACTCAGTAGGCCGCCATAGTGTTTATCATGATGCTGCATTGTCTGCATTCGCAATGAGTTTGGTGATCACCACTCTGGGATTCTGCTCATGTTTTCCATCAGGTAAAGTAGGGACACTTTAGCAGGCTCATATAAAAAATAAAGAGACTGGTTTTTTTTAACAAACTGCCCACTTGACGCCGATATTTCTGTCAAATGTAATTGTAGAGGAACTGGTGTCATGTCCCTCCAACACAAAGGGAGGATCCTCCAACCAGGCGAGGTGATCATGCCTGGCGGGCCACTGCCCAACGGTTGATGTTGGGAAGTGGTATATATATTAATCGGCGCGAGAACTTCTATTGCGCGATTTAGGATTGGTAGTTTTTTAGTTTTCTTCGTTGCTCCATAGTTCGATGTTTCTTCGGTAGATGGCGCTGTTATATATTTTATGTTGTTGCGCTGTATGTGGAAGTCTCCACAGTAATCTTTTTAAACAAGACGAAGGAAGAAGGTAATTGGATACAGATCACATAGACTAATTCATTAAACCACTTTAAGAGGTAAGTAGAAAAAATTTATAAGGCCAGACAGGAGACGAGCATGCCATAAAAATAGGCTGGAAATTAAGATTGAGACAACCGTGGATTGTAGAGACCAGGGTTAATTAACAGTATATCTTGTGAATTTGCTATTTTCGGTCAGTATTGGATGCTTAGCGCTTTTCATGCGGTTATAATACATATTATTATAACCGCATGAAAAGCTCTAAAATTGACATATATATTCTTCTTTTTGGAGTTACGACCCTCAGAATTAAAGATAGCGACGTTAAGAGGGCGGTTACATCGACTGACAACATGAGGAAAAATAATGTAGTCTAAAAACAGTGCTATACAACTTTGCCTACCCAGGCTAAAGTCATAAACTCCAATGGACTTTAAAAAAAACCCTATACTCTTTCAAAGTTCATGTTTTTGTGATTTCTTTGTGACGCTAGTTTGAAATAGAAGTATTTTATTTTTTAACGACTATAGAGTTGACTTTCATTCCACATAACCACGGTTAACCAAGTTTCAGTACCTGCATAACATACTGAAATTCGGTTATCATCGATAAGTGAAGCAGAAAAAGACATGAAATATGTATAAGTATGTAAAAAATCCTAGTGTGTAGGAGAGCTAATGTGATTGCGCTCAGGTGTGCACGCTGAGTATATTGAGCGTCCGGGAGCGCTAAAATGACACTGTTAAATTTAAAAAAAAATCGTCAATGTTATGTTGAACTGAGGTGACTTCTAAATATAAAAATAATGCATTTTACGGCCATCTAACGCAGACACAATAAACTGCGCAGTAACTACTTATCTTACATCGCACAATAAAAGTTTAACCTTTTCATACCGTTGTTATTTCCTATGGTCCACAGTAAGCCATGCGAGGCTAGAGGTCGATTTCCACAGGGCCAATTCCTCAAATCATTTGAATGCAAACAATTTTCCTTCGGACTTAGAACAAGGGATTTGGAAATGAAATTATTATTCATGTACTCGCATGGAACACAAGTAAGTTGTCACATTGTCATTGCCATATACTGACTTGTTTTAGCATGCAAATGAATATAAATTTAACAACTAAAAATAAATTCATTAGAAATAAGAACTGCTTCGTTATTTAGCCATATATTTACTGATTATAATAGACAGAGGAAATAGTTAGTTGATTTCCAACACTTGACAGGCCAAAACAAATAAGTTGTTCGTACAATCGTATCTGACAGCTGTCTATACGGAAGGAATATAAGAGATACTATCATAAGGCTTTATGAAGGCCATAGAACCCAAAACAATGATTTTTAGAATGTTTGTCTATTAGTCTGTACGTTTATGCACGCTAATTTTAGAAACGGCTTAACCAATTTGAAAGTTATTTTCACTAATACATTGTAGTTTCATTTAAATCGTTTCATAAAAAAGTTACCTTTACGCAAGCGAAGCCGGTATAGCCCAGCGCGATGCTAGCGCTCCCGATCATCTCATCGCCTCGCTATATAAATCATTTTGCTGTCGCTTGCTATTGGATTAAGATTTCCTGGCTCCGATGTATTGGTGCTCATCTAGCGAGTGACGTCATCCCATTGATGTATGAATTCCCCGAGAGATGGCGCTGATGCATGTAAGTTATTACGTATTGAAATGTGATGCGTTTGGGAGAGCGAGGAACGAAGTTTTGAAGAATATGATAGATAAAGTGGTATCTGTAGGAGATATATCATATAAAAGGTGTCACTTTGAGCGTTAAATATTTAACCAATGCATTTCATGTTAAAAGAGTAAGCGATTACTTTCAACACTGTTTAATAGGATAAAAGCATTAGTTGAATATCCATTTCATTAATTGATTTCAACTGTCTCTGCTGCGGTTTTCTCAGTATATACTGTTTGAAACAATATTTATGAAAATGTAAGCTGTTTACAAACATTGAAAAAGACTTCCGCATCGTTGTCTACTGGTAGAATTCCTAGAACATTGAAAGTATTACCTCTTTGAATACCAGTATGCATTAATTTTCTACGCTGAGACGTCTTGTCATTATGAAAGTTAATCAAACGGTTAGTAAGTACATTTCAAATGAAACTAGAAATCAGCCCGGAGATTGCTTTTTGTTTTTGCGAAAGACGGTCCCCATTTCATGTCATCCACATTTTTTATATTTTTATCATTAATTCCGTCACGACGAAGACTTGAAGACTTGGAAGACTTAGAATTGAAGACATTAAATACTTGACATTGGCAGAAATAGCTGATCCGGCTGGTTGCCATATCATCAAAAGAAGAAGTAGAAATCAGCCCTCATGACCGACATCTTGACCTCATAAGGCTCGAGTCAAAACGCTTTTTTTTTATAAGCTAATTCATCGTAAACCGGTTCTTGCTTAGCGGTTTATATGCGTATTTGGCATGGCGTTACAATTTAGTAAGTCTACCATTAGAGAGTGATCAAATCTTAAGAGCTCCTTTTCCTATGATACACGTAACAAATAAGAAGTCGATAACTCAAAAGTCGTAAGTGCATAACGTTAGTATCTTTTCGGCTACCAGTGAACTACTTAAATTGTATTTAAAGGTTAGGTTGTAGTACTGGGACACTATCTATTTTGTTGGCGAGCATATTCGGAGTTGTTATCGATTAGAGAAACGTACCTTTATAAAATACAAATTATGAACTGTTAGTGTAGTCTAATGTGTTTTGTCTCTTGACTAATTTAGTTTTTTTAAATTTAATATGTTGTGGTTGTTGTTCAAATTTGAAGAATAATATCAGATAAATTCATTGGAAAACATAATATATGCAAAATAAGATCAAATTTTAACGTATTTAAAACTAGTGGCAATTTCAAAATAACCGGAAACTACCGCTTGATCTGTTCAGAAAAACGGCCCCACTTTCATCTCATCCACATTTTATATCATTAATTTCATCATGACAAAGATTTGAAAACTTTATATTTCATGACTTTAATAGATTTAAGGGGTTGGGGAATGCGTGTGCCGTACGTCGTCTAAATTGAGAGAGTTTACCAGCAGACGGTGCCCGCTTCAGTGTGGGCTGGCGCTGGGAGGGGTCCGGATGGCGTAAGAAAGCGGTTCCCGGATCCCTCCTGTCTCAGGCGCAGAGTGGCACACCGTGTGGTTTTAGTCGGTTCGATTCTGACACACCGCCCCGCCGCAAACCCCGGTGGGGTGAAGGCCCAAGGGGGTTTACACACGTAAAAAAAAATGGGCCTCCGGTACACTTACTCACTCGGTGAAACACAGCGCAAGCCTTATTTCACAGCAGTTTTCTGTGAGGTCGTGTGTGAGGTGTGTGTGGTATCACTTCGGTCGAGCCGGCCCATATATACCGAAGCGTGGTTCTTCCACATCAAAATATGTAATATTTGTCATTGGCAGCAATACTTGATTGGCTGGTTACCATTTCATCAAAAGAAGAAGAAGTAGATCTAAAAACGACTAGCTAATTCCAATAAATCATTATTTCAAATGTACATAGATTATTTTTTATAGAAGACGTGAAATCTTGATATGGCTGATGGGTTTCACTTTTTCTTCTTTGCAGGAGTACAAAAGAAAAAGACAGAACTGATGTCAAGATTAGCTATATCTATATACATATTTATTATAAAATATCTGCTAAACCATTAAATAGACAAAGTCCAGAACAGAAAGAAATCGAAAAAGTTACACCTCGTGTACACAAGTAGTTGTGATACCACGTCCCAACATCGCTTCTATGTAATCCGTTTTTTTAGGGATGGGTTTTTACAGAATCCGGTTTCTAAAAGTTGGGTACGAAAAAGGACTACACGGTTGGCCTAGTGGTTTGAGCGGTCGCCACACCACTTCCTACTACGCCAAGTGTTGTGGGTTCAAATCCTACATGGGACAACACTTTGTGTTATCCATAAAATGTTGTTCTAATTCTGGGTGTAATTTGTGTCCGTTTCACACACACTTAGGAATATACATTCCTGTGTCACGTTTGACACAGGAATGTATATTCCTAAAACTAAAGCTAAAAAAAGCTAAAGTTTTACCTCTTAACCTTCCATAGAAGCTGGCAACACGTTTGTAACTCTTAAGTTGTAGGCGTTCATGGGCTCCTAAAGTCGCTTACCATCAGATGACGTTTGCTTTTTTACCCTCTACACCTCAAAACCACTAGGTGATAACGTAACCGTAAATAACGTGTAAATATAGCGACAGATCGGAATATCAGACAGAAGCGGTAAAGTGATACTGGGTACTTGGTATTATTTCATGATAGTTTGTTTGTTTGTTTTACCTTGCCATTTCCGCACTGAGCCTCTTGATTGGGCCGTTGTACGTGATAATTTCATGATAACTGGACTGATAGGCCTCACAGAAAACCGATGCTAAACAATTTCAAAGTGGAGAGTGTGTGAGTCGATGTCTTATGTATGAATAATTATTCCTAACTCCAACCAAACTTCAAAAGTAAACCTTTTCCTTTGTAACCAAGCGTTTATGTATCATGTTTTGAATTGTTTTCATTACAACCAAAATACCGATACCAAATGAAATCCAATAAATACCATACCAACGGCACATCACTAAAGTAAATATTTTATTAAAAGGGCGGTGAGGTGCATCATCAGTCTTGTCGCGCAATATCGCGCGCCAGACGCGGGACAAATCGTTCTGTGCGGTCGAAGCCTAAAGAGGATTGTTGGTAGAAGGGAACGGTTGGTTGGGGTTCGATTCTGTATTTAATATTATTTAGGCACTATATACGATTGAGCATTTAAAGTGAAACAAAAAAGTTAACGGTATAAAAAGATTTAACTAATCAAATTTAGGCTATATGATCACAACATCATTACTAAGCAAACTGCGAGAATCGTCAACCTGAACCACACGCCTTATTTAACGACGTCATAGAAAATCTCTAAGAACTTCAACTCCTTGAGGGCACAGGCGTCATTAATATGTGGTTTTTCTACGAAAAATCCCGGGAGACGGCTAGCCTCAGGTACCCCATTCATAAATGAATTACAAACCCAAACTTACTATTTATTAAAGAATTTGAAGAGTGTTTTATGTATAAATGACTCTTCTCTGCCTGATATAAAATATAAACAGAATCCAAGAGTAATGATACCATTTTCATTGCGAATGTAGACCATGCAAAACAAGGCAACATGATGATTGTAAATCACTGGGCCTCCGGTCTCATAATCACCATTGAAACACGACAGCACAAATGCTATTAATTTACCATATATTAATATACCGCTTATAATATACTGCTTTTATCGAAGCACCCGGTCATGTACTACCTTGTGTTTCTATTGACAGAGTAGAAACTAGATTCTCGTGGTGCTCTTCAGTGGCTAGTAATAAAATGAGTGTGTGGCTTTGCAAGGTTCATTCCTATACACACGTTGCGGAGGAACGGGCCACATGTTTCTCCGACACAAAGGGAGGATCCTCCAAGCCTGGCGGGCCACTGCCCAACGGTTTATGTAGGGATGTTGTATATATGTAAATCGGCGCGAGAACATTGATTGCGCGATGCAGGATTGGTAGCTTCTTCATACACTACGTTACTCCGTGGTTCTGTGTATCTTCGGTAGATGGCGTTGTCATATGTTTTTGTTGCCGCTGTATGTGGAAGTCGCCACACACGTTTATAATTAGTTAGAAATGAATTTAATAAACTGATGTTAAAAAATAAAACAAAATTATTTAGTGAAGGATTTATTTGGTAAAGCTACAAAATAAAAAATGTGTGAGACAAAATGAAGTGGAAACGTAGTCATGTCCAAACCTCATTTGTCGCCCTCCCGTAGATTACGTCTCAAATGAAAAGTGACTGTTTTCTAAAGTTTTTTTCACATCCCTCCGCCGTAAATACTTGTCGGTGTGACAACCGTTACAAAGACTTGACTGATTTGTTTTAGAAAAAAAACCCTTTTAGGTGTCGCGCAAAATTAGTTGGTTTTGCTTGTGTTTTATTTTGTTTATTACGCTTTTTTTTGTATTTTAGTAAATCGTGGTAGAGCTAGGCTTCCTAGGCCAGTTCGTTCGAATTCCACCGGCTTCACAGAGTCGTTAATAGTATATCGTTCATTTTTCTTGTCTGTCTCTGTTGTGCAGTGGTAGCGTATACGTTTGCTGTGCTTGAGGTTTCAGTTTCTATTCCCGGGTTATACCAAAGAATGATCTAGAAATATTTGTTACGGAGTTCGGGTTTTACAAGTATAATATATATGTATTTACACAAAAAAAATATGTATGTATTTATACTAGTTCTCTAGTACCTATCCTAAAATAGAAACTTGCTTAGTTTGAAGCTAGATAGCGTTGTGAGTTAGACGTCCGAAGTATTTATTATTAATATTTTCAGATTAGGTGAGGTTAGCAGAAACCCAATCTGCCCCAGTAAACTAGTTCTGGGAGCACAGTCAAAGGGCGGCATCGAACTCTTATCTCTTAAATTCCCATTAGTGGCGGATACTAAGCATCCTGCGACCCGTCTGTTCATTTGCACAAAAAAAAAATCTTACCATGTCTCTATATTATAAACAACAAAAAATTTAAAAGCTATAAATAACCCTACCACGCAAAACTTTTAAATAAACACATATAATTACTTTACAGCTTGTGTCACCAGGGCCATTATTACGAATCTATTAACACCTCATTCTTTTAAGTCGGTACAGTAATTTAACCCCTATGGTGGTACATACAAATATACATAGACGGTCAAAAATATTACCAATTCTTTTATGTTTCGCTGTAGTCGGGTAAAAAGTTGAATTTCCCTAATTCGACAATAGCTTTATCTTAGTAGAGATTATGTATAAACAAAATCCATAAGGAAGAGCTATATTTCCTGATAATGAACCAGAACCACACGTTTACGTTCGGTAGGTTTATATCAACATGCGAGTGACGTCAATGATCTAGCGCATGTTAGGATTAGGTACCACATGGAACATAGAATCAAGGCCGTGTGTCTGTTTTGCAAAATAATATATAAAATTAAAAGTCCTGCCGTTTTGATTATTTGTGTCTACTTAAATAGGTTGTTCAATAAGTACCCGTGTTATAAACGAAGGTTCATTTTTCAAATTTTTTGGTTTTTATTTTTCAAGTCCAGTCTCCTTTAGGCTTAAATATCTCCCAACGTTTCTCCCACTTTTTTAACTCTTTCAAAATAAACTCTTTCAATATTTAAAGTTTTATTTGTTGTGAAGTTGAAGAATGAAGACATTCTAGCCAGTTACGTTGGCGTAATGCAACGAACCGCATTAGGCAACGCATCATATTTCATCCATTAGAGTTTAGACAAATTCAGCCTCTGTAATGTTAGATATTCTTGTTCTAAATGTCCTGCGTTTAGTGAGTTGTCCTGCATTTCATTTTTTATAAAGCCTCTTGCCGGATCTCATAACTTATTACCAGAATTTCATAATTACTGGTAACTCGATGGCACTACTACACTCATTTAAATTAGTCGACTCACCATTGTATCCTCTGGGAATATAGTCTTTGTTACAATGAACGTAACATTATGCTAAATAGCTTACAATGACATCTGGGGCAGTATACTATGGGGATCTTGTGTCAACTGCGGTGAAATTCCGTGCGTTTAGACGGTTCTGCTATACCATAGATTTATACCATAGATTCTGTCATAGAATCAAATATATCTCACTTAGGACCCGTAATATTTTTTCCGTGGTCCTTCCCAATTTGAAAAAGGTGTCTGCCTACTTTGAGTTCATTTTATCTCCCGCTTTGTTAAGGAGGGAATTGGACTTATGATATTTCCAACTCCTCCAGTTTTCTTCTGATTAATTTCGTTGCGGTTATTTAATTTACCAAGACAGTTATTTTTTCCTGGGACTTCCCGAGTGTCATAACTCGGTGTGTTCGTGGTTTACTGCTGTTGATCTTGGTTTCCAGGGATTGCAGTCATGGGTGTATGGGCTGGAGGAGTCTTGTAACTCCATGGCACTTGCGCCATGACCACAATGACAATTGTTTACAACGTATTCAACTTCTCATCGACGTATTCTTGTTGTTGTTCAGTAAATATGACAAATAAAACGACTAACATACAACTGACCGAAACCTATAACCATCTTTTTGGGCGTCCACAGTATTGCTAAACCCTTTGATATAGTAGTTATTTTTTTATACTTAGCATATCTTACACACAACGCCATTTAGTCCCGAACTAAGCAGAGCTTGTGTTGTGGGTACAAACAACTGATATAAATACATATATACTTTTTTGTTAATGCATACATATTATACATAGAAAACCCAAACTCCAAAACAAATATTTGCAGATCATACCAACATTTGGTACGACCCGGGAATCGAACTCGAGTACTCAAGCTCGGCAGTCGCATTCGCGACCAATGCGCTATATAAGCAGTCAAAGTTATGTTATGAGTTTATTATAGGGGTACATAAAATAGAGTTTACTGTAATATTATCTTAAAACACCCAATTGCGTCAATATCTGTCATCTTTACTAATTTCAGTTTATTAGAAATAAAACATGGTAGTCATATATGTATATATTCGTAATCACTGTTTAAAAATCTTTATTAGATACCACACTCGTTGTATTTTGAAATAATATTTTTTTTTAAAGATTACTTTTTGGCACCAAAAATGCTTAGATGTACCCAGTGTCACTCTCACGTCTAAGACGAATCTATTGACACCACTGAAATAAAAATACGACAAGCCGTTTAGTCTCTGGAGCGAGCCAAAGAAATATATACATACATACATTCGACAAATATAACCCTCCTTCTTTCGCAGTCGGGTAAAAATAGTGATTTCTCATTTTAATACATATACCTTTATTATCACAGGTATTCTTCATGCTTTTACGGACTATCTTCTTTAAATTAAAACACAATCAACTTTAGGTAAAAAAGTTTCATAAACAAACAGGTTTCATTATTAGTTTATTGTTACGTTGCTTTTATATATTGAAATAAACATTAAATAATTTGACAGGTGCTAGTTATGACGTCAGAACTTTGTAATACATACAAATATAAAGTACTGCGTCCATATTTTGTTATTTAATAAAAATATATTTGATGACTGATTCGACTTGATGACAGTCTTCTACTCTTTTTAAAAACAAAAAGGTATACAAATAAATAAAATGTCGCGTTAATCTCAATAAAATTTGTCTAAAATAGCTAAAATAAAACATTGTTTTAGAGGCCTGTTAAAACCAAGCACAGAGAATATATCAAAGTACATTATGTATACTCTAATATATACAAACAACATTGAATTGACACCTTCGGACATATGTAAATTGATAAGCGGTTTGTATGCAAGTGTAATATCTACTAAGAACTGCTTAGCATACAATGTATTGGTAATCAAGTTGCCTTTTGCTGAATGGTTTGAGAAAACCTTCAAGGAAATTCTGGCTGTGTTTATGACACAACTAGATTAGGCCGCGACTCCGCCCACATGTATGTCGGTTATGACAGTAAAAAGTATCCTATGTCCTTCCTCAAGAATCAAAGTATCTCCATACCAACTTTCATCGAAATTGATGCAGCGGTTTAGCCGTGAAATCCTCCTAGAAGCTCCTATACAAGAATAACATTTGGAATATTTTTTACCGTCATATCCGACAAAAACGGACGGTGCCGCTGACAAAATCTAAACAAGTACTTTAATATTAAAATTAGCTTGTTAGAAAAATGCGTACGTCCTACAAATGGCTCACAATTCAAAACTATACCTACGTATTGTTTTTCTCAAGCCTGTTTGCTGTAGAACGTAAATTGTAATAATACTTTCAACTTATGCCAAAGAATTCTTTTGTACACTTGAGTAAATAACAATGCTCTATTTACATACTAGTGACGTATGAGAAACGTCACTTTTTATATTGCCATGGTTACAGTGAATAAAAATATTACTTAAGAGTGGCAATACCTGTGTTTTAGTAGAGCCACGCTGATTTCAGCACGAACGGGCCGGCTCGACCGGTGCTGTACTACCTTCACACAGAAGATCAACTATCATGAAGTGCTAGCAATCGTGCTGTCGTGTTTCATTGGTGAGTGCGGGACCGGAGCGGTACTATCTTCGCACAGAAGATCAACCTTCATGAATTGTTAACATCCGTGCTGTCGTGTTTCATTGGTGAGTACGAGACCGGAGGCCCATAGCGCTGGAGCATCACTAGGCCGCCATGGTGTGGGTCACCATGCTGCATTGTGGCATTGCCTGCATTCGTAATGTGTACGGTGACCAGCACTGTTGGATTCTGCTAATACTTTCCATCAGGCAGAGTAGAGTCATTTTGGCAAGACCATACTTAAAAAAACGGGTTGCACTCCGGGAGTACCGGCAGAAGTGAAAACTTGAATATTAACAGTGTGCATTTTTGATATTTTGGAATGGTTAGGGGATTATTTTGCACGAATTGCTTTAATTATCAGTATAAAAGTACTGTCATTTATGTGTCAAACTACAATAGACACAAACATGATAATTTGTGGTCTAATCTTCCTCCGTTTTACGAATTTTCGTTCAGGTCCTGAAGTCCGACGTCGTCCGATGCGAGTTTAACATTTTTTACTCAATACCTCAAACCTTTTACCCAAAAACTTAAAGAAGTTTTCACTTCAAAAATATTTTAACAAATATATGTTATTTATTTACAACTAGCTCAGCAAGTTATAAAAATAGCTGCTATATCATCTATCTACCCGTGAAAATCCCGACAAAATCGGTTCAGTGTTTCCAGATACTAGTTGGAACAAACAGACAGACAGGCAGACAGACAAAAATTTAAGAAATTAATTTTTTGGTGTAAGTACCGTATATTCTTTCAAATGCATTTAATGAAAAACTGATAACCTGAGAAAACAAACACTTCAATATATATTTACATAGATCTTCTTTGTATACTCTTAACGCATTACAAAGATGTAAGTTTCAAACATACGACGTAATATTCGGCGGTCTTATCACTCATGGTGATCACTTACACACATACTTATTATGTATGTTTGCTAAATTAAAACAATAAGATAGCTTACAAACAATTATTATTTGAACAGTTAAATTAAGAATTTGTTGAATGCGAGCAGTACATGACCAGTTGTTGTGGCGAACGTTGGAAAAGGTATATGTCCAACAGTGGTCATCCTTCGAGTGAGATAACTGCTAGAGCCCGAATCCTTCCTCTGTTTTTGGGGGAAATTATGCAAAAGGTGGAAAGACCTTTTGACTTTTGAGTTGCAGATCTCCATGAACGACGGTTGTCACTACCCACGGGGCTCTTTTGGCCAATTAAACCGAAAATACAAGTAAAAAAATAATATTTCCCCTTTAATACCGGATCTTACAAGCGTCATTTGTCAGGTGACTATAAAAAACACTAGAATTAAATCCTGGTTTGACCAATATTCAAACCGCAAATCAACTGTCGTACTTTCCAAATTTCTTTCAGTCAAAGAGAGGCGTCCGAGTGAATAGAAATGGGTTGTGATAAAAAATTCAAACACGTCAATCAATATATGAGTGTTCCGCAGCTCCGGTTGCGACTGTACGTTTTCATATTTCATATTGCCACCTCCATAAGACCTAGTGTAAGAGGCGGTAGACAAATCTTTTAGTATTTTTATTTTTGGTAAGATTTTTACGTAATCATGACATGGTTTTTACATTTTCGTTTCTTTATATGTGTAATGAGACGTTTCTAAGGCATTATTAACAAAAATAAATCTTTGAACTTTGTGCGTCACTATAGCGTTCATTAGTTTCGACGCGTGTTGTACTAAAGAACATATTAATTATAAAAATCGAGTTTAATGATGTAGATGGTTTGTAATCTGTTACATATTGTGCTCTGAAGTAGATAAATAGAAATATTCATCTTTCAAATTTCAGTTGGATTTTGATACATTTTAATGATAAATAAAAGATGTCGTTTCATGAAAATAGCATACATGAAAATGAGAGGAAATAAAACTCATTTGATTAGTAAAATAAAAAATCTACTGCTGCAAAATTAATAGTGGTGTAAAATTTGGTAGTAATATATAAATTGAGATCAAGAAGGAAAAGTTTTAATAATAATTCCAAATATGTTTGCAAATATATATATTTATTTTAGAATAATCTCTAGCTCCTAGTCTACTCAGTCGGTAAATGTAGTCCCGTTCAGAATATTGGTAAAAAACAATATTTTATAGCGGTCGCTAAGACTCCGCAAATATATGCCCGTGGACGTCGCGCTACCAAACATACATTTGAAAGGATATGAAGATGTGTCTGGAGATGTCTTCAACTTGTGTGAGATATTACCTTGTGTAAGTTTATAACATGTGTGTGTCTGTGTGTTACCTCGAGATAAAAAGTCGTTAAAAACATAAGTTCAAATATTTTTGTCATAGATTAAATATCTGACCCTTATTTTAGCCGACTGCGAGGCTCAAACGAAGAAAGATGTTTCTACCTGTTGCGATCTAAAGGCGTAAGGTTGCAGGTCTGCATAATCAATATGAAAATTTCAATAACTATATCTGTCAGTTTTAGAATTGTCTGACAAGTTATGATTTGCCCATATTGTTGAAATATACAAGAAATATTGGATATTTGACAAAATGGAAAATAATAGTATTAATTAACATTTACTACCACACAATTTTCATTATTTAAACATCTTTCAAACTAACATGGAGTCCGACAGTAATACTATTGCATGAAACTTATGTGTTGAAACATGTGTTTCTTAACTTCAACTTTAGTACAGACAAACAGTTTTTATTGCAGTTCTATTTATAAGCAATTATCAGATTCATTTTAATTAGAAGCGTTTACCGTACCGTAACATCAATTATACAATAACTCATAGGTCGAATAAGAACCGTCCGAGGATATATTGAACATGAAACTACCCCTTGTATACCGCACCACATCACATTAAATATTGACAAAATAAAAATGTAAAATGGCGGACGACGTGCTCGTAACCGGTAACCAACCGCCAAGGAGCCATTCCATTTCCGAATGTTAGATCGCCAATAAATATCTTATAGAGTTACAATAAGGGATAAACGCTCGGGGATCAGTCGCCACTTCCCGGGATCATTGAGATCTGACATCCCCGAATATGGACACGCGTATTTTAGGGTTAAGTTTTGTACCCTATTAATTATGTATTGACGGTTTTATGTTAACGTATTATCGATAAAATAACTTAGGTGGACCTTGCTCGTATGAAAGTAATCTATTACGGTTTCAATAGATATGTTGTTATACTGTTGACTTACTTGTGACTCGACAATTAAATACAAGTTGTTATTACTATTATTATTTAACAACTTTGAAGTTTTCAATAGATATCAATACAATCTGACATTTCATATTAGTAGACGGCAGTCTCGAGCACGGTGCTGGTAGAGAACGGTAGAGCTATTGGCAAGATTTAAAAATTTTTACTGTAGATAATTTTGTGGAATAAAGAATTAAGAGTTAGGAAGATTATTATAATCTAGCTGACATAAGACTATGCCAAGACTAATGAGCATAAACTTACTTCGATGTCATGATAAACTAGCTGAACCCCGCGGTGTTACCCGCGGTACGACAATCGTATCAATAGTCTTAAAATAGCCTAAGTTACTCATTAGATCATGCCATAGATGCCTATCAGTGAAAATCCCATCAAAATCGGTCCAAATATTTCAGAAACTAACCGGAAAAAACAGACAGACAGGTGAAAAATAAAAATTGATTTAAATTTTCATTTGCATTTAGTGAAAAGTTGCTAATTTGAAATTAAAAACAGACACTTCAATTTTATTTATTTATATAGAAGATTAAAGTTATGGAATAGTGTCTCACTCAGATTTAATTTGATATTTTTTTTTCTGATTATTTTTTTTGTATTATAGCTTAGTACAAAAATAGTAAAGATAAAGAATATATATTTGTATATTCTTTGTTTTGTGTTTGTTAACACATGTTATTTTTATCTCAAATCTAGGACACGGTCACTTGCGCAAAAATAGCGTATAGAGAAAGTTCGCTCAACGAAGATCTGTATTTGCCTCGCACCTGCATAGGTTCCATGGTGTAACGGTTAGCACTCTGGACTCTGAATCCAGCGATCCGAGTTCAAATCTCGGTGGAACCTTCACTTTTGCATTAATTAAAGCTTGACTTTTGTGAAACTTTTTGAATTTCTTTTAATCTGAATTATAATTATCTTGGTCTTTGACAGTCCTAAGTGTTTCCAGGGTCCAACATGCTACTGAAATGAATTCACTCTGCTTTGTTACACAATTTTACATGCTGTGGGTTGATTTCACGACTCCTTTCCAAATGTCATCATGTATAAACATGATGAAACTTGTGCAAAAAAAACCAATGACGCCACAATTCAAGTCCGACGTTTAAACGACGTAAACTTGATGCATAAGCATGAGAACTTTCTAATTGCTTCTTGTCCCTTTAAATATGTTACACTATCATTTAGTAATTACTAATTAACATCACCATAAATCTTTCCACCTCTCCTTTAACAAATTATTCGAGGGATGAGAATCTAACTACAAGTCTGTATCATTTCAATTTGCATTACCACATACAGTGGATAGTAGTTGATAAATAATGCGCTACATATCAACCAAAACAAATCCAAAATCAAAAAAGGGTGGAGTCGAGTGTATCATGATAATAAACTAGCGATAAAAAACCTATGCTAATTACCATATATTTATTCATATCGTCTGGCCGCGCCTTCGAATTAACTGATTGCTTTAATTAAAAACGAACTCTTTCGGTCTACAACAGTCAAGTTCCTTGGGGATTGGGTATAGACCGTAAGCATGCGGATTAAAAATCTATTTGGGGTCGCTTGTACCACACGTCAGCAGGTGTAGGGTTAACTAAAGATGGTTATTATGTATTTTATAAATGATTTCGAAAGTTAAAGTGTACTTATGAGATTGTAATAAATATGTTTAGTTGATGTGTATTGTGCAAACAATTGAGATTAAAATAATTAAATACATATTTCGCACATCTGACACACAACGGCATCTAGTCCCAAACCTAGCAAAGCTTGTTATGGGCAGTAGATAACTGATTTGAATACATATATACTTTTTCTTGTAAATACATACATATTATACATAGAAAACACCCAAACTCCGAAACAAATATTTGCAGATCATATAAACATTTCATCCGACCCGGGAATCAAACCCGAGACCTTACGCATAGCAGTCGTATACGCTACCACTTCACCCCCGAAGCAGTCATATACATCAAATACTCAATAATCATTTATTTTAGTTAACTTGTCGAAGGTTCAATGTGCAAAATACATTCTATATTCTTTAAATTGTTTTTTGATTTGTAGATTTAAACACATACTTACTTATATTTTTAAATTGTAGTTTCAAGATATGAAAATAATCGAGTATGATTTAGAAATTATTAACTGAAACGAAGTGGTTGGGTTTGTGAAGGTCTTTAATGAAAATTTAAGAATATCGGAACTCTAGAACAGAGCTAAATTCTTTCATATTTTTCTTAATGTAAATTATAAATATTAAAATAAAAAAAACTTAATTTATATTCTACGGTTCTAAGTGCGCCAACCACCTGCGGAGTTCTTTAAAAATATTTAATGTTATAGAAAGTCCCTATCTCCATAAAAGAAAAAAAAAATGACAATAATTAAAGAGCCACTCCAAAAAAATCTTTCGGTGACCACGGTAACTCAAAACCAGGTTGGAATGTCTAACAATTAAAAAGCTTTTAACCTTTACCTATTAATCCCTTTAATTTCTCTTTGTTAGTAACATTTATATTACAAGGAACACAAAGAAACGTATTTGTAAGTAAAGCACTACCAATTTTCCCAATAGTTATAAACATTCTACCCTCAATTCTTAAAAACTGCTGCCACAGTAAAAGTAACTCTATTAACCCATTTTTTCGTCTAAACGGCGAACGAAACCCATCCCTTAGCAGCAACTCAGCAATTACCGTCCATATCACGACTTAAATTAAAGATAAACCTATCCCCGTCAACCCTAACGAGTTAACCCTTCCGATTACTACCGATGGTTATCATACAGAACTCACGCGCAGCCCACATTACCCGTGAATTATTATTTCTGATTAATAAATTGTGGGTCCCAAGGGACAAGTCGTGAGGTAACGTCACGCCTTGTAACTTGACAGGACAGTGTTGCCACTAGGTGTGCAATAATATAGCTAGTTTAATTAATTTAATGTTAAAACTGTGTCTGGATTATAGTGTTGTAGTATTAGACGAATTCTAACAATAACCAGGTATTGTTATTATACATCATTGGAAAAACTGCAGGTTTATGGATTCAATTTAGATTCATTCGGACACAGTAAAAACAGTTGTAGCTTTAAAATTATATTCTCAAATAAGGAAGCCTAAGACCCCCCGTCTATCCGATTCATCTTCAGGTTCTTCAGTTCTAAAATGCCGTATAGTAATAAATCATTGTTCATAGACTACAGAAACTCAAAAGTCGCAAGTAATGAAGTAATTTTCTTGCCTTGTAACAAAAATAGTTTCAAATAAAACTTTGAAGGTAGTACAGCCACACTGGTTTTAACACAAGCTACTACCCCCTTACAGAAAACCAACCTTAATATGACGTGTTCCGTTGGTGACTACGAGACCGTTGGCCCAATGATGCAGAAACATCTCAATGGGCCGCTGTAGTATAGGTTACTATGCTGCATTATTGACTCTTGATTCTGTTCATGCTTTCCATTAGACCGAGTAAAGTCGCTTTGGCAGGCTCATACATAACAAAATATCCAGCTGTCCAGAACATCAATATGACTGGATTTTGCATCTGACAAGGCAGCTATAGCTTTCATCATAAATGTGACCCTATTATTAATATGATTCATCTCGAAAACCAATATCTGACCCCCTGACTCAAATACAAACAGAAGTAATCTATTTATTTTCTTTTAAATTATTGTTTTTTTCAAAATATCTGATATTTCAACTGGCAACTCTTTTCAGTCGTGTCACGCCGTTATTTGATGCTTTTTCATTAAAGTAATACGATCCCCCGGAGACTCAGGGCGGGACTGGGTTAGTTAGGCGTGATCGACGCCTGAAAATAATCTGGGGAGTTGTTCAGTACGAATTATTGGTAATGGTGATGACCAGTTTTTGTAGGTCAACATGAGTCCTAGGAGATTTGTCGCTTTAGATTTAGACGGTTTTCATTATTACGTCGTAGACCCTTGAACGAAATGTAAAATAACTCCATTTATCAGAATAACCTCTTAAGCTTTATGTCTAAAGGTAGCAGATAAAGATTCGAAAAAAGACAATTACTAACTTTGCTTAAAACGCTACTCGTGACGGAATCTACGAGGACTATGCTTCAGCGTAAATGGGCCACTATCAACCACCTTTGACAATCTACTGTTAGACATAAGTCGCTCCTTAAGTCGGAGGCTTGAGCCACCCTTGCCAGATGGGTTGGTATGAGATTTGTTTCAAATTTCCCTCTCTTTTCATTGATGTCCCCTGCGAAGTTTGTTCACTTCGTCGCCTCTTACGACATCCATGTGATGACAAAGAGTGATGAAAGTGTATTCATATATTATGATCCCTGTAGCTCTTGAACTGTTAGATGTTACTGAGTTAGATGACGCTCCTCGGTCGTCCTTTACAAACCTTTAGTGCTCAATAAAGAATTAGTAAAAATTGTGTTTTGTAAACTAAGTCATGTGTAAAAACTAGTTATTTTTGAAAATACTAGCTGGCCCTGGCGTTGTTACCCACGGTATAACATCTCGTCTGAAAATAGCCTAAGTTACTGCTTATATCATCAGCTATCTTCAAAAATGAAGACAATTTCGCGTGAAAGTGGAGATAGAGAAAAAAAAATTTAAAAAAAGTTCTTTGCTATTATTAGGGTTTATGTTTTATCCTACTAGTTTTGTTAAAAAAAGTATTATAAAAAAATGTTTACACAAAAGCAACATAAATATATACAGATAAATCAAGAAACAATGTTATCTATAACTTGCTCTCGATATAAATAAAGTATTCTTATTACAAAAAGTAAGAGCAGGTTCCACCGAGATTTGAACTCGGATCGCTGGATTCAAAGTCCAGAGTGCTAACCATTACACCATGGAACCGAATCGGATGATTACACATTGTCGAAATAAAGCATTAGTTTTATTGGCCACCAAAATTGATTTTATTACGAAATTATTGATGTTTTATCATTAAAATCATATTTATCATATTAGCCTATCATATAAAAATATACTGCTTGCCAAAATTTATCATCATTTCTTTTTTCATCTTATGACGATCGACTTCATAATTATACAATATAATTTATAGTATCTGGGCAAATAAATAAAATTGAAGATTTTTGATTGATTGTCTGTTTGTAATTTCAAATTACCAACGTTCCACTAAATGAATAAATAAATATTTCGGACATCTAACACACAACGCCATCTAGTCCCAAACTAAGCAGAGCTTGTATTATTATGGGTACTAAACAACCGATATAAATACATATACTTTTTCTTTGTAAATACATACATATCATACGTAGAAAACACCCAAACTCCGAAACAAACATTCGTAGATCATACAAACATTTGATCCGACCCGGGAATCGAACCCGAGACCTCAAGAACAGCAGTCGCACACGCTACCGCTGCGCCACCGAGGCACTCGTAATAAATACGGTACTTACATCAAAAATGGACTTTTTAACATTGTTGTCTTACTGTATGTTTCTTTTGGGTGATCTCTGGAACGGCTGGTATGATTTTGACAGGATTTTCATTGGCAGATATGTAATGAAAAACCTGCCAATTTAAAGTTATAAACAGATCTTATTTATTTCTATTGATATAGGTGTATAGATACAGAAATATGTATTTTAAAAGTATTTAAAAATAATGATTTTTACTAGAGCTGTTATAAAAAATATAAAATATTTGGAACATGGAAGTCTTAAAATAATGGTTTGCAATCCAATGAGCATTGAAAAAACAACGAATTACATACTTTTAAAAAATAATTATCAAATAAAATATATAAAAAAGTTGACGACCTTTTGAAAGAATAACACGAAGTTTTATTTTTCTAAATTTAGAAATATATTTTGTAATTTGAATGAAAATAAGGATATTCTATACAAATAAATTCATTGGAGTAGTACAATAAGTATACAAAATTCAAATAATCTTAAATATTAAAAATCAAACAGCTATACATAAAAGAAGAAGAAGAAATTCCCAAAAGGATGTTTGAAAACTTCAAAACGTATATTGCGGTCGATAAACTCACGCGCATGTGTTCGTCTGACGTCACAAGGAATAGGTATTGTACTTTTGTGGCGTAACTTTCTGATTTACGAGCGTTTAAATACAACAGATGGTAATCCCACGCTGAGATCCGCTTTATTCGGCATCTTCGCTTAAACGACCTCCAATAAGACAAGTTTGCCTGTAATTGTTTGGATATTTTAGTAAAACCATATTCACACAAAGTCAATCATGTTTGATGTCTAGCTGAGTGGGTAGCGCTAGAAGCTGACCGCCTCGATGGCACAATGGTAGCGTATGCTACTTCTGTCTTTGAGGTCCCGGGTTCGATTCCCGGGTTGCATCAAAAACATTTGAACTTTTTACAGAAAAATTATATACGAGTATGTATTAATATCAGTTGTCTAGTACCCATAATGCAAGCTCTGCTTAGTTTGTATTATTCTAAAAAGAAGTACCTAGCCAAAGTTAGTACTTATGTCATCAGCTATCTGTCAGTGGAAGTGTCGTCAAAATGGTTCCAGCCGTTCCAGAGATTAACCGAAACAAAGAGACAAACATAAATTTAAAAAAATGCTTTTTTTCAAGTAAGTACCGTATAAACTTTTTAAGCTTTTGGTGAAAAGCTTAAAAAGGCTTAAAAAAGCTTTGGGGGATAGAAAGCGGGATTTGGAGTAGGATGGGGGAAGGGTATCCTCACTCACTCGTTGAAACACATCGCAAGCACTGTTTCACACCAGTTTTCTGTGAGGCTGTGGCATCACTCCGGTCGAGCCGGCCCATTCATTCTGGTCGGTTTTTAACTAACTATTATTTACTGTGTGTTATACACGTATGAGTCCATTCTTTTTACCTTCTTACGACGTATGGCCTTAACCCTCTCCTGAGAGGAGACCCGAACCAGCAGTGGGATATTATGGGTTGTTGATGATATTGATGAATATTTGTAATTAGTTCTGCCTGCCTGACTGTTATATAATTATCTATGATATAATATACACCAGTATGTACATATATCCTATCAGTATTATAGTAGGATGTCCCAGACGTCCATATACTTGTTACATATGTCTGTTATTGTCACGAAGTACATCGTTATTAAAAAGGCAATTTACCAAAGAATAAAGCTATTGTTGTGACAGGACTTTTCCATTGCGTGAAAAATACAGTACAATAGTAGGGTCAATGTTGCCTTAAGAAAAAAAAAACAATAAGCACCCCAATTTTGTATTTAAATTTAATTTGTTAAGGTCAGTTATATTCAAGGTTGTATTATAAGTCATTGATCTTTGATAAAAATCATGATGGTAGGCAAAACAAAATTAGTCATATTCAAAATACCATGAAACAAAAGATAAATTCAGACCATAGGTGACCATGAGGAACCACAGATTACAAAAGAAGATACGAGAGAGAACTGTTCTGAATGTAGTAGCTAATTTGGTCAAATGTCGTTATCGGTTCCATGGTGTAATGGTTAGCACTCTGGACTCTGAATCCAGCGATCCGAGTTCAAATCTCGGTGGAACCTGATATTTTGCAATTTGTAAATTATCACTTTTTGTTCTTTTATTGATATTTTCGTTTTTGTTCAAAACACTATTAGTGTTTTTTATACAATTTCCATTAAATATTGTTTAGTAATAAAAATGTTCGGTGATTAAGATCCCTATCGTTCATGACCATAACAGTTACAACTCATAAAATTTTAATTTTAATTACTTTAGTATACTACTTTATTATATTATATTAGATAGGTAAAAATAATTCTTCGAAATTGATCGTCTGGCGAATGTTTTATTCAAATGACCATTATAAAATATATTGATCTCTTATTGTACAGGTCAATATAGGTATATTCTGAATTCCTTGTTTTGTTTAGTAGATTTTACACATTTATGTTTACAAAACAGTCCACATTCTTAAAATGTTCATGAATTTTCACGGTGGACTTTACAAACATACAGGAAACGGACACAAAGAACACCCAAACTGGGAACCACAATTCATCACATCACACAATATTTTGTCCCATGTGGTATTTGAACCTACATTACTTAGCGTTAACCGACCGCTTAAGCCACTAAGCCAGGCGTGTAATTAATGTATCAGATTATATTACGTAATTAGTAGTACAGTTAGCATAGTACAGACACTATTTAAAAATCTGACAGCCATATAAAAGTAATGTCAATATATTATTACTTTTCAGAATTTAAAAATAGAACTCAATTTGAATTATTTAAATTTAGAAGTCTGCCTTATCAAATTCAAACATCACCCTGGCACTGACATTATGGTCTGAATCCAAATGGATTACAAAATGGAGTAATTATAAGTCATTGCTACAAGCGATTCAATCGTTATATCAGTTACTCGATGATAAATGGAATTCATATGG
Source organism: Hyphantria cunea (assembly GCA_003709505.1). Lineage (NCBI taxonomy): Eukaryota > Metazoa > Arthropoda > Insecta > Lepidoptera > Erebidae > Hyphantria > Hyphantria cunea. The sequence continues at coordinate 1,888,116 of PKRV01000615.1, forward strand.
CAAATGGACAATTTTGTACAAATATACCAGAAGTACAGTCACATACATATCTACAAATACTTTTTTCATAAATTTATTGATATTCGTTAAAGAAATTGTAAATTTTATTGTTAAAAAGTGTATATCAGTATCTATTTTTCAGAACTTGATAATACAATGCAACGAATTTCTTTAATTACCTAATTCTTATTGTTTCAAGTTTTTAACTAACTAAATGAAATATACCAATATCATAAAGATGCTATGAATACTTATATCTGAATTTTTTTATTATTTAAAAGAATAAAGAATTAAAGAAATTTTTTTCTCTGTTTAAAAAATTAATATATTTTTTAAAGAGCTATATTTTGTACACTTATAAGTATTTTGACGAAAGTAAATATAAATGAAATACTAAAAAGTAAAATATTATGGAACAATTTTTTTACAGGTAGACCATTTTGCTTTTGACTGTACCGAGTAGTTATGGGTTATCGTGTAAGTTCGAGTGGTTCCGTCCCCATTTACCTAATAACCACCATAACAAGTGGTGCACAGTCGCTACTGTCACCATTGTTTTAATAAATAAAATGGGAATTTTATTTCATTTCTGTCTTATTTATTTATTACGCCACATCAACTATACACACATACAGAATTGGTTTGTATTTGAAGCTGAAAATAAGAACTTATATGTTAATTTATTATTAATAGATCTACACATTTTTTTGTACAAAACAATGATAATTAGATACTAAAACATAAGAAAATTACAAAATACATGATTTAAAATAAAAATAAATTAAATATATAAATAAAATTAAGTTTCTAGAGATAACAAGATCTGGAACTGTATTATCTTTCGCTTTCTTACGAGCTCTTATCAAAACTTTTAGAGTAAAATTAATGAGATAAATACGATTAAAATTTTGCCCACCCCTCGCGTATGAAAACTAATATCGAACCTCGCATCGATTTAAATGTTTTTGTAATTGTAGTTGAATGTACCTGGAGCTCATAAATTGCTTGTATGAGGGAAATCGTCGCATCACAAATCTGGACATCATCATATGTGTCTCCAATCATTGCTAACTCTCCCCAATCCGTAACAGTGATATCACTTTGCTTCCAATGACCTTCCTTTTAGGTAACTACACCTTTCAATGTTTTATTTTAATTACTTTATTTTACATAATCAAGTTTTATATAATTCCCATTTGCCAACTTTTGTGGACAACACAAAATGTTGTCCGATGTGGGGCTTCAGCAATTATAACTCACAACACTCAATGCTGTAGAAAATTCTTGGCGACGCCTTTAACCACTAGATAAACAGTCCAGTCCTCAGTACCCTGATATTTACTTTTTATACGCGGGGATTGCTTTTCGCACCATACTCTCCGAGACGAAGGGAACTATCGGAGGACTGTCTACACACCAAACCCCGGCAGCCTACCTCGGCAGGGAGAGCTTTAGCCCCCCCTGCCTTACCCCACGACTAAGGTACAAGGGGCAGGACGCTGTCACGCCTTACACCGCTCTACACAGTAAAAAGCGAAACATCGACTTTTTTTTTTGACGTGGTCGTATACCTTTACGCACTTTGCTCCGACCCCCCCCTCGCCGCGGGGACAGGGGGTTCGCTTTGTGTGGGACTCCTGACTGACACCAGCCAGACTACCCACTAAACCACCACGGTGTGCCACTCTGCGCCTGAGACTTAAGAGATCCGGGAACCGCTTTCTTACGCCATCCGGGAGCGAAACATCGGCCTGCCTTAGCGCCTCGGCCGCATCAACTGTCTTGTGTCGCTTGCAGCGGTCACATTTCCCAATGTTGTAGCCGCAGCGACGCCCTCGTCGACGATTGGGAAGTTAACGACTCATACTATGTCCCCTTCGCCGCATGCCGCGATCAATGCTGGCGGTGACAGATTTCATTCCATCTGTACAACCGGAATTCGACGCTCGGACTCTCACACAGGGCAGTCCTCTTATTGTATTCTGGGCGAAGTCCCGTTCGGACCCGTAGTGGTGGCATTGTGCTTTCGTCTCCCGTCCTATTCGAGTCAGGTACTCACTTATATTACCTATTTTTATTTTTATTGAAGAGCTTGGTTATCTATAGAGATTTAAATATTTACATTTATCTTTATATCACCTATTTAGTGCTAAATATATCCATAAAAATATATGTAATCTCACATAGTTCGCTTTAGCTGTTCGTATAAAACACTTTATATTGACAAGATGGTATTGCACGTAATCTATGCGTTTTCACATCCAATTTACATATCACCATTTAGTTACCAGTATATTATATGTATGTATATTAGGCTATTTAGAGCTGGACGCAAGAAGCCAGAAATCGCACAAAGTGTTGTATATATCTTTCATTCTTTCTAATTTTGCTTCCGAAATTACCACCCCGATCTCTTGAATAATCGGCATTTTGCACTCGAAACATTCTACCTTGCGGTTCACACAGCGAACGTGTGGAACGAATTGTCGCTTATGATATTTCCGGACCGATACAATCTTCAGACTGTCAAGAACCGACCGTACTTCCATCGAAAAGGCCGACCATGCACTTGACCACTTTGACTTTTGTGATAGGTGTCAATGACCGGGGGTACTTCCTATCATGATGTGACAGTTCTGACTGCTCGGGATCCTAATCTTATATATATTACGTATTCAGTGGGGATGTACCGTGTTTTATCTAATTTGAATATGATTAACCTTTATCTTGTCATATCGATCATCGAAGGTAATTGATGTTATCGTTAGCTAACACTTTATAATTTATATTACACTCTATATATACATATGTAAAAGTAGTATAGAATATGCCTTATATTTTTTGTTACAAGTCACAGTTAAAAATCTTTTCATTTTCTTATCATCAGCGTATAGATTAAGTCCTTTCAATCAAGAGTGCAGAATCGGAACGTATTATGAGCACAAAGATGAGAAAACCATGGCAATTATCACTGTTTCAAAAGCCGATTGATGACAATATAACCATATAAGTATAGTTAGTAATTTTGTATCGTTCATGTAAATGCAAATGGGATGTTACGTGCAATATGGTTGAGCTTGTGTGATTCTGCGACGGGCTCGTAATATACACTATGATAAACTTCTATTCGAAACAAATCTATTCTATTTATATGACGAGTTAAGTCCATGTGATAGGGCTTGTTTCGAAGCTATTATGATATTTGCACATTGTTACTGACTATGGCCTTAACCCTCTCCTGAGAGGAGACCCGAGCTCAGCAGTGGGACATTATGGGTTGTTGATGTTGATGACTAAGTCCATCTAAGTGTCGCGTAATAGTATGTCCACCTTTTTTGTGCGGAAATCCCCTCGGATGCCACCAACTTGTGGCTATGTCGGACTCGAACCGACTAAAAACAGCACACCGTCTCGAGTTCTAAGCACTATACCCCCCTGTAGTATGCATGACGACAATATTTTTTGACTGCCTCTGTGGCGCAGCGGTAGCGTATGCGACTGCTGTTCTTGAGGTCTCGGGTTCGATTCCCGAGTCGGAGCAAATGTTTGTATGATCTACGAATGTTTGTTTCGGAGTCTGGGTGTTTTCTATGTATGATATGTATGTATTTACAAAAAAAAAGTATATATGTATTTATATCAGTTGTTTAGTACCCATAATACAAGCTTTGCTTAGTTTGGGACTAGATGGCGTTGTGTGTTAGATGTCCGAAATATTTATTTATTTATTATTATTATTTATTTTTGTTATGTAGATATATGTATCACGCTTGTTACGAATTAAAATTAAAACATTGAACAAATTACCTGGAATAAATATAAAGAGTATCGTCCTTCTTAGTCCCAACATAAATGTTAGAAGATTTTCGTATACCAATCTCATGTCAAGTTCAATTGTGAAGAAGGAGAGTTATACTTTACAATAACACGCACATACTAATTAATAAGCAAAGCTACAAAATACAATAAAAGTTAAAACGAATACAAAAAATGTTACAATAATTTATTCAAAACATTTGAACGTCACGGATACTGCCCGAGGATGTGGCGTATTTGGACACTATGTCCTCCTCTACGTGACTTGAAAACCATATCAATGTATACACAGGTCTATACAAATAAATAAAAATAAAGTGCTTGTTTGTAATTTCAAATTAACAGCTTCTTACTAAATAGATACAAAACCTTAACCGTTAAATCAAAAAACACTTTTCTATTATTGTCTATCTTTTTGTTCCAGCCAATCTCTGAAGGGTCCGATTTTGAAGGAACTTTCATTGGTAGATAGCTGATATAATCAGTAATTTAGACAATTTTTATAGACAGTTTAACGTTGTTGTAAAGGTAGACCACACACACAAAGGTCGAGAGAACTTTAGGGCACAACTAGTATATAATTTAGTAGGTAAAAACAAAATGGATTGTGTAATTTCAATTCTAACTACGTTTCTTAGTCGTTGTGTACTTTTTACCCGACTGCGCCAGAAGGAGGGTAATGCTTTTGGAGCGTTTGTATGTATGAGGGTATGTAGGTCCATTTCTTTGCCACGGCCAGTTCAAACCGCTGAACAGATTTTGACATATGAGGCCGAGATAAAAAGTACTTTGTTTCCTACCAGCAAAGAAAGTTCTAACAAAACTACACTTGTCACCTCATGTGGCACCATAAAGTAATTAATTTGACTTAAATTATATTTTAAGGTATATTTTTATACTGGTTTTTCTCTTTTCAGTTCATTTCTTCTAAGCAGTCGGTTATTTTTATAAATGATACGTTTCCAAGGCAAGCTGTTATTATAACAAACTAGGTATAAAAACCAGAGACAAAACAGTTGAATAAATATTTTTTAAAAGTTATTGATGAGTTCGAATGCTGACAGCATACATTAAATGTATTAGGTTTTCCCTATCTTTACCCGTCCTATTATTGAGTCTAATTCTCAGAATTATAATCGAATATCTTTTTTCCTACATATGTTGTACGTAATGTAAATTATTATATATATATGAGCATGTATGCCTTCTCTCTGTTACAAAATACGAAATGTGTTAAAAATTGTGTATACCGTTAAGTAATACTTCTACTTTAAGTCTAATTATTATCAAGAACAACAACGAAAGTAGACAGTAGCCTATGCATTATTCTGATGTGTATACTATAACTAGCTCTGATTAACATTAACATGCAACCAGCTAATATTCTTATACCTTTAATCGTGAGAGTCAAAATGGTGGGTGACAAATGGCCCAGCCAAAATGACTCTACTATGCAGGATTCAAAACATAAACCGAATCCAAGAGTAGTGGCCACCATACTCATTGAGAATGCAGACAATGCAATAATGCAGTAGGGTGACCCACACCATGGCGGCCCAGTGATGCTTCTGCATCCTTAGGTCTCCAGTCTCGCACTCACCAACGACACACGACAGCACGAACGCTGTCATTGTACGATGATTTTCTGTACGAAAATTTGCGTGGCTCTAATTGTACCTTTAATTGTAACAAATAAATGGTATCAATTTCCAAAAATTTACCTAAAATGTACTGTTTTGTACCTGCTCTGCAAAATTTATACCTCATTCATAACGAAATAATTTCGATATTAAGGTACACCCGCCACATTGACGGGTATACTAGAATACTTTAATATTCAACGATTATTCATAAAATATAATTAAAATGTACCTGCTTCAAGAAGAGAAACCCCCACACTTGGTCAGTTGGATAGTTTCCGAGAAATAAACGAGCAACTTTTGTATTTCAATTATTTTCAACTCCAACGATTTTCAAGAACTTTAGTGTGTGGGATTTCGGTAAATTGATATAGCTAGAATTTATTTTTAGAAAATTTACCAATAAAAAACTGCACTAAAATACATTTCAACTTCATTCTTAAAAACCGATCAAATGGCAATTAAATAAGAAATTCCCTACATAGAGGTCACGATGACGTGAACTACTTTATTTGTAAATGACCCTCGGATATCCGGATCCCAAGGTGGGCGGTAATTTCCTCAGTTGCTTGTAAGTTTGTAAGGTTACATCACATAAATTTCGTAACGAGTTTTGCCAAATAATAGGACGAGTTGGGGATTTACCTGATGAAGTGAAAGGTATACTGGAAAGTTGTAATTTTGTGTTGAGGTTTCAAACCATAAAAATTTTGATTGTAAACGTGAGTGTATGTCAAGTAGTCAAGAGTAGAGTAAAATAGAATTTGAAAAAATGTACTCACAATAGAAAGTGTTGTAAGTAATCTACGTCCTTGTTATTTTACTAATTTAACACCGCGGTGTTACCCGCAGTTGTTGTTGAATAAAAGTGGCTTAAGCGGTCGCTACACCGCTTTCTATTTCGCTAAGTGTTGTGGGATCAAATCCCACATGGGACAGCACTTTGTGTGATTTAAAATCTGGGTGTTATTTGTATTCGCTTCAGGTATGTTTCTAAAGTCACCCGCGTCACGGCACATTTATTCCTAACGCGGAAGTTGTCTTTAAAAAAGTTAATTAAGTACGTATCTGGCAGTGAAAGTCGCTAAAAATCGGTCAAAGCGTTCCAAAGATTAGCAATAGAACAAAAAGACAGACAGAGAAACATTTTTAAAATTGTAATGTAAGTAAAATATTCAATTTTATTTCAATCTATGATGACAAATTACTACCGTTTCGAATGGCCTTCTTCAATTTAAATACACACGTGCGTTGCGGTACTTTGTGCGTATCTCACAGAATTTGACGGAGAGAGGTTTGATCTCCAGTTAATTCACCCACTCCGTGAAAAGCAACGGAAGAATTGCTCAAATCCAGTATAATGAAATGGAGCAACCAGACCCAGACATATCTGGTTACAAATGCGGTCCCTAAGGCCTCGAATTCTAGAATAAATCGAATGTTTCCTATATATATTATATATTGCATATATTTGTTTTAAAATAATAATCGCTTATGGACGATAACGATGCTATGTATAAATGTGAAGTATGTTTGACCTTATGATGAATGTAAGCATAATTTTTTTCTTGATACACATATACTCTTATCGTAATAGTTTAGTCAATTGTAGGAGCATGGAATGTTTTCATTTCAAATAAAAACTAAGAATATAAACGGAAATTTGAAGTTGCTTTCTTTATAATAAACTTAATACATGTTACACAGTAAACTTGTGTTATGCTACCAGGTTCCTGACTATATATTACTATACTATACTTTCAGTACAGTTCTCAGGTTATCAGTATAATAGCTAGATTTACTTTTGGTCAAAAAGTACCCCTCATGTTGAAAAAGTACCGTAAACCAATGCCGATAAAAATTACTTCATCATATTTAGACATAGGCAATTTACATATTTACGAAATTCCTTTATAGTTCAGAGTACTAATACAAAACATACACACAGTACTCACTTCAATTGAACATCTGGACTAAATTGTTGGCTTTCAACCGTGACCAGCCCATTAGATCGTGGGTATTCCCTGCTCACGTTATTCATTTACACATAGATAAATATAGTACACGTATAACACGAAAAAATTACGAGTCTGGCATTTTAACGAACACTTATGCACCTTATAAGATGGGAAATCAAACACTCAAATTATTAGGGTTCCTGTTATTTGCTATCAATAATGTGTTTTTTCAACAGTGTCCAAGCGTTGGCTGTATAAAAAAGAGGCTATGTAATTGTCATGTAATGTTGGCTATATAATATGAGCACCTATTCTAAAGCCTTAACTTTACATATTTAGATCCCAGTAACGTTAAGAACAACTAATACATTAAAACACATTAGACAAAATGCTTAAAATAGGTCTACTAAGGAAAAATACACCTCACATCAACATCCTTGAACAGTCCATAGTTGTACATAGACATCTCTCAAGAAAGGAGGTTTAAGTTAAAAATTTACCTACTAACCAAACGACTCTACTGAGAGAACCACGCTTCGACCCGGCTCGACCGGAGGGTACCACGGCCTCATAGAATACCGGTGTTAAACAGCGCTTGTATTTCACCGAGTGAGTGAGGATACAGGAGGCCCATACACCACCCCTCTCCCATCCCCCTCTCCATCCGCCAAAGGCCGGCAACACACTTGTGACGCTTCTTGTGTTGCGGGTGTCCATGGGCGGCTGTAATCGTTTACCATCAGGCGATACGTATGCTCGTTTGCCTCCTATTAAATAAATAAAAAAAAGTGCGTGCGTACAAAGTACACATGTCAGAAGTGAAACTTCTTAGCTCTCTCCCACCTCTCGCTCTATGGCACTGTGCGTGATACGACAATCGCTCTATCTCACTTTTTCTCTCGATCTTTCTCACTTGCTTGGTCCCTACTCTCACTCCATCGCTAGTTGCTTCATGCTACGTTCGCCCTGTCTTACTCTCTCTTAATCGGTCTCGATCGCTCTCTCTCTCTTTTTCGACACTTCCGTTGCATACTTGCGTGACGTTAAATTTGTAAAAAATTTACCCTCATGCGCCTAAAGAAGTTTCACTTCAAAAAATATTTCATTCCTGAACTACTATACAACGAATACAACCGTGACAATTAAAAATAGCATAATTTGGGTTTTCCTGTAAACTCTATAATCACACACAGGAAACCTAACAAATATATTAAAGTTATTAAATTCTGCACTCGAAATCCAAGTGAGGAAAAGCCCCTCACAGTTCAGCCTTATGCTACACTATGACACTTTGTGGTTACAAATAAAATATTGAAAACATATTTGAAGCTATTTCTTGGCAACCTTTTGGTTTCTCTGCTACTATGATCTTTAAGCGGGGCTTGAAAAAGCATCTCACTAGTGTGGCTCACCACAAAGCATTATCTGCATCTATATCTATCTTATTTTTTCTATCTGTCTGTTTCTTCTGGCTAATCTCTAGACCGACTTGACAGATTTTGACGGGACTTATACTGGGCGATAGCTGAGGATATAAGGCTTAAACTGAGGCTATTGTGACATGCTGTACCGCGGGGCCCTGCTAATTTTAATATGTATATGAATATATAAAGCTTATATAAGAATATATATCATTTGTTGACCGGGTTTAATCATGTTTAGAAACTAGAAATAAATTAATTCTAATGAAAAATCGTTGTCTTATAAATTGGCTTTCATCCAAAGTGTTGTGTCACCATTAAGTACCAACATATCTTTCAAAGAAATCGTCAGATCTACTTTAAATCTGTACCAGCTCACGACATTCTCAGGATTTTGTTTATTTAACGAAATGGATTAAATTCTTGCCAAATTGTACGTATATTAAGTCTTAAATCGAAACACCGTTGAGTCAACAGGATTCCAGAAAATCACCTAATCCTACTTTGATAAAGTTTCTATTTTTGAACCGACTTCAAAAAAGAAAGATTATCTACATTCCGCTACGTTCATTTTTATATTTGACTAAAATCTAATTTCCTCAAATGTTTATACTAGCCGTTACCTTAGCCTTAGCCGGCCGTTGCGTTTTTATTAAATTAGTACACTAAATGTTTTTTTTTTCGAGTGTAAAATTTCACAGATCATCGGCCCCTCAGAAGCAAATTGCAAGGTGGTATATCCGACCTGTATTGACTAAAGCCATACGGTGTTTCATCAGGAAATCATAAAGCAAGTGCCTCAAGTAAACCACCAAAATGAATTCTTTTTTTATGGATAAATGGGCAAACGAACAGACTTATTGCCTGATAATAAGCGATTACAGTCGCCCATGGACACCCGCAATACCAGAGGCGTCACTAGTGCGTTGCCGGTCTTTGTAGCATGGGTGAGGGGGTGGGGGAGGGGTTGGTGTATGGGCCTCCAATATCTTCACTAATTTTTTTTTTTTTTAAAGACAACTCCCGCATTATGAATATACATTCCTGTGTCGCGGGGATCTTTACAAACATACATGAAACGGACACAAAGTACACCCAGACTTAGAACAACATTTTATGGATCACACAAAGTGTTGTCCCATGTAGGATTTGAACCCACAACACTTGGCGCAGTAGGAAGTGGTGTGGCGACCACTGAAACCACTAGGGCAACCGTGCAGGCGCTGTTTCTCACCAGTTTTCTGTGAGGCCGTGGTATCACTCCGGTCGAGCCGGCTCATTCATGCCGAAGCGTGGCTCTCCCGCGGTCTAAAACTTTATAAACTCAGATGACACCATATTACGATAACACAATCTTGAGACAGATTTCCTTTATAGGTACCGAAATCAGAAGCCTGCTGACTACTGACATTAGGTGTCAGAATCAAAATATGATATGTTTATGTCTGACATAATGTAACATATCATTAAATTATGTGTATTTGATGTGAAAAGAATTCAAGGAACAAAATGTTTATGAGACAACGTAAGCTTAGTCTTCATAGTCGTATTATTCAAAAGGTGCCCTTTTCATAACTTTATCAATATTCCATCTGACATTTATTTAATTTAGAAATAAACCACTCGTAGTTTAACTATCATAACTACCATTACTTGTTTAAATATAAATCAAAAGTAATAGGTATGTGAAATTTTCTTTAGTTTATGTCAGAACTTCAATTGTCAGAAACTCTGGAGGTGTCAGATTTATTGATATGTGTTAGTTTGTTAATTCTTGTTTTTAAATATCAAATACAAACTCTAGTTTCTCTTTTTCTAATTCTTTTTTTAGTTCTTTGAGCTTCGAATTGTAACTTTTACATATATCACAAGGAAACCTAGTTTAAGTAACAGCGTTCATAAATTTGCGACTACTGGATTTAAGTAATAAAAGTTATTATTATATTATATTATTATTATTATAGTTTTAAAGTTTTAAATAGCTTTTTCCAGAATTTTATGTTTATTTAATGTAAGAATATCCCATTCCCACATGTGACATATCCACCCCACAATTTGTCACAGTGCTGCTAACAGTAATTATAGTAAATGTGTTAACTATGGTGGTTAAATTGCCATTGGTCACGTAATGACTTAATACTGATAGACAAACAAACCTACTTTTATGTATATGATTAATATAATTCAGAATTAATAGGGGTTATAAAAGTTATGCATACGATTTTATTAAACTCCTAAACTGTTCAGTACAAATACAGGTAACTCTCAGGAGGTTACAGTGCTGATGTTATTGATGTGAGTTCAATAAATATGGTAGATAAATATAAAATATAATTATGTAAACCAACTCAAAAAATAAGTAGGATAATGTATTTTCCCTTTTGACACTTGAACACCTTGATACAAACCTCCGCCTGCAACCATATTATATTGTGACTTTCAAGTTGTAGGTTTCCACTAACGGCAGTAACGTCAGGTAACACATTTTTTCATTTCAGTTCTTTATTTAAAAAAAAATTTGGTCATTCGTTTTGTTTTTTTTTGATGAGCTGGCAGCCAGCTAATCAGTTATTTCTGCCAATGTCAAGTATTAAGTCTTCAAATCTTAAGTCTTTTCGAATCTTCAAGGCTCCACCGTGATGAAATTAATTATAAAAAATGTGGATGAGATGAAATGGGCACCTTCTTTCGAAATAACAAAAAACGATCTCCGTCATTCGTTTTGATTAACAGTGGTCAAAGCCTCACTTTTTTATTACTGTTTGGATATCGAAAGTCTATTGATTTAGTTATTCAAGGAAAATTTAAAAAAAAAATAGTGTCATTATGTGTCAACTGTTTAAATTGAAAATGGAACGCATATGTTTCGATATAACAAAATGTATTATCTATGTTTGTTATTTTCATCTAACAAAATATTTATGTTAGTTTATGTTCACGCAACCCTATTAGTGCCTCTTTGAGATAAGATGTTAGGTTACTATTGAACCATAGATAACAAAAAGTTTTGATAGCGTCTGTTTTGTTTTTATGGACATAAGCATTTCATTATTAATGGAGGTTCAACTCATTTCAATTTCATCTCATCATTGCTGAAGAGCTCTCCACAGCTGGACGTTGGTCTTCTCTGAAGGGTTTGCCTTTTGTTGTTTGTCCCTCGACCTTTGCCAATTCTTCGAAATCATCGGATCTACTTATATGGGTCCCCATACTTCACCTTGTGTTATCTACACAAATCTATTTTCAAGTATTACTAATTAATCAAATCAGGAGCTTATAATATAATTGTTTATTTATCTTTAAATAAAAACTAATGATTAAGTTCTAATACCCTATCTTCTTGTTTATATTTGAAGGTCTTGCCGAAAGTTGGTGAATAATTTCACTTCATCAAAAAAATCTGTTTTAAGCATTTGACCTAATTTTTATGAACAAGTCTATACGGCATAGGTTATTGAACTCGTTTGCTGTCGTGGCATCATAATAAAAACCCTATTGGCGAGTGGTTTTTTTGTAGTGATGGGGCTGGAAATTATTACGGTAACGCCTTGAGGACACAAGAGTAAGTATGTTTAAACTAAAAACCTCATCGAGGGTCGTCTTAGGCGAACTATTATGCTGAGAATTCGAAGCATGTTATATAAAGTTGAATCCCCTGAATCGACGCCACACCTTATTAGACCCTTGCCTATCGTTATGTTGCATTTTGGTGCTTTCACGCTGCTATCCCATCACTTACTTACACAACATTCGACTGATGTGTTTGATCTGCGTATATTTGTTTCCGTGTTTCTATACATAATATGTAATGTTTTTACAAAAAAAAATTATGCATGTTGCTATCAGTTGCCTTGAATTCATAGTACGAGCTTAGAGTTCAGCTTAGTTAGAGACTAGATGTTGTGACGTTGTATGAATGTGTCAGAATTATAGAACACATGTGTGCGATTGCGTTAATTAATTTCTTGTAATACATACGTAAGCGATGACTGATGGCTAATATCTCTAGTCGTCTTTTATTACAACCTCGTAATCAGCTATTTTATTTGTAATTTTCTATTACCATCGCTGTTTATACAGAAAAATGTAATTTACCTAGTGTACCATACTTGGCTCGTCATGATTAGTCATTCAATACATTTAAGATAAAATTAATTCGACTTACTAGCATGTAAACACTGATAAACAACGTGATATTTTATCTCAAGATCAATATGTCTGATATTTGAAATGCATACTTTTGTAAATGTTATACCTTTTAACAATTCTTTTCTATAATCTGAATCTCGGAACGGCTCCAAAAATTTTCATGAAATTTATGCAGAGGTTTTTTTTTAAATCGATCTAACTAGGAATCAATTTTAAAAAAGTACCGAGCTGAGCTACATTCAAGTACTGTCTATCTAGAAGTTAAAGGTTTTATACATTCTATTAAATTCGTTGAACCTAAGGTTACCTTGTTTTCTAAGGAGAGGCCTTTACACAGCAATAGATTTGAAAGCTGTAAATATAATATGATAAAGTTTGTTAATAAATATATGTGTTCTCATAAAACTTTAGTTATTGTTCATTGGCTTTTTGCTTAATTTAAGTCACTGTTTCGATGTTATCTTGATCTACATAATGCAAGCAGGTGTTTAAAACAGAATACACAAAAAAGGTTAATTAAATACATATATTTGTCATTAAAACTCCAAACATGTTTTCCAAACCATTACAATTTTTACTGACCCGTTCAAACTGATAGCACAGCGATCAGTTAAAGAATAACTGTTTCTTCAACTATTCTGGTTTTCTAAGACATCTCGCGTCTCTTTTCCACTACACCAATGAGAGTGAGAAAGAGCGCCGGAGAATAACAGCTCAAGAATTCTTGACACAAAATGATTTGAATTCAAAGCGTTTATTACAAAACATGTTCACTCCACATCCTTCCGTTGATGTACCGACGTAACCGGAGAACTCAGACGTAACAAAAGCGGATATATTCACAGCACTTAAGTCCTTTATCACTTAAACTATCCTTCAACGCATCACGAATGTGAAGATGGAGTTAATAACATCATCCAAATCCTTGCTGAATGGTGACATTTGAGCTTCGTAACCTCCTGTAGTCTTCTCTTTGCCTGCCACGGTGAGATGGCAATTAGGGCCTAACATCTGAACACTGTCGCCTTTTACGCGCTTGGTAACTGACACAGAACCGTTACTGCCAACTAAATTGATCACTCCGTAATTGTCTGTCACTTCAACCCGGCAATCGTTGCCGATCACTTCAATTTCTCCCTGGTTTATAGACACCCTTACAATACAGCTGTTACCAACCACCTTTAGCTGTGTAGGGTTGAACTCCATGGTCACCTTCTTCTTGTTACCAACGATCGAATACTTCTTCATTGTGGTGAAATTTTTATATTTTCCAATTAGAAATAGAAATTTAGAATTCTTCTTCGGAATTCGAATTTAAAAATTTAAGTTACGAATTTGAAATTCAAATTTGTATTTGTTTAGCTAGCGACTGTTGCGCACTGCGAGCTGCGTGTGAATGAATAAGATCGTGTAGCGCGTTGTTTTATAAGCGCTTGCGCAGCTCATGCCTCTTAAAGTCGTCTGATAGGGACTCCCCTATGCGTCACTCATTCAACGTGAACGTGAATGACAGTATGTCCTCTATTTCAGCAGTAGATTGATTTACAGTTAATTTTTATATTTATATAGTTATTCCCCTAAAAATACCGTTTAATTATTTACCTTTATACCTAAATTATCATAAATACTTAATATAATTTTACTATGCTATGTGTAATTTTCCTGTTCATGATTTATAACACTACAAATAACTACTCGTATAATTATAAAAAATTCTCCTGAAATTGATAAAGGTCTTTCAAATAAACAATTGACAAAATATAACGTTTCAATGCGTAGATATTCGTTTGATTGAAAACGAATAGAATTAGTTGCATACAGATTAAAAATTTTATCTTAAATATAATAAATATACCTATGTAATTAATTTAAAAAAACGTTTTATTGTTTTCCTAAAAATAAAAAAAAACATTCATGAAAATTACGGGTTCTTCTTACACAGTCAGTATTTCTAAGTGATTGGTGTCAATAGATACATCAAAATTAAAAAAATATATGCAGTCGGTTTTTTTAATCATTCATTATTTGTTTTAATAATTCATTACTTATTCTTATTTAAACAGTCTCAGTCTTAAATGGAAATCATTAAAAGATATTATGACACCTTACGTATGCTTCATAGCGACTATTTCTCTCTTTAAATTGTGATTTTGATAGTTCCGTTACAGATGGCCATGGCATTACTCCTGACTCGTGTTTCATAAGCATCGCAAGGGCCAGGTTTTCGTAGAACTCGGCTTATACAAAAATTGCGTAACCAAACTGGATGACATCCTGTTAACGACATAAATGTGAAAGTTTAAAACGAAGTTTGAGATACTGAGGCGCTCATAGCCCAGTTGCACTCGGTGATTAGAAACAATCAGCGAGGGCAAGCAACGACGGCGCGGTCAGTACCTGGATGGGTGACCGCTGGTGGCATGGTACCACGAGCGTCTCCGTGATTCGGAGGTCACGTTAAGCAGTCGGTCCCGGTTGTTATCATAGGATAACAGTCGTGAAGCTTAGTTGGAGGCCTTCGGGCGGCTTAAAAACATCCAACGGTAAGATTACGTAGCCACAACGTTGTCTTGCCAGTCCCCAACCCGCACTCGGCCAGCGTGGGGACGAATTGCCTTAAACCTCTCCTGAGAGGAGACTCGAGCCCAGCAGTGGGACATTATGGGTTGTTGATTTGATTTGATTGAGATACTTTACTGCTGTCCCTATTCTATGATACTACGCATTACATTACTAAAATTGCGAATAAGCAACAGCGGAAATAGTCTTCGACGAGCCTAACCAATGGCAGTAATTCACTGAAATCGTTGTGAGTTCAGTAACATATTGCCATAGCCATCTCAATTGATTTAAAGATTTATTTCATATATTTGTGTACGCAAACTAATATGTACTGTATTTTCTTGAACACAAAGTTGATTATTCTATAACAAATTTTATGTATTACACGCCCGATTTGTAAAATTGTTGTTTTATATTAAGCTACATATCAAAAGGCACACAGAGCAGTGTCTATAAGCGCGTATCAAAAATTAGCACGCGCCACTTCGTTATGCTGTCTGACTTTTATACATATATATAAACTGAGCATTAGATGAAATCGTCGCGGGGCAGGCCCGTTCTAACTACCTGCTTTGTTAGCCAAATGTCATTATAATGAGTGACGTAGAGCGCTCAATGTGTTTGTAAATACAACTTGTTGTGTTTTATTTATTATTAGGACCGCAAATAGGCTGCTAATTTGATAGTGTGATGGTTAGCGATAGGTTGTGAAAAATTGTATCAAATTTGTAATGTAAATACTGCCATTCCCTGTTTCCAATTATCGATTAGGTGATGTATATATATCATCATCATCTCAGCCAAAATACGTCCACAGCTGGACATAGGCCTCCCTCAAATTTTTTCACAACAATCGGTCCTGTGCGTTCTCATTCAATGGCTTATTCACCAGGCGTACCATCTTGCGGGAGCCTATCTATATAGGAGGAAGGTTAATGCACAGCCCAAATCGCTGAACCTAGGATACTGAAATTTTGCATAAACTCTATGCAAACTTTAAATAACGGAAGTGAGCAATGTAATTTTGGAAAAACTACCCTTAAGGGGGTTAAGTAGGGGATGAAAACATCTCTTTCTGCGCGAGCGTAGGCGCGGATATACTCATTTTTTTCANGATGTTGACACACTCTATTTTGTATATTAGAATATTTTGTTGTTTATAACTTCTTTTTTTAAATTCTAACAAAGTAGGTAATAAAAAAGGGACTTCCACATTTTGACCTTTTCACGAAATGCTATACGGTATTTTTTTATTCCCTACAATTATTACATTCGTAACAGGAAATAGGTTATATAAATATAACCACTAGTTAATATTTTCCTCGTAACCACATTTTGACCCGCTACAAAACCGTACTCTTTCACATTATATATTGTCCACATTGCGCAGTAAATTTACTAGCATATTGATTGTATTATTTTATTACTAACTTTGCTGTATCCTACATTTGTACACACGTAGTAGTATACACAAAATCTCAGGAAGATGGTATATGTGGAACGGTGGCATTTAAAACGAAAAGGAACCACAGAGCACAAACTTTTTCCGTCTTCTGAAACTTTTTTCCGAACTTGGTTCAGCTCAGCTTGAAGTCTACTAAGATGCGACTAAACTTCGAATATTTAAATGGAGCCTGCCATAGTAAACCTCCATAACCCAAGTACTACAAGAAAAAGTTTAGAAACTATAACCCATTTACTAAGACCTTCGAATGAGAACAGTTCAAGAAGAGACCAAACACCTAATGTGTGCTTATAAGACCAGACTGGACAAACCTCCAAATATACTGGCCACGAGCTTGATGAATGTCGATACGACTTTCAAACGACTAAAAAGGAAATCACCAAAGGATCTCATAACTCTTGAATAGGACAAAACTTAATAAAAACCACCTATAATGAAGGGGATCTGTCACTGGACTGACTGCCCTCCAAGACAAGAAACATTTGTAACCGTTTGCTGAATATTAAAAAGAAAACAGATCGCAATAATACATATGTCAAAAAAAAAATTACGAAAAACCCTTTGCATAAAACATTTACATAGCCCATGTCATCCGGATTTTTATTACAAATCTATTGACGCCTTAGTCATTAAAATCGGATTAGTAGCTAGATGTTACGGTGTAACATACAAACATACGTAGACTGCCAAAACTATTACCCTTCCTCGCCATAGTCATGTCAAAAGAAACCCTATACGTACATCATAATTAACAATAACAGTATTTTATTTACCTTGTCAGAGGTAATAAACCGGACTATCATTTATGTATATAATTAATGTTATTCACCTAATTGAAGGAAGGTGAATTTTAACATAATATTCGGGGCCTGATAAATTTATAAATAAATGTATTTGATAATTACACAATAACATACCTGAAATATTTATTGAAATCGAAACTCTATACTCAAACTAAGAGAGTTCAATATTATAATCGCATACATTTAACAAAAACTATCTACGTTGACGATTAATTTAAAAAAACCTAAAGGTCAACGTCACTCTGGGCTGTTCACTGAGATGCGAACACCGGTAGATAAGTTTATTTTGAGGCAAAACAATCCCCTACTCAGGTTGTTTTGGTGTATTTTAAATAAATTGTTGAACTAACATCATTTTCCTTACTGGCTTGAGACCGCAATAGATCACAACACCGAAGTTCTTCAAAAATTTGCCTCACTCTTACGTTAAAGTTGTACAGTTTAAAGTCTTTTAAAATTCTCTCTCTAACAAGGTCGACAACATGCTTGTAGTCACATATCGGGTAAAAACTTAACCAGTTGTACGACAAACAACACATTTGAACTTGAAACTAATGCAATAAACTAGAAAAAAAAAGAATTTCCTCGGATTTCGGACTTCAAAACCCGGACACGATAAGTTTATTTTTTATTTTAGTCAATATAAAACCTATTCCCACTGCCTTTAGTCACGTTCAAATTTAGAATTTAATAAGCCTAATTTACCTTAATGTTACATGCTCGAGTATTTCGGACTATCAATGTTTTTTACTAATTGATGCAGCCAATCAATTAGTTAAAACGTTCAGACTTAGATGTTGAGCCCTATATTGAAAGCTCATTTATGGTTGACGATCTCAACAGGGTAAAAGGTACTATGTCTTACATTATATTGTCTTCTCCATTTTCGAAATCTCAAGCAAATCCAGAAATTCCTTGTAGGACTCCCATTCTATGAGTCTTAAAAGTTAAGAAACAAAAATATAATTTCTTTAAATTGTTGAAAATAAATTTTAAATTGTCTCTTCTATTTCTTAAAACAGAAATTACCTATACTCTTTTAGAATTCTTAGAGTTATAAGAGACTTCATCAGGTCCGGGTTTTACCTGGACTGTAAAGGAAACTCCGACCGGGTGCTCCCTGGACGCTATCTAAACTAGGGCAAATCCAGATGAATGGCAGCCCTAGCTATACCAACCCGTCTAGCAAGTGGCAGCGTGTTATAGTAGGCCAAAACCTCCGCGTGAGAGGAGAACTTAGTTGGCGTCGAGGCTGAATCGTGGTTATGTGGACAAGGGCACACAGTTAGCGACCGCATCGCGACTGTATCAATGCGAACGCGCGACAGCATTGCTACTGCATCGCTGCAAAATCACCATGGGCGAGGGCCCTAAGGCTCTTCTCAGATCACCCATGGATTGGATACCAAAAGCTTTTGACGATTATGGTGATAATATTGAAAGATAGACAATGTTTTTACGAGCATCCATGCAGCGATTTATAAACGTAGGCGAAGTAGAGGTGTGTCAGTAATTTGTAAGTTGAAATCAATTATCTCTACCTACCCCTGTGGGAAATAGGCGTGACTATGTATGTATGTATCTAACGTTTTTAATCGATGACGTAAGCCATAAGCTGGTTTATTCGGTTCTTTTTAGGTAAATTTGTTGTTTTTACAAAAACGATCTAAAAATATAAAAACCAAGATTAGATTTTAATGGTTGGCTTTGATTTTATATCAGGGATTCACCTGCAATTGCTTCCGCATAAAGATATCTAGTACTTACGTAGATAAATTGCGCGTTTATTATTTGTAGAAACGCTTGAAAACTAGAATAAACTATTATCTAACGTAAGGAATCACATTTAATATACTTAATTAAAGTGTTTTGGTGTTTTTTTTATGCGGGGAACTTTACACAATACACTTTGTTGGGCAGGCGAATGATATGAGTGGTACTCCCAGAGCACCGGTGTACCCATTAAGCCCCGTGCCGGCCTGCCTTTACAGTCGGAGGAGTCTTTACAGCTTTAAGAATATATCGGCGTCTTCTGGAGTGCCTATGACAAGTACATCCCGGGATGACTGTGGTCACTTCAAAGATGTCCAGAAGGAGTTCGCAGAGTGAGATTGGGCCTTTCCTAATTTTGTTCTCGTTCTCACATAAGTATCAATGAAAATACCTACAACCGACTTTTTATTATTTTCTTACAAAATCTTTGTTTGGTTACGTCATTATTGACTTTGAGTGCCACGGTAGCCTAGTGGTTGCGTATGCGACTGCTGTGCTTGAGGTCTCGGATTCGATTTCCGAGTCGGACCAAATGTTTGTATGATCTGCAAAGATTTTTTCGAAGTTCAGGTGTTTTCTATGTATAATATATATGTATTCAAAAAAGTTATGAATGTATTTACGTTAGTTGTTTAATACCCATGATACAAGCTCTGCTTAGTTTGGGACTAGATGGCGTTGCGTGTTAAATGTCTGAAATATTACATTATGATTTATAGAAGTAAAAATTAATTGATTAAGATTAATTAATTGATATTGTATGTACTATTTAATCGTACCAAGTTACAGTTCCAAGTATACCAAAGGAATTAGACAGCATGTTAGACTAGAGTGGTCCCATGATCAATTCGATTCCTAACGAGGACAAACAATTTTGATATGACCACGATTATATAGGTTCTGTGTCTGGGTGTAATTTAACTGTTATAATATACCCGCACGTGGAGTTCATTCGATAGACTTCTATTGTAGCTTCTTTTCCGCACTAATCACGTGTCAATAAACGGTTTTTTCCTCATAACATAATCGTGATGCTTTGTTACAATAAACAGCAACGTAATCCATTACTTCCTGACTGCGCACCGGTCATCGACATTTCCTACAATAGATATTGTTTCTCACAATAAAACAGTCCATAATGACGAATCAATAAATTGTTTAGACAGCAAATTAAACTAGATTTACAGTAAAATGATGAATGATATGATTTAAAACACGCACTTTTGCTGTCTCGTTTATTTAATGGGAACAGAAAGAGATGGTGAGATAAACTCGTGCGCAGGTGATTCATATTGCAAACTCTTACCGAATTGATGTAAGCAGCGCGATGAGTCATATATAGTAAATGTGAATGAGATATGCCGACTATTGCCGACGGGCAGCTCGGCCACAGATGAATCTATTTAAATATTAAACAGACCCGACAGTGAAAGTATGAATCAGTTAAATATACTTTATTGATATTTTATTCAGAATGTGAGGATTATGTATTTAATATTTGTACGAGTGTTTTAAATTTACTATTTTAATCCATAAATTTATTGATTATATGTTATTTATTTATCAATTCATGATATCATTATAATTTTTATGCTTGTGAAGTTTTATAACATGCTTAGGAATGTCATTTGAAACGAAACAAGTTTAAACATAGCAAATTAAAAATAATGATGACATTCTTCTTATAGAATTTAGGTTATTTCATTTTCATAAACTTGCTTGCTTATGTCAAGTCAAGTAATTTTATACTAGCTTATAAACTGTAATATTTTAACAAAAATAAATGTTTACCTATAGACAATTCTTTCTCCCTTAATGGCATATCATGGTGTTGTAAAGGCTACTTATTGGATACTAAAATTAAATATTTTTATTCCATAAATAAGTCTTTCAATGTAGCTAAAAATGTCAGGGATTTACACGTTGGAGCAAAGAATTTAACATTACACATTATAATGTTATAAAAAGAAGTTTACGGTGAGCCACAGTACTACAAATATATGTTTCAAAATTGTAACCCAGGGAAATCGCTTAAGATACAGCTTGCATACACTGGAAGCTTTTAGTCTTATACGTTAACAATATAACATCAGCTTGGAAAAGTAGTAAAATCTAGGTATTGTAGTATTTAAGTTTTTTAAATGCACATTCATCTTTATCTTTCTAGCCTTTATTATTCCAGGAGTATTTAGAGCGCCTACTAGTACAGCCGGTTATACCTGAATATCAGGTTTGGCACGGAGCGAGTAGCATGGGACCTCCGCAAGCTTGAGGGCAACCGAATGCGAAGGTTTAACTAACTAGTTGTTAATATATTTGAGGGCACTGACTTCTTAATCTCACTGATTGTATTTTTTTTTTTTTTTTTTTTTATT
>PKRV01000615.1:1912130-2160787 GCA_003709505.1 Hyphantria cunea
CCCTCGGTGTTCCATTTCTTTGAGGAGAGGATCTAGGAGGAGATTCCACAAGATTGGCCCGCCGATCGAGCCCTTTACGCAGCCCTTCTCCGTGCTCTTTTGGTGTTCAGCGCCGGCGTATCTAACCCTGACTCTCCTATCCCTAAGATAGCTATCGATGGTGCGCCTGAGATTAAGCGGACATTTTTCCTCAGCCAACCGGATCTTTATAGCCGGCCACCAGGCGCTGTCGAAGGCCACTGATTGTATTAGATGTTCATGACAACCGGGACCAATGGGTTAACTTGCTCTCCGATGTACGGGTACTATTATAGTAGGTAGTAGTAGGTTGGGTTGTCGGATAGTATCTATGAATACATACACTACAAATCACGTCACATCACAATACCAACTACAGAACACCCTGGATAGCAGCACTAAAAAAAGAAAACTAGAAACCCGTGGAATAGCAAGCACAAACCTCTTTTCTAAGGAGGAGTTTATATCTAGCTGTAGGGTAGGCTATTATTTTCGTGGGAGAGCCACGCCTTGGAATGGGCCGGTTCGACTGAAAGTGATACTATCAAATTTACATGATACGGCCTTACAGGTAATCGGTGTGAAACAGCGATTGCGCTGTGTTTTACCCAGTGAGTGAGGATACCGAAGGCGCACACGGCAAACCCCACCCCTTTCCCTCAAAGGCGGTAACGCATTTGTGACGCTTTTGACGCGGCGGTAATCGTTTATCATCAGGCGATACGTATGCTCGTTTGCCTCCTATTATATAACTAAAATAACAAATAAAAATAGGCTATTGAAGGCTGTTGATATGTTGCTACTAAAATTTCACCTGTAGGTAGAAAACTACAGATGACTCAGTATAATTTCCTATCTGCAATATACTTATTCGAGGGCTCGCCGGGTCGTCAGGCTGGGTCCGTCGCCGGCGCACGCCTCCGTGAGAACTCCATGAGTCACGATAGCGCACGCGTTCATAAGAAAACAAATAAAGCGTATCAGACCACGCATTTTTACGTTTTCCTCATACAAAGTAGTGATTACTATGCACTGTTTTCATATAAACTTCTTAGCACAATGACCGATGACATTTCAGAGAAATTTTGATGGGTATTTTTCATATTTTTGTTGCACTTTTTACGATTTCCTTCAATGACACAACGTTTTATTATGAGTTCTTGTATATCACGCGATTTGTAGATAGACATAATATGACTCGACTTCTTGGTGTTTTCTTATCAATGATCACATTGTTTCATTGAGTAACTTGCTTTTGTCCGCGACACCGACATGTTAATTATCAAAGTAAAGCCCTTCTTCAAGAATCAAAGTATCTCCATGTCAAATTTCACCGAAATTTGTGAAACGGTTTAGCCGTGAAAGTGTACCTGGTTGAATGAGCTACTTTCACAATTATAATTTTATATGCATAACAGTCTTTAAAATTCTCGCATTTCGTTTTCTAGTTTTAAAGAGTTATAAGAACGTAGTATAAAAGTAGTGTGTAAAGATATAGGATGGATTTACTGATTTTTCTAGGGCTGATTTCAAATATTCTCCTTGACTGATAAAAATTTACCGAAAGGTGAGTGATTCCTTCATTTGTTGGTATAAGAGGAATCGACCGGAGTTAAATCATAACCACTCAGAAAATCGGCATGAAGTCATTCTTTCAATACTTTTCACCTAGTTTAGGACGTTGGGACTAATTCTACCCACACGCCCACCTACAAAAACACAGAGCTATGGCACTCGGGAAGTCCCAGGAAAAATTAAACTGTCTTGGCACCCGCAACGAAATTAATCATAAGAAGACTAGAGAAGTTGGAAATATCATAAGTCCAAATCCCTCCTTAGCAAAGCGGGAGACAAAATGCAGTCAAAATAGGCAGACATTTTTTCAAACCGGACAGCATCATGGATAAAACTATTATGGGTCCTATATTTGATTACTATAGTATATATGGCAGAATCGCCTAGTTTAGAAGGTATAGAAATAAACCAACTGGCTATTTAGCGTATAGATGCACAAATACACGTCTCAAACTCAGAAGAAGCAAAATTTTCGTCAGTTTAATAATAGGTGTAATTGCGAGTAGGTTATTCGAGACATACCTATAATAAAATACGTGCCTGTATGTGGGACAAATAACAATACTAGAAACAAACGAATGATTAAAATAGTAGTTCCCCTGTGGATACCTATTTTGGCGTATTAGGTTTTTAAGCACTTACTAAGTAAAACATTAAAAGAGAATGTTGGCAGTGTTGTTCCAACAGCTTTAATTGTAATGTTATCTATTGATTGATAATCAAAGAGTCCCTACAGTAAGTAGGTACCTTTTTTTACAACCCGTAGGGACTTTTTTTATATGCCAATATGTTTTACACACCTCCGAGACGTCCATATACTTGATAGTAATATTTATATTGAGAACATTTATTATCTGAGACACCAAATTAAATAAACCTAGTGCTCGTCCAATGGTCGAATTCATTTAATTCTTTAGTTTTTTGCCCTCCTTTCCGTATAAACATTAGCTGTGTCAAATTTCATACTCCTTCATTCGCATAATTAATAGGTACAAAGTTTTTGATTCATATATTAATTGCAGATGAGTTTCAAATTGAACGTATTACACAGATACCGCTAGTAAGATTGCTAGAAATACAAAAGCGATCAAAGTACTCGATCGGTCTAAATTGGCACAGAATAGAAAAAAAATGGCCCAATCTACTGTCGGAGTTCAAGACATTTTGGGTGGCTGGCCCAGCGAAGTAACTTATTTGTCTATTTATTTTGGGTCTGAATTTTTTCCATATGTGTAACTTGAGGAACTTGTACATCAGACAACGTCTTTCAGATTACAGACGGACGGTAGATTTTCAAGCTTTGTTTCACATTGATTTTAGCAGGAATGGTCCGATTCAACCGGGGAGGGTCTTCTCTCTTACAGAATACCAACCTAAATTGTCAGCATTAGTGCTGTCGTTTTTCGTTGATGAATGCGAGACCGAAAGCTTAAGGATGCAGAAGAATCTCAATAGGCCGTCAAAGTGTGGCTTGCTATGCTGCATTATCTGATTTGCAATAAGTATTGCGATCACAACCCTTGGATTCTGCTCATGCTTTCGATATATACATGATTTTGGCAAGCTCATATATACAATATTTATTCAGAATGCTGAACACGCCGGAATAATAGGCGCTCTTGGGGGAAACATATATTCGTTCAAATCGTTTCTTCCACTCTTCAATAAGGACCTGATAGAATTGGGATTTCTGATCCTCTATTCCTCGAAATTCAGGATTACAACCCAAATCCCGCGCCTCCTTGTGTAACTGATAAAGTTTCGACAATACTCACCGCCTTAAAGGAGATTGTACCTAAGTACGCAGCAGTAGTGGCTTCAGGGCCTTGTAATTGTACTTAACTGTTTACTTGTGGTTTTGATTGCGAAGAACTATCAAGGTGAAAATATGATCTTTATACTATTTTAAATTCTATTTAATTCAGAACAATGACGATCAGTACAAATTCAAAGAAATATTCACATGAATTGCGTATTTTATGTTTTCAATTGAAACATTTTAATTGTTACTTCTAAGTTTAAAGAAGGTCACATCTGTTCCGTGCGATCTATTCTAGCATCTAATGTTGACTGTAACGTGATGATTACAACGTAATGTGATCTTTAATGACATTTGTGAGATCGAGAATAGATTGTGTCATTTTTGCCTTTCGGTTTTTGTTTCTAGAAGCTTGAGGGTAAGATTTATTGAAAGGGGACGGACGAAAGTGTGTAAGGGTGACGTATAGAAACAAGTTGGTATACGTCCGATGTTAGTTCATAATACATTATGCTACTATTATACCTGCGCAAGACTCGCTCCTGGTTTTTATAAGTTCAATCGTTTTGGGAATCAGGCAAGCATGTCGTTATCTAATCTAGAAGATCTGTAGTTCCCACTAACCCAATAACCGCTCACAGACAATTGTGTACAGTTCTCAACTTAGTTGTTTAAAGAAAAAAACCGTTAACATTCAAAAGATTATGTTTCTTTCAAATGACATGGAAACACAAATAAATAAGCGGCTGCTAGCCCAAACAGGTGAGTCACAAGGCGAGACCAAAGACTGGGTTATATATTGTTGTTATTAGGATGACTTCATCGGTCCAAAGTGTGGACGGGTTCATAAACTTTCATAATAATCAGTGTCAATTTTACACGCAAAATGTTGAAGAACGCAGTTCCAAAAACTTGTAAATTAATTATCTAGAATGTTTGAAACTAATATTCCGTTAGCCGCTCAGTTGATTTATGTCACTAATCACTAAAGTTATCAGCAAAAGATCCACGCCTTGTATATAATCCATACTTATGTAAAGAACTTATGTTTCGCTTTCATGGCTGAACCACTCTTAATTATGATGGTGAGAGAGAGTTTATAGTAATATACCTGCGTTTATAGGCTCAATGATACTAATAATCGATAGCTTCACTAAAAAGCGAAACAAACAACCAAATTAAGTATTCGTTTATTTTATTATACTACAAGCTTTACTGCCTATGTCGGTTCTCGCGGTAAAAAGTAGCCTATATACTTTCTCAAGAATCAAAATATCTCCATGCCACATTCAAATATTACATTACGTTATTGTATTTTAATATACAGTGAAACCTGATTAAGTTAGAAACCTCTGTTATTGAAAATTCCTATGAGGTCCCGGCACTTTTTCACCGAATTACCTCTGTGAATAGGACTTTTCAACCCGGTTAAATGAGATTTGATTTCTAGGATTTGTTCGATGTTTACTTCTATAATTGGAACCCTGCTCAATTCTATGTATATAAGTGAGGCATTTTATCAGCCTAGGCGTAGTTTCGATACATTTTTTAAAAAGTTTCGCACGTCCTTTGTTTTTATAATAAATAACTACCTAGCCTTAGTTCAGAACACCAAAAATTTTCATTTTTATTAACATTTCCAACTCTATAAATGTTATAATAGTACATTTCGTAGCGGAAGGGAGAGGGGGTCTCTGTAAATGAGACAACTAAAGTTTTACACCTGCCTAATTGGAAAACTGGATAAATGAAAACCTCTTTAAATAGTAAAAAATCCTGATCCGTCGAGATCCCATTTATCCAGGTTTTACTGTGTATTTGTTATATTAATTTTAATTAATTAAATTACGATACAACTAGTAGTTAACGCAACTATTTGACACATAGTTTACTTTTGATGAGTCAACCAACAGATACATATATTTATCGTGGTGTCGGATCACTTAAACCAACAAACATTAACTACATTATCACATTATTTTAGTTTAATACGATTTCAGTCAATTCAACGATAGAGTTGTAAAACATAATATGTAGATAAAAATGTAAAAAAATCGTGCTTAAAATATTTGCCTAAAAACAACTGTGAGGTTATTAAAATTAAGGATATATTTGTCCAGCAGTGTGTTATTTACTGACCTTAGGTAAATAAACAACTGTTATTAAGAAATATATATATTCAGTAAGGATGTAAGAAACATTTGACGTCAAACCTATTACACAATCATCACCATTATATTGGCCGAATCCGGCATTGCATAATATTATACCTAACACGAATTAACGGCATACTGAGTAAGGACAGTGAAGTTTTAAAACCTAGACTTTCAAAGAAGTACCAAAAGTTCCTGATGAATTTTTTTCTATAAACCTAGATTTCACAAATAAGGTGTAGCAGTATATAAGAACTTTTTAATGAAAACCAAAATTAATATATGAGTTGTAAACCGGGGTGTACATTAGTGAAGAATTTTAAAAACTTATTTTTCGTGTAAGTGTTGTCATTCTTAGAACTTATTTCAGTTCGCGCCATCTCCTCTTCCAAGTACAGCTGGTTATGCTGCTTCCGCGGAAAGCCTCAAACGGCGTTAGTACCAAAAAATAAAAGGTATTAAAAGTTTTGAACCGTTTAGGGTCGGAGCGCTATGTTCATGGGGTTCGAGTACTAGCGCTATGATTAAACAACTAGCTAAGCAATAGATTTACGCTTCTCGTGACAAGAAGGCCGGCTTTTTTCTAGCACAGAGAATTAGCATTGCCATTCAATGTGGCAATTCTGCCAGTTTTTGGGAACGTTACCAGTAGGCGATGATGTGGAGGAGTTTTTGATGTGTGGATATGAATATTGTTTTTTTTTAATGAACGTTACTTAGTATTATAATTTGGTTAAATTATTTCAAATTAATATAATGGTTGTAATGTATTTAAAAGCTTTCTGGTAGGCCGCTGTATAACATTTAAAACTGTACAGCAAACTATTTTAATTTATAATTAATCTGTATTATTTTAAGAGGTGACAGCTTAACTTAACATCATCATCATCATCATCAGCCTGTCGCAGTCCACAGCTGGACATAGGCCTCTCCAATTTCACGCCACTTAGTTCGATCTATGGCTTCTCGCATCCAGCTCCTGCCAGCTTAACTGAACAGTTCCCCAATTTCATATCCATTTATTAATATTCCTGCAAATAGTTTTTAAAAGAAGTCTTTAACATAATCTGAAGAGCCTATTATTCCAATGTCCATTAGTTACCACTTGACCGATTGTAAGTCTGATTCAGACCGTGTTTGCTGCATTCCCCCTTGAATTCACGCATCCTTATCTAAAATAAACAATCTTTTGAAAAACAAGATAAATGACGTTTATCTTTTTTCCACAGCGTCATAAAAAAGCCCCAGATATATAGAGAAGCTTTGACGAATCGTGAGGTTCATATTTACGAATTATTTGTCCTGCACATTTCTTTTTATCTCTTCAAACCAGTGCATGCGTAGTCTCTGAAGATTTACTGGCTCATCGTCTGTACTTTTCGTAATAGGTTACTTCCCAGAATTAGCGCCAATAAACATGTACGGATGTAAACCAGCCAACTCTGCGTTACTAGGTATATTTGTGTTCCGGCAAATCCCGCAAGTATGGCTTACAGCCAAAAAAAAAACTGTGCGACAATATTCCCGACATTTCTTAGAACATGTGCACTAGGATTTTTTTATTTCGGTAGAAACCAGCCCATGATAATGATATTTGAACGTTGGCCAAAATGTATAAAGAGTATTTAACGATAACTGAAACTATTTACAAAATATTCTGAAATAAAATTTTGTGTTTATCCCATTTCTTGAATACAGTTTTATGAATGTGGATTTCATAGTATGTTTATCTTCAAACTTTCCAATGTTCTTTGGTAATAAAATATTATTAAGTAGCGTTTTGTATTTAACATTTTGTGATTTTCTGTTGTTTTATTGGTCTGATTCAAGTCCAAACTTTGTATCTATCAATTTTATGATTGTTAAGGTAGTTCGATACTTTTCTAGAGCTGTTTTTGAAGATGTTTTTAGGATGTATCGGATTCTGTTCCATTTGACAGTACTAGTAAATCGCTTCCTATTCTTTTCACTTGTACAAAGATATTTCAGTCCATACAGCAAGAAGCTGATGTAATATAGAAATTATGTGTATTACATTCTTAAGCGATTACCAAACATACTATTATTTTTACTTTTACTCACCCAAATCTGTTATATATTAATGACTGATGAAGCAAAGTGATAAGATTGACGTAAAACTACCATGCAAATGTTACTACATAAACGGAACAAGATAACGGCTAAAGCGAAAAGTATACAGTCGTTGAGTAATTCATGATAATACGGTGATCTAAGTATTATTTTGGTAACTCTATGTCCTTATATGGCCAGGAATTGATGTTGCTTCTTATCTATCTGCGAAGAAATAGTCATACCATGTAATGATAATAAAGTGACCGCGTGATTACAGGGATTTTGTTGTCTATAGGGGATTCTTACTTTCTTTGCAGTTGATATTTATTGGAAGTATTTTGTGTTTTTGTGATAAGATTAATATTCCAAGTACTGACAGTCTGACTTTAGTTTTTCGTTTTTTATTGAATGAAAATTGTGATGTCAGATAATCATTGTGATGAAGTTTAGCGGCAAAAATCTACACGAAAATATTAGAACTAAAAAAGTCGTTTGTTTTCACAGATATTAAAAAAAGTTGTTAATTCAGTCAATCATGTCGGTTATTTATAATTTTAATTGGTTTGTTTACGCATTTGAAAATCCACAATAAACGTAGATAATGCTTATTTTTGTACTCATTTTAATTAAGACGTAAACATGAATAGTTTTTATTTTATATTGAATTTGGAAAATGACTGGTAACTAGGAAATCTTGGAAATTCACCCAACATATATCACAAGCACACAAGGTTTCACACAATACATACTATTTATTTATACACTTAGTCACAAATATGAAACATGTAACCAGATGCTGTGCAATGCTGTGTGCTGAACGCAATCACAGGACAGAGATACAAATACGCGACTCTATCTTCTAACAGGTTTTGCAGTTTCAGTTCGGTTTTCTACGGAAGACTTTGGGGTCCCATCCAGTACTCTATCTTTCTTTTTTTTTTTTTTTAAGCTTCCAAAATGACTCTGCCCTGCCTGATGGAAAGCATGAGCAGAATCCAAAAGTGGTGGTCACCATCCTCAATGCGAAAAAGAACAATGCAGTATGGTGACCCATACTATGGCGGCCTGGGGGGAAAGGGGATGGTGAGGGGGATAGGGGGCGTTGGATTGGGGTATGGGCCTCCGGTATCCTCACTCACTCGATGAAACACAGCGTAAGGGCTGTTTCACATCGGTTTTCTGTGAGGCCGTGGTATCACTCCGGTCGAGCCGGCCCATTCGTGCCGAAGCGTGGCTCTCCCACGGTATAAATCTTACACTCTTGCTTTTTTCACAATAGTTACCCTACCTTCTCCAACCATCCCATCAGAAAATTATTACATGTCCAAGGACAGCTGACGTCGTGCAGGCGGTCGTAACAGAAAGCAACCAAAATGTTTTTGTGTCGGTTCAAACCTAATGTTTTAAAACTTTGGTTACCATTACTCGAAATAAATCATTTGCAAGACTAACGGTTTTATATGCTCTCCGAGGCACGTCGTCAAGATCCTAACTTCCACACTTCCGTTGGTCCTGCACCTACCTGATCTTTCCCGGTCGTATCGGATAGCTGTCCCATCGGATTGTGAGAGTGAGATCATAAAACTCATTTCATTGTCACCGAACGCTTTCCATGAGCTATATTTTTACTTCTTTTTATCACGCTTTATTTAAAGAGCAAAGAGGTTCATTTCAGGTGAACTTGAGTGAGTTGAGTTGAACAGTGAGTTTTCATTCCTATCGGCTGTCCTCATGACTGCTTTGTGTATTTTTTTTTATTTATTAATAATACACTTACGTCCACCATCGTAGGCATAAGTTTATATAAGACAATTAGGTTTCTCTTAAATTAATTAACTGGTACCAAATACACAATAGGTGACCTTAGTAAATTTGCACATTGAACATTTTTTTGCACAACAATACCTCCTGCGCAGATGGATCTTGGCTGGACTCCTTTACAACTGGCCGCCGTGGCCGAAATTGGCTAAGAGTATATCATCATCATAACATTACCTTACAAGTGGAACAGCGAGTCATTTGAATATTTTATGCAAAAGTGGTGAAATACATTTGAAATGTTGTATTTTTAATAAATCTTAGGAGGAGGTAAATATCAAGAAAGTTAAGAGTGATTCGACGTCACTAGGCCTACCTAAGCCGTCACTGTACTCTCCTGTGATGCTCATGATAAGTGGAGACGATAACGGAAAACCGCAATAAAGTATTGTAAAAATCGGAATAACTCATCTAAAATAGTAAGGTTAAATACCGTATTTTATGGATAAAAAACCATATGAAACGGCCATCTTACGGCCCTACATAAATTACGTAACTAGTATTTTATTAGTTTTTTTCAAACAACTTCCCCATTAGGGATATATCATCCATCCTCTTATCCTTTGTCGTGGGGACTTTACAGACATGCATGTAACGGATACAAATCACACCCAGACTCAGGGCACCAATTTGTGGAATAACAATTTCCCGTGTGGGATTTGATTGAACCCACGACACTTGGTGCAGTAGAAATCAGCAGTGCAACCGCTTAAACTACTCGGCCAACGGTGCGTTCATTTTTTTTATTATTTTCACTTATTTCACAAGAATAAGAAGCTATCCACATTTGTGGGACCTTTTCAAGTCGTAGTTTTAGTAATTTTACCAAAAAAATTAAACATTTTCAAGCGTTTAGTCAAAACAATGAAATGACGAATTTCATATTACGTGTCCTCGGTAATAGTGAGCTATGTTTCGATAATGTGTCTTGGAAATACCTCAAAGTAGTAAAACTGTCATCGTGTAGTCAACGCAAGCATTATAACAATACACTATGTTATCTCAAGCGCCGACATTAGTAACAGATGATGAGTAGATACTACTGATTTACGTCACAGAGAACACTAATTGTTATTACTTTACTTAGAGTATCATCAAAACATAATAATACAATATAATCTGTAATTAAATATCATTAAATACAATTGAGTTTGCAATATATCTTCCGAAGGCTTTCTTAAGTTGATTTTTGTTTGTATTTGTGAACAAGTGATTAATTTAAAAAGTCTTTTTTTTAAATACAAGGTTTTATTACTTCTTAATAAAAACATTAAGCCCTTTCATTTGGTACCTTTATTGGGTGGGTTGTTCAGAAACATGTTCGCCGTTATTTTGTTACGGCGGCCATTTTCGATTAATAATAATACTGATTTAAAAAATTGTTTATATCTTCAGTACTAAAAGTAAATTTCAAATTTCAGCTCAATCAGAAATCGGGAAGTGGATCAAATTTAACTTGCAAGACTTGATTACAGATATATATAGGGAAAGGTGAAACTAAAAGCTTGTAAAAAAGGTAAAGCTTTAGCTTGCAATGGGTTAAATGGGTTTCCACCCTGGGCAATGTTAATGTGATGAGCACGATCATTTGTTGTGTCTATGTTTAATTTATCCATGATGTGTATTTAAAAGTATTTATGTTTGTTTACAGTTTGGTTACCATAGCACAAGCTCTACCTAGTTTGGAACCAGACAGACGGCCGCGAGTGTGATTTTTTATGGTAGGTACAGGAGGCAAACGACCAGACAAGTAACCTGAAGAATAGTGACCACCGCCAATTATAGATAAATGCCACTAAAGACATACAAAGACGTTGCCCGTCTCCGTCCCGCCTAAAACTAGAGGGGCGTGGGGAGGTCAGGAGTTTAGTCCTTTTGTAACCTCATTCATTGGAAAGCACGAAAGAAACAGTTGTGTGTTGTGTTCTGAGAGTTGTGACAGACACAGACAAAATCTGTTTTCAGTATGTTATGTAAAAGTATATTGTATTTTAGCCAAAAATGTTAAAATCGTGTATTTATGTGTGTACAAAAAAATACTTTTCTTTCCTTATTCTTGCAATTTTATAAACTTAAAGAGAAGATTTTGCGATGTCACGTTTTGGCGTTATCTATCTCCGTTCCACTCATTAAGTAGGGTATGTTATTGATATCTGGGTTTAAGAGTATATCCATCGAAAAGACTATGGATTGAAGATGTTATCTCTAGTTACTTATCTACATATAGAAAGAATTCAATGCATTACAAATGTCAGATAACGTCGAAATGTTTTATGACAGTTCAAGCTGATGGTTAAGTTGAAAAGGAAATGTGAGATATTTTAATAAAAACCACTTCAAAATATCATTTGTACGCGTGCCGATATTGTGATACTGTCTAGAGAGCCATCAAGATGTCTTCGGATATTTGCCTTCATTTTCTTTTGTCTTCTTCTTCTTCTTTTGATGAAATGGCAACCACCTAATTAGCTATTTCTGCCAATGTCAAGTGTTTAAAGTCTTCAAGTCTTTAAGTCTTAGTCGTGATGAAAATAATGATGAAAACTATAAAAAATGTGGATAAGATGAAATGGGGACCGTCTTTCGAAAAAACAAATAACGATCTACCATTTTCTTTTGTCATATAATAGCCCCCTGCTGGAGCTATCCTTAGAGGCGTACACTATACCAAGTGGGCCTGACTGGTTGGTATAGTGTTTGAATCTAGGTTCCATCTGTTTGCTGCCGTGCGTAATGTGCTCCTTTCGCTTTGCTTAAGACACCTACAGGACGAATAGTTATGGGTGGGGACGCTCTGCATTCTTAGTCGGTCACCACACAGTTACCTAACAGACATGCCAAAAAACTAATGTTTGTACTCTTCACAAGTACATATTTTTTTTTTTTTTTTTTTTTATAGACGACTCCCGCGTTAGGAATATACATTCCCGTGTCGCGGGGATCTTTACAAACATACATGAAACGGACACAAAGTACACCCAGACTTAGAACAACAATTTATGGATCACACAAAGTGTTGTCCCATGTAGGATTTGAACCCACAACACTTGGCGCAGTAGGAAGCGGTGTGGCGACCACTGAAACCACTAGGCCAAACGTGTAGTCACCTTGAATAAATACTTGATTATGTATCATTAAATATAAATTGATTAACAATTTTAGAATTTATTGATTAACAATAAACATTATATGCAACAAAATGCGATATTGTGAGAATAAAGCATTACACAAGCGCAAAAGTTATTAACTCAGAAATATTTTTAGCAAGATTATGTTTAGTAATGCATTATTGATTGTTGATTCAGCGATGAATAATAAATAAGTACACCTTATTTCTAAGAACGGCATCATTTCTATAATTTACGTAAATTGGATTATTTATTTAACTACTTATTACCACCCACCCACATTGTTATGAAGAAGTGATGTATTGTGAAAGTGAGTGGTATCTATTTTCATGCATTATTGTTTAAATGGTATTTTTAACCATTTACGTAGAGGATTAGGTGTGTTACTTGAATGTGAGCTACCCAAAAATTTTGGATATCGAAATACCGTGTTGTGTTTGTCTGGAAGAGATCGCCTTGGAGATGTTGCAACTCATCCTTTGTTTTATTTTTGTAATTTTGCATGTATACATTAAAGATATAAATAAATAAACGTCATACACATAATAAAACTATCAGTTCTTTAATACTAATCAATTGATAATTCACAACACTATATTCGAATTCACATAAGTTTTTCAATTGTAGGGTTCCTTAGCCAAACTGGTAAAAACGGAATCGTAATATCTATCATTAAGTCCGCCCATCTCTCCTGTCTGTTACATCTTATATCTTTTACAAGCAATTTTTATATATACATATATATTTATATAACCTGAATCTCGGAAACGGCTCCAACGATTTTCATGTAATTTAGTATGCAGGGGTTTTTGGGGGCGATAAATCGATCTAGCTAGGATTAATTTTTAGAAAATTTAACAAAATAAAATACCATTCAGGTACTTATATCTCCCAAACTACTCATTAGTGCTAAAAAGAAAACTTCCCATGAACGTATCCACCTCATAATCACACCGACCAAGTAGTTAAATATGAATGAGAAAATTTTATGATAGACTAGTGTTCGTATTTGTTAGGTGATATTCATTTATTGGACAAGGTGTAAACATATGGACTTCTTCGTATGACGTAAAAGTACAACGTGATAGGGCCACAGAAAGAACATTTTGAAGTATTTCTATAACCAAATAAAATAATAAATATAAAAATATAATTTAATATTTCTATAACCCGAGTACAGATTAAGAATAAGGAGTATCACCACCCTTTTGCATCCCATGGGGGTCGGACTAATGGGTTTATCCCTACTAGAAACAAGTCTCTCCAAATCTCCTAGTTAAAGAGAGCCCTGTTGAGGTCTTATGACACCATATCTTGAGTAGTATTGAACAACATGATCCTCCATACGCGAAATGTATTCAAAAGTAATTTTTTTTTTAAATATTAATAATTGAAAAACATAAAAACTACCCATGATTTTGTGTTTCTGCAGTCGATTTGTCCATCCAAAGGTTGCCTGTAAGAGATTGCTTTTTAGCGATAAGGCCGCCATTTGTACTTGTATATTGTTTAGCTCATAAATATATATGTATCAATTGGTGTACATAAAAGTTTATTCTATTCTAATGTAACAACTGTGAGTGAGAGACCGCGACTGGTTCGATAGTCAACTTGTTTTATAATGATGTTACACGTCATCTCAATAATGATATGTATTTATGTGTGAAGACACAGACACGCTGTCGCCTGGACAGTGACCTGAATGATCTCATGAAGGCCTTATGCAATGAAATGCCAACCGAATTTATTTATGAGATAACCATCAGATTATAATAAAGAATACTTTTATAGGTTTGTGGTACCTACGTTTTAGATGTTTTTTTTTGGATTAAGATAAAGAAAATAGTATATATATGTATTGACCGACCTACTGGCCTAGTGGGTCGTGATACTGCCTTAAGCCAAGTGTCGATTTCGATTTAATTTTATTTAGAAAACTATTTATGTATTATATATACGTGGTGTATAGATATTTATATGTATCTAATTACATTCATTAGGAAATAATTAATTCAAAACTCAATGCACAAATAACTACTACTGTCTCTCCACAACATTTTTATTCCCCCAAAGTCCGGCAACGCACTTGTTGTGACGGCTCTGGTGTTGTGGGTGTCCATGGACGGCGGTAATCACTTACCATCAGGCGATACGTCTCGTTTGCCGCATATTCCATAAAAAATTAAAAAGGAAAAAGAAAACCTTTAACGTCACATGTCGTTCGTTTGAATTATTGAAATTAAAATAGGTTCAAAATAAAAATTAAAACTTCGGTGTAAATTTTTTATTACTTAAGTCACACGACTAGAAACTACATATTTATGTTTCTTGTAGACATTATCACTGAGTATATAAGATTCATAAGCAGTATCATTTGAAGGGGTTGTACTTGAACCCCCCTGGCATAGTTACTTCAAATATAAACGGCATATTCATAGGTAAAGCCTTAATACTACATTTTATATTGGCTAATAGTTTATGTCCATGAGCAGTATCATATAAATAAACGCTCTGTAAGATGTAGGGACACACAAAAGCATGCTACAAATATTCTAAACTAATTACTTACAATATAATTGCTTTTCATAAATCGTATTATAATTTTAAAGATCATTGGTATATCAAAAATAGGATATATACACGTTGTATTAAGGACTACGTATATATTACATTATAATAAATATGAATCACCAAATGCGGTAAGATTACGTAGCCACAACGTTGTCTTGCCAGTCCCCAACCCGCACTTGGCCAGCGTGGGGACGTGTGGCCTTAACCCTCTCCTGAGAGGACACCCAAGCCCAGCAGTGGGACATTATGGATTGTTGACGATTGATAATGCCAAATGTGTTGCTAAGGGCAAAACTCGAAAACCGTTCGGCCGATTCGGGTTATTTTTTTTAATATTTCGATAGGGCACAACGAAAGTAGAAAACACGAATAAATTGCGAGTAAAATAGTCAAAACAGCACTTGTTTATTTTTTCAATTAGAATGCGACAGACTTATAACTTTTAAGAAAATGAAGTCTATCCGGGCGGTTAATATTACATAATATTATACCGAGTGAGTGAAATGTTCGAGTATGAATCAGTATTCAAGATGGCATGACAGTTGGTAGGTTTAACGTAAAGGTGTTTCATCAGTTACTAGCTGACCCGGCGAAGGTCCTTCTGTCATATTCATTTTCGTGCAAATTTTCGGAATTACCGAAAAACTTATTTTAGTAAGCCCGTAACTTCCCGCGGGGCCGCAGTGTATACATACGACTAAGCGGACTAAGAAAATATAACACCTCCAGTTTGCTTTTATTTTTTTCTATACAAACCTTGTCCTGACAATAACAAACACATTAAAAAGTGAATTATTCAATTTGGTCTATCGAAAATTATGCGCGTACTTACATACAATTTAGTGATTAATTTGTATGTATATATAGATATAAAAACCAGCTTCAGCTTTTGAATTACTTTTGAATTTATAATATAAGTATTTATTTCTTTTTATTTAAAAAGAAAACATCTTCCGCTTTAGGAATATACATCCTGTGTTGAGGGTCACTTTACAAACATATACCTATGAAATGGACACAAAGAACACCCAGACTCGGTACAACAATTTGTAGATCACAAAATTATCATAGATACAATTTATCTCTGAAATTTGAGTTCAAACTATTTGTTACCCACAAAATTTTACTCACACTAATATTATAAATTCGAAAATAACTATCCGTCCGTCACGCTTTCACGCCTTAACCACTGTACCGAATTTAATGAATAATATAATAATAATAACATCGAGATACGTTGATTTTTGAGAAAGGACAAAGGTTAATCTTTACCGCACTTAACGACATTAGCCGAGCTTTGGACAAAAGCTAGTCCTATATGTATTTGAGTTTTTGTTTTTAGACTTTCGTTTATACTTAAATTTAGTTACTCGCGATAAAATTATTTTTAAAGGTTACCCTTTATTTTCCAACGTTTCGAGCAGGTTATTCCGCTCGTGGTCACCAACCATGGTCGTAGCTAGGCTTAAGTTACGGGGAAGGTTTCAAGATAATAAAATGATAATATCTCTTTAACCGTAAAAGCTTAGGAACATTTTAGGGGAGAAGGGATTTGGTTTGGTTTGGTTCAAACCCTCCTAAAATGTTTCTAAGCTATTTGGTATGGGTTAAACCCCTAAAACCCTCCCTAGCTACGCCCATGTATACAACCAAAACTATTTGAACTGTTATTGTATATTGCTCTGTACTATGATAAGTCAGCATTATACTGGATTTTTGTAGCTTCATTCAGTTATTTGTACATATTTGTTATTTATCAGTTCCAAATATTATAATGGGTTTAGTTGATTTTGTACAGACAAATTATAATATTCGAAGTATCATCACATTAATCTGTTAGCGAAATTTTCTTAAAAATAAGTACATTAAATGTTTTGGTATTTTAATAGAGTCTTAGTTTTCCAATTACGATATATTATTAAAATAGGAACTGTAATTTTTTCAAATGCGTAAGTAAAGCCATAGAGCAACGCGGTAGTGAGAAGCCATACGCAAGCGTTCTCCTCTGTCAAAGTATAGGCCCAAAAGGGCCTACGCGTTACACTGTTCGAACACAAAATGTATTTATGTGTGCGTAAAATTCTGCGTGTTTTGTTTAATTGTTATGTGTGAGTTCGCAGAGGCAAAAATGCCAGACTGATTTGACTGACTGAGAAGAAGATGGTATAGCTACTCACTTCCGTTCAGTGGCCCGTGTTGCTCTATGATACGTATTAAAATAGACGTGATTAACTAGACTCAATTTCTAACTGAGTCTTTCTTGACCAGTTCGAACTTCGCGCAGAAGGTAGCCCAATAACTTTTTATAGGAACAAAATTGCGTCATGACACACTCAGGCACTCGTATTGGACATCCCTTTTTGGTTACTCCGTGCTTATTGGTTACTTCGAGTGTCCATGCGCTAAAGTTCGCAGAGCCTATGTTCAGACTCGTCAAGATACGTCGGCCGTATTATACATAAAATTAAAATCCATTTAATTTTTCGATATTTCGAGAAATATATAGCCGTTTTAAAAATACATAGTAATAAAATTTAATTGTTTAAAGATAAACGAACTATAAATTGTTGAGCTTACAATAAGGGTAAGCGCCGACGGACGGAGTGGCGGCGAAAAAATTAATTTAGTAACAAAATTTAAACTAAAGTTCTTCAAAATACAACTGTATTTGATGCAACGAAGTATCTTCGCCGTCACTCTGTCTGCCGGCGATGACCCTAAGATACTACTTTCAAACAAGCATTGTTCAACTTAAATCTAACTTAAACTACACTTTGTCTTAATATAGACAAATTTGTACGTCATATAATATTATTATAGTTATTATCAAATATTACATTTAAAATACATAATTGAAATTCAATATTTGAGAATCCATATTCATTGATTTAAAACGAAAACTACTATCATAAGATAAGATCTTTCTGTTCAATCATAAAAAAACATAAATGATAAAAAAAGAAAATAAAAATATTTCGAACATCTTACACACAACGCCACCTAGTCCCAAGCTAAGCAGAGCTTGTGTTATGGGTACTAGACAACTGAAATAAATACATATATCCTTTTTTGTAAATACATAAATATTACATAAAGAAAACACCCAAACTCCGAAACAAATACATGTAGATCATACAAACATTTGATCCGACCCGGGAATCGAACCAGAGACCTCGAGCACAGAAGTCGCATATGCTACCACTGTGCCACCGAGGTAGTAAAAACATAACCCACCTTCTTTCGCAGTAGGATAAAAATAGAAAAGAGTTAAAAATCAAGGCTTCTTAAACGAAAATAAATTATTAAAATATAGAATTGGCTACTTACAAATTACAATTTATTTATGGATTTTGTAAAAAAATTGATTGCGTTAAATGATTTACAATATTCAAATCTTATATATTTTACTACATCAAGCCAGTCAAGAATAAAAGCAAGCATCACTGTTGCTGAAGTGTCAATGTTACGAATCAATTGAGAGAATATATTAATAATTATAATCTTCTTAGCATACACACACAGGCACTGTGGTGTTTGTGTGTGTGTGTGGTGGAACTGGTTGAAACACAACCTNATTATTATTATTATTATTAAATACATTTAAAAAAGCCGATGGACCGATTTTGATGGGTAGCTTTGCCCCGCGGCGTTACCCGCAGATAGCACCACGGGGCTTAGCTATTTAAATAAATTTACCATTTATTTCATTATTAAAAAAATTGTGGCATATTAGTACAAGTGAGTTTGTTTCCATAATGTTTAATGAAATTATTTTTATCTATATGATAGTGTAATTTCTGACTTGATGTAATGTGATATTAATGATAGGTGCCCCGGAATATAAAGTTGTAATTCAAATTTTCATACTAAATGCTGATTTGGCTTTATTTTTAGTTTTAAATAACTTAGCTAAACCTAGTTATAATAGGGTAGTTGACTGTATCGTAAATATATACCTATTTTCTCCTTCCTTAAAACGAATATTACATAACATCTCGGAAAATATATTTGTTACAGCTTTTCATTTCTAATACAAATTTTAATGAAATAAAAAAATAAAATAATAATAAATATTTCGGACATCTAACACACAACGCCACCTAGTCCCAAACTAAGCAGAGCTTGTATTATGGGTACTAGACTTAAATAAACATTGAAATATATTGCTCAGTATTTAGTCTAAAAAAGTGACGTCACAAGTTTGTATTTAGAACATTTTTCATACAAT
The DNA here is from genome assembly GCA_003709505.1 of Hyphantria cunea. Lineage (NCBI taxonomy): Eukaryota > Metazoa > Arthropoda > Insecta > Lepidoptera > Erebidae > Hyphantria > Hyphantria cunea. The sequence continues at coordinate 1,931,454 of PKRV01000615.1, forward strand.
TGTCGTTTTGACAGATGATAAATTATAACTAATTTGACTAAGGCGTCATCTACCCTATTGACATAGATAGTATAGTGCGTTTCATAGAATAGTTTTTTGCCGCCATGTTGGCAGTAACGCAAACATGTTTGCTTTTATTACTAAACTAAATTAAAGAAGATATTTTTAAGTTCGATTGACCCAATGTAAACTTTTAATATTTCTTTGAAGAAAGTATTCATCTACCTCACTTTGTTTTCTTACGATGCCAACATGACAGCAAAGAAACTCTTTAATTATACGCATTATCTATGGTTTAGCCTTGACAGTTTTGTACTTAGTTAATATTCTTTTAATAATTAAATAAACTTCAAAAATTGAAATAAGTATTTTAGAGTATTTATTTGTATTTTAGTTTTTTAGAAAATGTGTATCTGTCATTAGTTTCTGTCAAACTATTTTATCCTGTCACTATATCCAAGTGATTACTATTATTTAAAAAAATACCGGAGCACCTTTCCTCTTTATTGTTTAGAAATTAAGTTAATATTGGCAATCAAGTGTCGATGTTTTATCATTAACAACAGCCTTTAAGAGTCCACTGCTGGCATATAGGCCTCTGCTTAGAAAAGAGGTTTTGGCCTTCTATACCACTATATACTATTTTACCGTGGGTGTTCAGCACGAATGGGCCGGCTCGGCAGTGATACCACGGCCTCACAGAAAACCGGTGTGAAACAGTGAGTAAGGATACCGGAGGCTCATACCCCAACCCCTCCTCCCATCCCCCAAAGGCCGGTAACGTACTTGTAACGCCTCTAGTATTACGGGTGCTCATGGGATTCGGTAATCGTTTACCATTAGGCGATACGTCTGTTCGTTTGCCGCCTACTCCAGAAAAAACACACTTGCCAGACGATTTGTGTATTTCAGTTTGCCGTGCTATTGTCCAGCATAGTTTGATATCTTAGTCGGTTTTAACGATATCAACGGGATGAATAGAGCAATGTTTAGCCTCAGTCATTTCTAATTAGCTTGGCTTTCACGACACCCACGGGATGAACATTGATATGAATAGTTAATGATAGCATTTATCTCTCCTAGAAGTCCACCACTGTTACTACTGTACACCAAAATCAACAGCATTAACCTACAAACACATCGAGTTGTAATACTCGGGTAGTGTAAAAAAAAGTCGAAAAAATTAAACTGTCTTGAAACCAATAAGGAAATTATCTAAAAGAAAATTGAAGAGTTGGAAATATAATCCACACCAATATTATTAATTCGAAAGTAACTATCTGTCTGTAACGTTTTCACGTCCAAACTGCTGCGTCTATTTCAATGAAATTTGCTAAGGAGCTACTTTGATTTCTGAGAAGGGATTCTTGATTCCTGAGAGGCCCGTGTCTAGCAGTGGACTATTTGCTATTGATAATAATAAATTGAGATTGATGTTGATGATTCCCTAATCTAGATAAGGTATAAGATACTCGTCCATAACGCTCACGTTCATATGCCAGTTGAAGTGGTTCACTCCTGGGATGGTGACGATGTGAAGTCTCCCACTCTCGTCCAGGGTCTTGAGGCCTATCTTGTCTTCTTTGTACATGTCTTGTTCGCGCATCTCTATTACAGTTTCATTGGAGTCGTAATAGCCGAATTGACTGGAAAATATTAATTTCATAATAAAATAAATAAATATTTCGGACATCTTACACACAACGCCATCTAGTCCCCAAGCTAAGCAAAGCTTGTGTTATGGGTACTAAACAACTGATATAAATACATACATACTTTTTTTTGTAAATACATACATATTATACATAGAAAACACCCAAACTCTGAAACAAATATTTGCAGATCATTCAAACATTTGGTCCGACCCGGGACTCGAACCCGATACCTCAAGCACAGCAGTCGCATACGCTAACACGCTAACACTACGCCACCGAGGCAGTCAAAAGAGTGACACTGGGTGCATCAATATTTAAAATAAACAAAATAAAAAAAATATACGCAGTCGGGCTTTTAAAAAAAATCATTACTTGTTTTTATCTATACAGATACTGAATATCAAAATTAGCCATAGTGAAACCTCTGAATAAAGAGGTGTAAACTGAAAATAAAAGAATTGCGGTTGAATTTCCACCACTGCGCGACTACTAGATATTATTATAATTAAAAAAAAAATTGTGCAAATTTCCGTAAGTCGTTTAGACCAAGGTACGAGCTAGAGGTCTGGAACTTATTACTCATCTACAAAACAATAATGAACCTAATTCTATGGTGAATTATAGCTGGGTATATTTACCTGCTCTGCCACGGTGTAATGACCTGGTCTTCGGGACCACCGATCAGTACAAGCTTCTTCAACTTAAGCATGTTTGCTTTGAAGTTTTCTGATTGGTCTGATCTGGAAACGAATTAAATAAGTTCGTTATTACAACGTTAGTACAATTTAATCTTGAAATAGTAAAACATTAACGACTGTAAAGATGGCGTACTGTCAAGCGATCACCTCGGAAATGTTTAATAAACGAATGTTGCAGGTTCCATTCCCACAACACTTTATGTAATTCACATTACAACATTTTTTATAAATAGAATGGATCCTATGTTATAAGATTTTAAACCGTTAATTAAGTAAACCATCTTAATTACTTTCATGTAAGTAACATATTTTTAGAACTTTACAAAAAGATTTTTAAATCTACTTATAAAGTTGTTTTAATTACACTAATAAAACCCATTTCTACGTGTTCTTTCATAACCAAACACGCTATGCTTAAAGTCTACTTAGTCTGAAAACTAGATGGCGCTGTGTTTTAAATTCACGAAAATATGTCAAATTTTTATAAATTATATATTACATGAAAAAAATTAGATAATTTAAATGAGCTTGCTGATATATTTAGTGAAACAGCAACATTTTATTGGCGGATCAAGAAAATCATAGGCGAATGATTTAGATTTCAAAAATATTATATTACGCCATCTTGTTGACAACAATGACAACTCATTTGAGATTATTTCATTATCTAAAAACTAAATTAAATTCTAATGAAATTTTGTAAAAATCTGGGTATTTAAAATGATTTTGTCGTTGATATTAGCAGCCATTTAAATACAAAAACAATATCTATCATGAGACACACCAGGCGATAAAAAAGTCCCAACCTGCTTGGTGGTAATTCCGTTGTTATGATCACTAAACTAAATTTCACTAAAATTTGTTGTTGGATCATATACTTTAAGATCAAATGCGTACAGTCCATTTTTCGATATCTCTCATCTCAGCTTTCACTATATTTAGTTCATTATCAACTAAGAGTTGATCAGAGGTACACGCTTGTTTATTAGTAAAAAAAAACTAAACTCTAAATGTCAAAATTCTTAGTAATAATTACGAAAGTAATTTAGTCGGCATGTAGTTAGTCGTTTAAGTCGTTACTAACACGTTTTAAACGTTCAACACAAGAATAACTAAAATTTGTACCTAACTGTAATAATTTACCTAATTTCGGTTTCGCCAAAGTAAATTTTACTTTTTCAGGTAATCAACAAGCGTGTCTCTGATTAACGTTTATTTGGTACTGGACTACGTCTGAGTAAGTCCCAAACACAGTGACAGCTGAGATTTGAGATATCGAAAAATGAACTGTAAGCCGATGAGATTAAAGTATATAATTTAACAACAAATTTTAGTCTAGTGATGACAACAATAGAATTGTCTTTACCTTTTAATAATCATTCCTTAAATATATATGAAAAAAGTCCATGTTAGAGAGAGAATATGGTTTTTCGGTAGTTTGGCCACGGCGCTTGTCTTTTGTAACATAGCCGAGTTTTACGTTGAACGAAATGTATTTGTATTTGTGCAGCACATGTTATTATTATTATTATATATTGCGTCAATAACGCTAGAAGATGTTTGGCAACTTATTTAAAAAAAAGAGCACAGGCGTATTTGCTCCAATCGGTACCGACCGAAAAACACAATTTGCTTACACATTTATTGGTGAATATAAATAAATAACGATCACAAAGGGAATAACGAACGTGCAAGTTGACGCTAATAATAAATCATCTTGACCTCGATTCGATACGCATCAGTGACGTCAAACCGTTTATTCTTGATACACAACACTAGTAATAAAATCACTACTATGTATATTATACAAATAAATAAAATTGGAATGTCTATTTGTAACATTAAAATAACCGTTTGTTTATAAGATTAAAAATACAATATTATGTTCGGTCATAAAAAATGTTAAAAAGATTTCCTCCTTATTTCGTCGTTCAGTTATTAATCACTATTATAAAGTAGTAGTTTTTTTTAACTAATAATATATATATATAAATACATATGTATATATTTTTAAGATAATCTTATTATAATATATGTTTTTATTCGTAATATTCTAAAAAAACTAATTGTGAAATAATTAAAATTAAAGAAAAATATTTAAAAAATATTTGTAATAAGACTTATTATTTTTATATACCTAATATCTTTAAAATTTCAAGACATATTTTATTAGATATTGAAAATAAATACACGTGTATATATTTTTAAGATAATATAATTATAATATATGTTTTTATTCGTAATATTCTAAAAAACTAATTGTAAAATAATTAAAATTAAAGAAAAATATTTAAAAAATATTTATAATAAAACTTATAATTTTTCTATAATATCTTTAAAATTTCAAAACATATTTTATTATATATTGAAAATAAATACATATATATATATTTTAAGATAATATAATTATAATATATGTTTTTATTCGTTATATTCTAAAAAACTAATAATTGTAAAATTATTAAAATTTAAAAAAAATATTTAAAAAATATTTATTATAGACTTATTATTTTAATATAATATCTTAAAAATTTCAAAACATATTTTATCGGATATTGAAAATAAATGGCAAAAAGTACAGGTTCCACCGAGATTTGAACTCGGATCGCTGGATTCAGAGTCCAGAGTGCTAACCATTACACCATGGAACCGACTGGCTAATAGTGCCAAATTATTATTCTCTATATCACAGAGTGCACAAATAGTGAATTTTTCTACTAGTTAAAAGCAAAACTTTAATAGAATAAATTATTTAATTGCATAAAATTTCGACCAGGCAACTGACCGAAACTTCTCATGACCAAAAGGGATTAGGTTTTTTTCCAAGCACAGAGAAGTAGTACTACCAGTCAATATTTCTATTATTTCAATGCTGCCAGCCTTCTTTTAAATCGCTACCAATAGAGACTAAAGCGGCTTATTTATACTTTTTGAAGAACTCAAAGTGGAAGATATCAAATTTTAGGCTTGATAATTTTCGGGAGCGAAGTAGGAGTAAACTGAATTATTAATCAATAATTTGAAACATTATTATTTAATTATAGGCAAATTGATAAAAAAATATATTGACTGTTTTGAGTGTGTGTCTGTTCCATGGTGTACAATAAATTAAATATACTCACGGGATATCATTGTTGATATATGGCAGGTATACACTATAACTCTCGTACAGTGTCTGATGATAAGGATCATTCCAGTAGTTGCCCACTGAGGTGTGTTGCCCCACTTTGGAGTAAAATAACTCCCATACGGTGTCTTTGACGAGGTTTGGGAACACTAAGTGGAGGAAACTGGCTGTAAAAATTAATTTATATGTTATAAATAAAAAAAACTCCCTCGTTGGTCCAGAGGTTGGCGTAAGCGACTGCCGACCAAGAGGTCTCGGGTTCAATTCCCAGGTTGGATTGTTGTTGGGTTTCTCCTACAAGAAATTCTTAATAGGAACCTGGAGTATAGTGGATGGCAGTGTTTTCCAAAAAAAAAATAGTAAAAATTTTATGAAAATAGTAAAAAAAATATATACGTTATTACATCGCCACCTAGTTACAAATTAAGCAAAGCATGTACTATAAAAGCTAGATTGACTGATAGAATACTTGAAACTTTTTTTAACGTATTAATATACATAGAAAACACCCAAACAAATATTTGCAGATCGTACAAACATGTGGTCCAACCCGGGATTCGAAAACGAGACATTATGAAGAGCAGTTGAGTACGTTATCACTGCACCAACGAGGCAGTCATAAGACTGGATGAATGAAATGGGATTTTGCTCATCATCTCACTTTGAAGGCATTTCACCCATGATGATCATATAATAAACCACCTGAAGTAATGGAAAATAAATATCAATTTTATAAGTAGGTTAATAATACCTCCATATTGTCCAGCCTGTGGAGAACTCAGCGAAATGAATGTGTCGATAGAAATATTGGGAAAGGTTTGAACTATACCTCTCGCTACCAGCCCCCCTTGGGAGTAACCTGCAATAAAACATATAGTTATAAATACATACGTATAAAAATGAGAATACAAAATTGATATACACATTTTGTAAATTAAAAGACATAGCCGAGTTGAGGCGCTCATAGCCCAGTTGCACTCGGTGATTAGAAACAATCAGCGAGGGCAAGCAACGACGGCGCGGTCAGTACCTGGATGGGTGACCGCTGGTGGCATGTTACCATGAGCGTCTCCGTGATTCGGAGGTCACGTTAAGCAGTCGGTCCCGGTTGTTATCATAGGATAACAGTCGTGAAGCTTAGTTGGAGGCCTTCGGGCGGCTTAAAAACGTCCAACGGTAAGATTACGTAGCCACAACGTTGTCTTGCCAGTCCCCAATCCGCACTTGGCCAGCGTGGGGACGTTATGGCCTTAACCCTCTCCTGAGAGGAGACCCGAGCCCAGCAGTGGGACATTATGGGTTGTTGATTTGATTTTGATTTGAAAAGACAGATAGAAAAAATCAATATAAGCCACACAAAAAAATATTGGTTAAAACAGTGGTCGCAATACCGAATTGATATTTTAAGTAACTTTTCCTTTTTCTCTCGGAAAATTCTCGGATTTTCTATACTATTCTCTTGACTGCCTTGGTGGCGCAGTGGTAGCGAATGCGACTGCTGTGCTTGAAGTTTCGAGTTCGATTCCTGAATCGGACCAAATGTTTGTATGATCTGCGAATATTTGTTGCGGAGTTTGGTTGTTTTCTATGTTTAATATGTATATATTTGCAAAAAAAACATATATTTATTTATATCAGTTATCTAGTACCCATAGTACATGCCGTGCTTAGTTTGGGACTAGATGGCGTTGTGTGTTAAAATGAAATAAACATGGATATACTTCGATGAGCTTGAGAAACGACGCAAGCTACTGCTACTAAGCTACTATAATATGCATGTACTACACATATAAAACTTTCTTTTTATCATCATTATCAATAACTAACACTGCTGGGCTCGGGTCTCCTCTCGGGAGAGGGTTAAGGCCAACTTAAGGTTAACTTTTTCTTAAATCACTTTATCTATTGCAAAAATCCATTGAGTAATTTAGGAGATCTAAACAAAAGAGTTTATGTAAATATGCAGGTAAGACAACGCAATATATAGATATTTCAATAAATAGAAATAAAATAACTAATTCAAGTTAAGAATACTAATTAAAACCATGTTTTTTGTTTTCAGTTGTAAATGTTTTAAAACTATGCAACTTGTCTATTAATATGTGTCTTTAAACTGAAAATAGACTACAATGACATGTATAATTTGATTAAAGTTTTGTTTCAAGTCACTATTAATAGCTAGTCCACTACACTCGTTATTAATAGTCACTCATCATCATCATCATCAGCCTATCGCACTCCAATTTCACGCCACTTAGTTCGATCTATGGCTTCTCGCATCCAGCTCCTGCCAGCCGTCCCGCGCAAATCATCGCTCCACCTGGCCTGTGGACGTCCTACACTATGTTTGCCAAGACGCGGTCTCCACTCAAGAACTCGTTTACTCCAACGGTTATCGGTTCTTCGGTAAATGTGGCCAGCCTACTGCCACTTCAGCTTGCTAATCCTGTGGGCTAGTCACTCAGTTCACTTAAGAATTAAAACTCAAGAATCAAACTCACTTGTATTTACTCCGTATTTTAATTAAGTTTACACCTGACGGTTTCGTTTTATAGCATTTTCAATGGTTAAAAAGGCGTAACGGCGTCATAAGGCGCAACCGGTCAGGTGTAAAGTCAATTAAAATACTGGAATAAGTATAAGTTAGTTTCATTCTAAAATGTATTGCAGCAAGTTCTGTTAAGTGCCGACAATTGAGAGTACAAATTACATTAAAATTTAAAATAATTTAAATATTGCTTGTACGAAACATTTATTGCAGGAAATTTAGTTCAGTACAGGAAATACCATTTAGTATAATAACTACCGGAAAAGACAAGCAATACTTTGGAAATATATAAAACTAAGGTTGATACTGTTTGTAGAAATTTTAGTCATAAGTTCAGTCTTACCTATTAAATTGATTCCTTCTGGATAGCTGGCAGAAATATTAGCGACATCGTTACCTATCTCCAGCACCTGGTGCCACATGGTCTCCAAGCTGGACCAGCTTTCAAATCTATTGATATTATACACTATTGTACCCGGATGTTTCTGAAATACAAGAAAAAATTTGTAAGACCTTGTTCCATCGGTTACAGATAAGTTTTGGATAGCTTTATCTTCCATATAAATTTTATCAAACCATCTGTCAGATAAGCTATTAGAAACTTATCAGTAACTGGTGAAAGTGGGCCTAAATATTATAAAATAAATAGACATAAGGAATAGTATTTTTTAATGGATGTTTAGCATAAAAAATACATATATAACTGAAATTGCTTCCTGTAGTTGAATTTAAAACAAAAACTATTTCTGTAACTGTGCTTCATGAATATTTATTTTACTTTTATATATCGTACAGTGTCTGATGATAAGGATCATTCCAGTAGTTGCCCACTGAGGTGTGTTGCCCCACTTTGGAGTAAAATAACTCCCATACGGTGTCTTTGACGAGGTTTGGGAACACTGGGAGGAAACTGGCTGTAAAAATTAATTTATATGTTATAAATAAAAAAGACTCCCTCGTTGGTCCAGAGGTTGGCGTAAGCGACTGCCAACCAAGAGGTCTCGGGTTCAATTCCCAGGTTGGATTGTTGTTGGGTTTCTCCTACAAGAAATTCTTAATAGAAACCTGGAGTATAGTGGATGGCAGTGTTTTCCAAAAAAAAATAGTAAAAGTTTTATGAAAATAGTAATAAAATTAGATACGTTATTACTTCCTGTAGTTGAATTTAAAACAAAAACTATTTCTTTAACTGTGCTTTATGAATATTTATTTTACTTTTTGTGCAGAATTTTTATGCAAGGATTGTTTTTTGAGTTTATACATTTTTGTATAATGCAGACTGCAAATTTATTTAATATTTCAGGCATTTTTGGTGCATTGACATACTTAATGTTTGACAGCATTCTCTGCCAGTCAACAATACTTGGTGTACGAATATGGTGTATTGTAATAGTTTTGTAATGTTGAAAATTAGTGATATCTTAGGGATATTATATCTTAGATGTAAAGAAACCCATTTGTGTTAGTATACAGAAAAATTAATCATAAACAAAAAGCTTTTATTTCAAGTAGGCCCTTTTTTTTTGGTATACGGGGCAAACGAGCAGATGTATCGCCTGATGGTAAGAGATTACCACCGCCCGTTACACCAGAGGTGTCACAAGTGCGTTGCCGGCCTTTGAGGGATGGGGAGGAGGATGGGAAGGGGTGTAGGGGTGGTTGTATTGGAGTATGGGCCTCCAGTATCCTCACTCACTCAATGAAACACAGCGTAAGCGCTGTTTCACACCGGTTTTCTGTGGGGCCGTGGTATCACTCCGGTCGAGCCGGCCCATTCATGCCGAAGAGTGGCTCTCTTTTCAGTCACTTTCAAAATGTTACATTAATGACTCTAGTTACTCAGTTCCAAAGCTTCATTCTCCAAAAACTACAGCTTCTCTAAGAAACTCCAATAGAATACTATTCATTGCACACAAGTTGGCATTTAGGTGTATAACAAATTAACGACCATGAACTAATAGCAACCTTGCAACAAAAAATTTTTTTTACTGGCAACGTTTGTTTGCACAATCTTTTATAGTATTAAAAGACTTCAAGTTACAATGAATGTCATTGTAGAGATAACCCTTGTTTTCAGTTATCTGCACACTGGGGTAGTTCTAGGTCAATTAAAAAAACGTCTTTGAAGTAATCTGGTTTTTATAACTGGCCACTGACATTAAATATACTAACAATAACAAACTAAAGGGATATTTTGTTTTTATTTTAAGTAGAAAGTGACCATCTGTCTGTTACATTTTTATAGTTAAACTGCTGAAGCAATTTGAAGGAATTTTGGTATAGAGATAGATTTAACTTTGGAAAAGGACATAGGTGACTGTTTGTTCTCAGAACAAATGTATATATAATATAAGCCTAGATACAGGCAAAAGTTATATAAATATTAGAAATAAAGTAATAAATATTTTTAGCAATGAGCAATCTTAAGCCCTCAGCCCTTCCTTATTTTTTTTCTCTCAAACATATTGAGTATTCAATAAATAGATTGTTTCATGGCTATAAAGGGTTTTTTCTTTAATTATAACTGTTGTTTTTATGAATTTGCTAGCTACTCCTATTAACCATTCGTTAAGGTACATAATCATAACACAAGGTCAATAGCATCGAGTGACGAGGGTGAATGGACTTACAATTCAAACATCATTTCTGAACTAGTAAAAAGACTCACCTCCTGAATTCTTAATTTAATTATGTCCATACTTGCACTACCAGTCATTACTCCATGAATTAATACCACAGGCTTATAACACACAATAGAGGTGATATATAAAGTAAAATACAAAATTGCGATCTTGAATGCCATTTTCGAGAACAAAGGACTATACACCATGAAGTTCAGACACTTAATAAATTATGAAAGATTAGCAACATTAAGTTAGAGTTATACTGATATACTGTTTATTACGTCATAAATCATGACCACAATACATTATTATTGATAAATTCCAATGGCACTTATTTACGTAAATAATACGCAAAATCCTTGATGCTAATTGTAAACAATGATCATCTGGTGGCTTGGTTAATTCTGTCAAATGTTCAGACTAGAGATGCACGTATTTACGCTACCAGGTTTCAAAACCAGGTGTTTACTTTGAAGTACGGCGCCCTAGTAAAAAATACTTGCAGTATATAAAAGTATTTGTGCTGAAGTCGGATGCTAAAAAAATTCAATTACTGCATAGTAAAATGATTCATATCATAAAAGGAATAAAAGACACAATCGGATTTGTGAATAAAAATACTTTGAACTTCAAAATATTTTTATATCTATACGATTTTGGGCCTTATCTGTCATACTTTACGGGTCGAATTCCCATGCAAGTATTTTCAAATTTGAGCACCGGAGCTGGACACGTCATGTCTCTAGCAGTACGTATGGGGCTCGGCGCGTTGACACGCAGGTAGTGGGTTACCTAGCTCGAGTATTGCCGATGAAATCCGAATGCTTGAACGTAAAATTTTATGCACATGCAATCCGAATGGTTCGGGAACTTATCAATCAAATAAGCTAACAAAATTAGGAGCATGATTGCGTGAACATCCATTCATTGAATATCTTTTGATTGTTACGCACCATTCACACTTATATCTATAGTTAAAAGAGACATAATTGCTTTATTTTCTTAAAAATCTCCAAGTTTTGTTTTGTTTATATTCGTTAAAGTAAAAGTTTTTTTTCATTTTTCGTCAATTTAGTTGTTATTGTAAACTGATTATGCAAATCTATTTTTTGCATAGCTAACTACCGGTTTCACATGTTTATTGAACTGAAAGACAATTTTTACCTTTTATTAATTAGTGTTTAAATACGTTAATAAATAAAACTGAACATTATTGTGCTTATGAGCTGGAAATAACATTTTTTGTAAATAATAGTGTGTTAATAGTGTTTTGCGTACAGATACATCATAGGTTACTGTTGTGAATATTTGATAGTAAAATAGGTAATTATCTTGGTACAAATAAAAAATCAGTGGGATTATTTTGTGTACAAAAGGGAAAATAAAGTCGAATGCAAGATGTGCAAAAAAATTATATCGTACAAATCTGGAGTGAACTGGTGTGTCAAAAACGCCCAGAATTGTTGAAAAGTTGAATTAATACTTAAGAATCTTTGATACTAATAAATGCTTTTAAGTATTTTTGAAACCTGATTTTTGACCCTGGTATTTTTACGTACTCGTACTTAGAAGCCCTGGTATTTAAATTTGCAAGTATGTCTTATCGCTAGTTTAGACATTTCAAATGGTGACAGGCGATTCCATTTGAAGTATTTTCAATTCGATATTTTCTAATTCGATTTTCAAGATTTTAATTGAAAATCATAAAATTATGTGCCACATTGGATGATGGAAATATTGGTGATAATACTCTTATAAACTCTCTCTAAATTAAACTAAAATGACTGAAACTTTTAACTGCCCTATGTATTCTAAAAACGTAATAGCTTATAGGTATTTAGTTTGATTAATCGAAAATCAGGTATGTTACTCAACTTCATGCTAGTGTTTTACATTTGCTGTTCTTCTTTTGATGAACGTTTAAACGTGGTTGGAGGTTAAAAACAAATTACAGCAATGAATAAAGGATTCTTTCAAGTATTATAAAATAAATAGTGTCTAATATACAGTCAATCTAAAACAAACAATGATGACTCATAATAACGATTTATCTGAAGAAAACGTTTAATAAAAAATAATTGTTGTTTTGAATAATTTTCTGGGTTTCGAAACCTAATTTTTTTACGTACTTTGTTGATTTAGTTTCATTTTGTTCTGTTAATTTAATTTTATTGATTGATAATATTAGGTGTAATGGTTTTGAATTTTAAATCTAAATAGTCTATTTAATCATTGGCAACTTTAATATCAAAAAATGTCAAGTGTAATACCAAAAAAAAGTGTCCATTCTAAAAGCATCGATAGTTCAAAGTATCGTGTAATTAAAAGAATCGAATATTTTCCTTATCAAGGAGTGAGCTGAGGACTAAAAAAAAGGCTCTATAGGGACTAATAGTGACCTTTTTACTGACGGAGATTGGAATTGCATTGGAGTAAAACAAACAGTTAATCGGTCTAATTAAAGAGTTTGAAAGAAAAAGTTCTTACTAATATTTTTATATATTAATATTCTTTCGTGTCTCTACACTTACTACATTGGTTTTACTTATTCTGTGGTCATCAGTCAAACAACACTTTGGTAGTGAGTCTGTCAAGTCGACTGACTTCTATCTACTGTGTCAGTCATAGTCAGTCAGTGTGTGTGTGACGAGAGTTTATCAAGTGCGAGAATAGTAAATAAAACACGTGTATTTTTTTTCTAAGCTATTTTAACTATTAATTATTGAATAGTGATACTTTAAAAAGCTAAGGTAGATATTATTACACAATTCCCATGTTCTTTAAAAGTGTTAAATTGTTCTTAGTTCACAATTTTGCCAAGTATGCAGATTATAAATAAAAAACACGTGTTATTTTTTAATTAGTCTTATTACTCAATAATGATACCGTGAAAGGAACAATAGATATTGTGCGTGTTCATATTATGTACACAATAAGCTAGTATTTCTTTTAGGTTAACTCATCATAACCTGTCATTAATTTTAACTTGCCGGCTTATTTCAGATATTAACTCAAAATGCCGTCAACATCATTAGCTGAACAACTGAAAAAGTTGTCAGTACCGCAAGCAACTGTTTACAAGGATGATTCTAAAACAGTATCATTGTTATTTGATCCCAAAGAAGCTGCTTTAAAAGATCGCGATACCTTCTATGAAATCGGCCTGAGTGGCCTGAAAGAACTAATTGCATTGTATGAAGGCTTTCGTGTCTTTGAAGACACACTATATAGCTTATCGTCAAAGGATTTTGAAAGGGCCGTGCAGTCAAAGGAGGTGAATCAAAACCTTGATCAGACCATAGAGAAGTTTCTATTACAAGTGTCACCATACCTCCTGTTGCAATCCTCACATAAAGCGTTAGAATGGTTGGTCAACAGATTCCATATACATCAGTACAATCAAGATGCTATCATAGCCTTGATTATGCCATACCATGGTACCAAGATATTCGTCCGTTTTATTCAACTTATGGATATTTCATTAAACAACAACAGATGGAATTGGCTGAAGCCCATTCAAAATAATGGCATTGTGTTAGCAAACCAAGTTTTGTTTAACCAATGTGTATCAAACACGGGTACGTTACAGTTTATAGCGAAGACTACATTAAAATATGTTAACGAATTTGGTGAGAGGGCAAGTCAGTTGAATACAGTGTTCGCATTCTTCTGTCAGACTGCTATTGGTGTTATTGATACCTCTAAAAAAGTTACAGAAGCAATCGTCAATGCATTGTTACCGACTTTAATCAAAGCTATTGAATCACCTATTGCAGACTTCAGAGCATCTGCTTACATTGTATTTGGATATTTATTCACAAAGACAAGTTTAAAAATCGACACTCTCAATGAAATCGTACATAAATTATTAACTACTGAATTTGATTTGTCCTATGATGTAGTTTTATTAATAACCATATTGTATACAAATCAGAAACATGTGACACAGATATCTGAAGATATTCTAAATGATATGTCTGTAGACATAATGAATGCATTTTGTGGACATTTGAAGAAACTGGTTGACAAAGGGGTTGTCGTTCATGCATTTGTATTGGCATTCTTATCAAGTGTGTTGCCGCTAACACAGACAGAGGATTTCTTTAGATATTGGGAGTTGCCTGAAATACTCATTAAAGAAGTGGATTTGAAGAAACAAAAGCCCGATGAGATTATCAAGTAAGTGAATTACTAATAGTACTTTATATTATTGATAATTAATCTATACTAATGTTATAATGAGGGTAAGATTGTCAGGCTGTAGGGGGTTGAGTTGTGAAGTTGAAATTATTTTGCAAATTATTTTACTAATAGAAAACTAAATTATTTGCAACTGTTACAGACATTAACCTTGAAATATGAATTTATTTTCCATGACACCCAGATTTTCTTGAAAATTTTTAATACCAGTGATGTAGTAGGATCAGTTAGTTAATCATAAATTTTATTTGTAATAACCATTTTTCGATCTTTTTCTTTTATGATACAACTTAGTGTAGTGACTAGAAGCCGTTGCCTAAGTGTGCATATAACCAAATTGTGTTCAGACTGAATTTGGTTTTAGTTCCCATTGATATAAGTTATTGTGAACTTACTAGCAGTGCTCTACTGTGCAACTGCAACCCTGGGTAAACCTAACTGGTACAACTACTCCAAAATAAAAATCACATGAAAATCAGTCTAGCTAGACCGATTTTCAACCAGAGCCAAAATAAAAATATGTAAGCACTGTCTATACATGTTCATTTGCATTTAGTGAAACACTGTCAATTTGAAATTGCAAACAGACTTCAATTTTATTTATTTCTATAGCTAACAGTTTCATATAAAGGACCCTACCTGAATAAATTATTATTGCCTGTATTATTTGTAACTTTAATCTTCACAACCGTTTATTTGTATATAATGTAATGTCACTCACAACTAGACAAATACAGACTGTTAAGTTAAAGTCTAGAACCTCTGTTGTTTTAAATATCATCATAATTTTACTATTATTTTTAGGTGTGTCCTAGATAATTTTCGGCTCAACACCGCTGCTGCCACTGCTGGTGATGATGAGAGTGATATAGAAATAATTGAAGAAGAGGATTTCTCAAGCAAAAGTTTTAACTGGTATGCTCAGCTTTTGAAGACTCTTGAGCAACAGTACCCAGATGCCTTCGACAAGGTTGTCAAAGTGGAAATGAGTTCCAACAGTAAAAATTCACAGCATAGACAAAGTCAGCTTTCGAAACTATTAGGATTTAAACCAGCCATTGCTCACAAGGTCGGTGATACATATCTCTTTGAGAACTTAAACCATGTTAATGCAAAATTAAGAATAGCAGCTGTCAAATACATTTCCAAAGAATTTGAATCTTTAGCAAAAGAAAATGCTGAGTTTGTAAAGGAGTCTGTCATCAACAGATTCAATGATGATAACTCAGAAGTAGTTAGCACAGCCTTGAATATTCCAACAGAACATTTGAAAGATATTTTTAATGAGGATGATGCTACAAATGTTTTCGTTTCTATTATTAGTAAGGGTTCAAAGAAATGGAAAAATATTGTGAAACAGGCCATCCTTAAGTTTTGTTCTTTCCAAATCTTACCGGTTAACCAGAAAACATTATTAGCATTGGTGCCATTTCTATTTCCATATGACCTAGAATCAACAAAACTTACATGGAAAATAATTAATTCAGATTGGGGTAAAAAAATAGGACTGGTTGATATACTGAAAAGCCTGAAAGGCCCAAGCAAAGATGATCATGAAAAAGTGTGTGATGTAATTTTCAATGCATTGTTTGTTAAAAGACATATCAATTTTTCTGATATACTGGATGAACTCCAGCTAAACAAGAGCAATACTTCAGATGTTTGCTTCTATATGTTACTGAAAATTTGTTCTCTCAAGAATGCCTCTGTTGATGAAGTATCTGCCATATTAAATTTACTCTTGGAATCTGTAGAAAACAGGTCAATAATTCACAGTTCTGAAGGTCAGGTATTCTCTAGCCGAATTATGCCAGAATTCATTAAGTTGTCACGTCAGAACAACATGCTATTCCAAATCATTGAATACATTTTCTCCAAAGTTATTGACAACATGACTATCAAAGATATCACTAAACCTTGGTGTAACGTTTGTAAATCTGCCGAAACTATTCTTATTAGGAGGCTTTACGAGATCTGTTTAATCGGTTGCGCCATTCCAAGTTATGGCGAAAATTACGTAGCATTACTTCAAAAATTGTTGGAGAAATTCTTCAATAATGCCCGAGAAAAATTTGAATTCATTGCTAACTTTGCTTGTGGGCATATTCTTTATGCTACTGATCCTAAGGATGTTATTGGACCGGAACTTCAGCTCAGAAGTCTAAAATTACTGTCAAATTTTGTTACTGCTCAACAACATGCAGATTGGCTCTTTGAATCTGATGTGTTAGTTTTAACAATATTATTTTGCTTGAACAATCCAATCACTGCTATTCGAGAATGTGTTCTGGATATTGTGAACAAATTATTAAGAGAAGAACCTGATAAAAGCCTTTTATATGTACAACTTTTTGAAGAATTGATGGTCCATAAAGAAGAATTGACACTTGATCACAGTCAGATTAAGCAAGTTCTGAATACAATACTCACACAAAAAAGTCAAAAGAAAGTTTTTAGTCGCAACTGTCTTTTGAAACTCACCAATATATTACACTCTGAGGTTCCTTCGCATATTAAATCAAGCTTCCTTCAAATTTTAAGTGAAGTCAGCAATGTTACAACATTTCCACATTTTGTACAGTCTTTAAAAAGCTTGGAGAAAAGTTTTAGAGAAAACGAATTGAATGCTAAATTTACGTTCGACATTTACGAATCGAATATGTTTAAAACAGTCTACAGCCATATAAATGAATCCACTGTTTCGACATTCGCAAAAGATGATGTTTGGAAATCTATAGAGCTCGGTATGGGAGTGTTTAGAGGATGTATTTTGGAGGCAGATCAAACATTTGTCAGTCCTGCAGTATTGATAATGAGACAGATTGATGAAAACATCTTCAGTAAAGTACCAGAGGAAAGATCAAATGGATTGGTGCATTTGATTACTTCTGCAGGTGCAGTAAGCAATAACCCAACAATATCTAGTGTGGCTTCAAAAGTTATGAAGAAAATCCATTTACAATTCAGCCATTTCAAAGCTATTTTACAAAACATGTTAAATGTTGTTGACCCAGCTGTAAACATTCAAAAGAAAAAGAAAACTACAGTATCAATGTTGAGTTATCAAGTAACGGAGACTGACGAGTGGAGGCTTGGCGTAGCGGTTCTTGAATACGTCCAAAGCAAAAAGAAAATGAAGTTGGACAACTCCTTTGTGTCACTTCTCTTCCAAGTACTGAACAAATGTTTACGGTTCGAGGAACAATCTTACGTAGAATACACAAAACAGCTCATTCTCTCATCACTCTGGTATTTCTGTAAGAAGTTTGTTAACGAAAATGACAAAGAACAGTTGAAATCACTAAAATCTGTTTTTAATGTCGAATTAGTTGTGCAATGTATCAGAGGAACCCAAAATCCACAGACTCATCATCACGCCTTGATTCTACTGTCTCATGCAGCTTTCATGTTACCTGAACAAGTTCTCCACCACACCATGGAGATATTCACGTTTATGGGATCCTCAGTATTAAGACACGATGATGCCTACAGCTTCCAAATTATAACAAAAATTATAGAGACCTTGGTACCAATTCTAGTGAAACTAGATAAAGACATTACTGAATATTCGGATAAAGACCTGCAACAATTACAAGATCGAGTTGTGCCAGTCTTGAGAATCTTTGCAGACGTCGTTTTACATGTGCCAGAGCATAGACGACTACCACTCTTCAAAAAATTATTAGAGACTCTGGGGCCAAGTCAATTCCTTTGGGTATTCTTGGCTTTACTCCTAGAAACTCATGTCGCACATTTTAATGAAAATAAAAACAAAAAAGATAAACCACAGCAAAGAATTCGGTCTTTGGCGGACCTTGAATCGCCTGTAAACAGATTAGATTTTGGACAAAGCATACTTTTGGAGTTTCCACCAGAAATTGCGTTAGAAAACTTTATAAAACTTATTACATACATTAAATCTTTGCCCTTGCATAAGGATGAAAATGATATGGATACCGATGTGGATCCTGGAGATATATTTAGTGTAAACGGACACACTCCAATACAGTTACGTCATTATAAGTACGTCATAGTTACGTTTATGAATACATGTTTGGCTTCATCGAGATTTATACAGCACAACAGTCAAGCTACAGACGTAAAAGTTATGGAAGCTCATTACAAGTCTTTTATTATTAACATACTGACATTTATTCAGACAATATCCAAAGTAACAGACGAAAAAACTGCCAAGTATTGGCGTGTGATGCTTCACCATAGTTACGACTTGTTAGATCATACAAATAACTTATTATCGGCCCCTATGTTCTTGTCTGTAGTCAGAGGCTTAATGAAGCATACATTACAGACAGTCAGACGAAAGTCGATGGAGCTTCTGAACTCTAAAATACAGTCCAGTCCCGAATTATTTCAAGATGTTGATAAGGAGTTACTATTTTCGCTACTTCCTCCGTTATTAGATATTGTAAAGACCATAGAAAACAAAGACGATAGCTTAAATGAAATTGCCGCTCAGGAGCTAGAGTTAAATCAACAAACTGCTTTACTATCACTAAAATTGTTAACTAAAATGCTTGCATCTGAAAATCCCGAACCTTTCAAGAGTGTTCTTGAAACAGTGACAAATTATACATGCAATCCAAACATACCCGGTAATGTAATGGCTTCAGTTGTGTTATGTCTGGCAGAATTATGCAGCAACCTTAAAGCACATGCTCTCGTCAGTCTTAGACAGTATATGCCAGCTCTGATAAAGGTCCTCAAAAAGCAACGGAAGTCTGAGACCCCTGAACTAGTACTTTTGAGTACAGTTACAGCAATTTCGAAGATTATTGAAAGTTTACCGCTATTTTTGAGTCCATATTTGCAAAAGATTTTGTACGAGTATTCGATTTTGTTAGCAAAATGGCAAAGTCAAGATCAAGAGTGTAGCAAAGTTTCAGCTATAATTGCAAAGTTGTTAAATATCAAAAAGAAAATTGCAGGATCTATTCCACCTAGAGTTTTAATCCCCGTAGTTAGCACGACTCATCAACAGATATTGGAAAAAGAAGAATTTGCCGCTGTTGGTCCTGTGATGTCTGTTTTGGCCGATAGCTTTGCGAATGTGACGACAGCAGATTTCACAGCTTTGCAGCAAGATTTGACAACATTCTTCTTGACAGCGTTGCAGCTACGTAGTGACTCTGTAAACATGAACATAGACGCCGAGGTTGTTGACCGAGCAGAAGATGAAGTGGTGAATGCATTAGTTTGTTTGATTTTGAAGTTGTCAGAGAGTAGTTTCAGGCCATTCTATTACAAGATTTACGACTTTGCGATAAGAACTAATGTCGACGGATACAAGGAGAAGTCGATTACTTTCTACAGGTAAACTTTTTATTCTGCTGTATAATAAAATTTAGTTGATAACGTTAAAAAACAGTTTCTTAAATATTCCAGTCTGAGTAACAGTATTAAAAATTTTATACGTGTAATAATTGTTAAAGATTTATTAAGCCGAGTAATAAAATTACAATATTTGCAAAGTTTAATCAAAATCACTTATTTCCATACAATCATAATTGGTATTTATAAATTTCACGCATAAGACAAATAAGGATAAAATAAAAAAATCTATTCCTTTTCTCAGGTTGAGCTGTGAAATTGCAGATAAACTGAAAGGTCTCTTTGTTCTATTCGCTGGTCACTTCATGAAGAACGCATCAGACCTCCTTGATGCTTGTAATAATAGCAAAACCGAAGACCTTTTCTTCGACTCAGAAGAAAAGTGTGTTATGCTCATCAGATATATCATCAAGACTCTCCACACCGTTTTTGTCTACGATAGTCAAAGCTTTGTTAACAAAGAGAGGTTCGAGACTTTAATGCAGCCAATAGTTGACCAGTTAGAAAATACTGTAGGTGGTATTGAGAGCCTTAAAACGAGGGTTGCAGAGTACATTATCCCTTGCGTGTGTCAGTTTGCAGTGGCCACGTCGGATGATTCTTTGTGGAAACTGTTGAATTACCAGATACTGTTGAAAACGAGACACAATGATGCGGAGATAAGGTTGGTGAATTATTTTATTAGGATTTATCAATTAATCATGACAGAATTAGATACTAATGTCTAATTAGTTATTTATAGTTGTTTAACTATAAGTAACATTGTATTTCACAACCATCCAGTATCATTATGTTAGAACAAAAAATTGATAAAAAATGATGTAAATTACAAATTGGGTATTTTTGTTCAGTAATAGGCATGATGACTAATTTTGAAAAACTTTTATGATGTGCCGAAGTATCTCCTATTGTCAAAAACAGTTATATTTTTACTAAAAATGAAGTGATTTCAATTTTAAGTTTAAAATTTACGCCAAAACGCTCGGTGGTGTCATGGCGTCTGGTTGTGTAAGACGCGACGTCACTGTTTGTCAACCAGTGTCAATTATAGCTCTTAAAAACAGTAAAGTGATCGTCGATTACATCCAAACTAAGTGAACGTGACGTAACTCGGTCTGATTGGTGTTCAACTTAAAATGGCGGATTGCTGTATTTTATAGTTTTATTTTTGTTGATTAACTATTAATCCCGTTCTAAATATGAAAATAAATACGACTTTTATACTGTTTGAACCCCATTTCATCAGATAAATACATAATTTTATTGGTTCTTGGTTACTGTAATTTTATGCTATGGGCTATTTTACCACATACCATCTATTTATCACGAGAAGTGTAAACAAAACCTTATATCAGACTTGTCTATACTTGTACAGCAGCGTTAGTGCATTCGATTATAACACCTGAGGTCCTGCGTTTGATTCCCGCTCAGTATTAATATTTGTATAAGTAAACAAAACAAATCTTGACTCCGCTCAATGAAAGACATATATTTTAGTATTATTATTAAATAAATGATGAGTGTTAGGACAAAAATTTATTGTTGACATCTTATACATAGCACATTTTTTTTTAAATTACAGGTTGTTAGCACTTGACTGTCTCGTTGCCATGGCAACACAACTAGGAAGTAGTTGGTTACCTCTACTCGCTGAAAGTGTACCCTTCTTGGCCGAACTTTTAGAAGATGGTGACTCTAGAATAGAAACAGCTACAAAGGACGCTATCAGAAAACTAGAGCAGATATTAGGAGAACCTCTAGAGAAATACTTTTAGTTTCCATTTAGATTGATGTAAATTACATTTAAGATAAACTTATTTGTTTTAATATTATGAGTGGTTTTGTTGACCAAAACATTTTTAAGAATAAAATAAACTGTATACATTTTTTTTTATTACTCGTGTAACATCGATAAAGTTCTAACAGTGCCTACATATGTATTTTTTTATGTTTAACATGTTGATTCTATAAAATATTTTCAACATGTTAGAAAGGAAAATTTACTGCTTTTTATTTAGTGGTTGAAAAGTTCTTCACGAGCGTGTCGTGGGCTCGACCCATACAAGGGACCGTGCTTTGTATAAACCACGAATTTTTGATCTGAGGCTGGATATCCTTAATGTCCGTTGTAAATATGTTTGTAAAATAAAATATATGCCTAGTTCGAGAGTTGTCTGTAAAAAAACACTCATAGTCAATATAGAATACTTCATTCAAATGACTTGCATATGAATTTGTATTCTGTTTATGCAATAGAGAGTACAGATAGTAAAAATCACGTTATAAAACCTAATTTCATGATCATGTGAAGAATTATCATAAGCTCCACACTACTTTGATTATAGCAAATTATTACGTTGTCCTATAAAGAACTTTTATACACAGGCGTTCGATAAAATTAAAGAGCGTTTGTGTTCCACATCATTTGATAAAAATGGACTATGACGATACAACGCAGCTATGCTAAGTTTGCACCTCACGTCGAAACGGTATGTAAAAAAAGGTTTTTTTTAAAAATTCGATTTAAAAATTAAACGAATGTTTGTTACAAAATGTCGGTGAAGTAAATTGTCTGTAATAATTTAATGATGTACTCTGCATTAATAGCTATTAAAATATTAGTTACTTGTCAGTCAGAATGTGTTTTAGTTTTAACCAGTATGAAAACACCTGTATAATTATGGCCTTTTTTTCAATGAACTCAACAAAAAATGCAATTTAAGATTTTTTGTGATAGTGTCATCTAGTAGGGAATTGTGTAACTATTGTTATATGATTTCTATGTTTTCAGCGACATCTGTCTTAAAAATATAAAACTTAAAAGTGACTTTTGAATAGTTTACTGATTATATCATAGATGGCACAAAAAATGTAAGATAGGCTTCGTTTTCTTTTTGATATAAAAATATTATAAACAAACTATGATTTACATTAAAAGTCAAAAAAGTGGTTCTAAGATTAGAGTTTAGAAATTTAAGTTACAAGAACAGGTAAATAATAATAGAATAGTAGGTGGAATGTTAATAGCATAGCTTTTAAATATTTTTCAAAAAATTGAGAAGTGGTAGAATTATATACAAATTTTTCTGCAAAGCAAATGTGTTTTATTTCTATGCCAGCCGTCACAATAACTAAATGCAACAAAAACTCAAACATTAAAACCCTCAAAGGGTCACTCTCCGAAATCAAACCACAAATTGGTTAACCTAGAATTACCACGTGTTTTGGTAATTAGTTACAAAAGGACTTATATCACAGGCAATTAAAGTAGACCTTAATGCCTATAGAATTAGATGAGGAAGATTAACAATGAAATTTAGTAAATTAAAATTTAAAACTGAAACGAAGTGTAAAAATTAGTTGGAACCGAGATATAAGTAGATAGATAGTACCGTATTTATAGATCAAGTTTGTGTTCAGAATAATATAATATGTTTAATAGGTGGTAGTAAATAAAATATGGTACTTCAAAGATGAAATAAAAAGGAAATACATACTTATAGAAGTTTTATCTAATTGCTACTTTATATAAGCACAAAGAAAATTAGTTTTGCAAATGACAAAATGTTTTTAACGAAAAAAAAAACACCTACATGCATTATTATTGGTTAAGCTTGATCTTTACTAATATTTTTAAGAGGAAAGATTTGATGGTTTCTTTGTTTGCATTGAACAGGCTCCGAAATTATAAGCTATATACAGCATCGATATAAAAAAATCTTTTACCATTAGAAAGCTAAATCATCCCCGAGTAACAAGGCTATATTACATTTGCAAACAAGTTAGGGATCCGTATGAAAACTGCGAGACTTGGTCAAGTGTTCTAAGATCAGAAACTTTGCTAGAAGGGGCGGGCTGCCAGTTATGAAATAGGTAGCTTTTTAGTAAATCTAAAAATAAATCCTAGCTGAGCCTGAGCTAGATCGATTTATTGCCCTCGAAACCCACTGCACATTATCACATTTAATAAAAATCGTTGGAGTTTTGTTGGGAGATGCTGATTATATAGATATATACAAGAATTGGTCTATTATTTTTTATTTACTTATATCTCTTATAGCTTAAAAATGAGCTATATAAGAATGAGGTACATTATCATCCATTTTGTTAGTAAAAAATGCTAAGAATGATTTTTATAATATACTAGCCGACTCACGCAACTTCACCTGCATTTCATTTCAATAATGTGCGGATCTATCTCTCTATTGGTCTAGGCATAATGTGAATTATCCTATCTTAGGCATGCCAGCAAAATACACATTTGAAAGATAAGACGTGAAAATCGGTAACATAATTTCAGAGTATAACGTGAGTAACAATACTGCGTGAGAATTGTATTTAATACTGTAAGTAGCTAAAGTTATTCAATACATTTTTGTTGTTACCTGAGTAACGACTGAGCAACATAAATTTAATTACTTTTTCAAGCCCTTCTTAGCGCTGTACTTTATGTCTAAAGATACGCCCTTCTGTTGTTTCTAAAAGTGTACAGTAATTTATTCTTTGTTTTGCATCGTTATTAACAATTCCTTAAAAGCTTTTGTGTATATCTGCAGATAGATGTATTGCCACCGTTATTGTAAGTATAATACGTCGTATTGCCAGTAACCTCTTTGGCAGTCTTCTATCACCTTTATGTTCTGACGAGCTCTTCCAACCGGTTCCACCTTCTCCCTTCCTCTACCATTTTAGAGTGGTTACTGTAAGTATAATACGTCGTATTGCCAGTAACTTTTTTGGCGGTCTTCTATCACCTTCATTATCTGATGAGCTCTTCCAACCGGTTCCACCTTCTCCCTTCCTTTACCATTTTAGAGTGGTTACTGTAAGTATAATACGTCATATTGCCAGTACCATTTTTGACGGTCTTCTATCACCTTCATTATCTGATGAGCTCTTCCAACCGGTTCCACCTTCTCCCTTCCTCTACTTTTTTAGAGTGGTAGACATACGGTCTCGTACTACTCTCTTCTCGTACACTTTCTTCCTGCGCCATTTCACTTGTTTCCTCCCACTGATTTTTTAAGTATTTTCATTCAATATCACCAGGCTGCCTTAACATGGATCATCATGTCGCATTGTTCGCATTCTTAAAGAGTCATGATAACCACTCTTTATCCCCACTCATTACTAATAATTACGAGCACCGTCATTTATTTTGGAACTGACTGTAATTTACCTATAATGTGTATTTAGTGACCATAGTACAGGCTTCACCTAATCATACCGTGGGAGCGTCACACTTCGCCATGAATGGGCCGGCTAGACCGAAGTGATACCACGACCTTGCAGAAAACTGGTGTGAAATAGCGCTTGCGTAGTGTTTCACCGAGTAGAGAAGGATTATATCGTCAATATAAGCATCGTTTAAGTTTTAACTATCTAGACATCACTTTACCAAGGTTTGAATGAATTCATTCAACCATATGATGTACGATGACGATGCGTACCCGGTGACAGTGACATTCATATTCCCTGGGGTAGTATCTTTTTATTATCGTTTCGATTGGTGAACACCGGCTTCCGACGAATATACGTACGATATGGATTACGAGCTCGTGTCGAAAATTGATGGGCATAAAACACTAACATTCAGCACTATGCCGTCACTTGTAAGCTGTCCAACTGAGTGCAGGTGAAGGGTAGGGGTTCAGCTCCTAGTACCAGAGGCGGTGTGCGGTATTAGTCGGTTCGAATCCGACATACCAACAGGAGGTGGTATCCGAGGGGATTTCCGCAAGGGAGAAAAAAAAGGGTTAGCAGGCCTCGATTTTTCTCCAATGTTACATGATTTCTGTACGGCGTTGCGGAATAATGCATTAGAAGAGGTATTGAAATTGTATGGAACCGATGCTATATTATTATTGTTATATATGTAAGTATATATACATATATATATATGTAACACATTTAGTATATTTTATTAATTAAAAAAAACAAATTCAGTCTGTCTGTGACCACCATCGGGCACTATAATGATTTGTGGCATACCACGTGGCCCCGTGACTACATGACGTAGATATAATATCTATCTAGCGATAATTAGATTTAAGTACTTTAAGTAGAAAGTACCTTCAGTCTTTAAGTGCTCGGTCTTAATGGTGTCCATAAACATGTCAGCATTTTGACATAAAAATGTGAAATATTCGACTTGTTTCTTTTTATAAGTGTTATTTGAAAGTTCTAAGTACTTGAATTTAAAGGCTTTATAAAATACGGGACAATTTTATAACGATCTTGTCAGTAAAATTTGTTTACTTCAGAAAAAAGGATAGTTTGTTTCAAAATTGAGTACTCTGTTGAGTCATGTTACAAAATATATTTTTAATTTACTTCAAATAAGCTTTTTTGAGGGTAGTAAATAATATCGTCATGCCCGTCCGTGCACTGTGTATCAAAGCACGCTAATTTTACATTGGACATTTTGCCATATTACACATGGCCGACACTTTACGTTGAGGGACGCAGCGTAAACATACTTTGATTATTTGTATCAACTTCCATAACAATTACACTATTTAAATGTACAAATAAAAGGAGTCCAGTAACCTATTTTTAGTAACTATTTAGATTTTTTTACAGGTTACAAAAGATATTTAAAATATGAAAAAATATTAAAAAAGCCAACATGTGGGGTGGTTCATTAGTCACTCATAATCACAATACTTTTACACTCACATAATTTCTATTAATAGACTGTGACTGTCAACGTTATTGTACCTTATAAATCTACGAATCTTCCGCCAGCATCAGAACCGACAGCTTCTAGCAATGCTGACAGTGTTCTGGAAACTACAACTGAACCATCAGCAAAAATGTACCTTTCTGGCTTTACATTTGATTTCACCTTTTCAATTTGACAACAGTATGCTTGAATCAGTACCGTCAACTACTCTAGGTCAAGTAAATACTAAAGCTTCTGACAGAGTTCTCAAAAGAAGTTCCAAATCTCAACTGTAACTTGGTCATCTGGACGGTCATCTACTGATGCTAAAAAGGGGCATCTACTAGTTATTACAAGGTCAACTACGAATTTAAATTTTTATTTACTTTTTACTTAACTGTACAAGAAATACATTGTCGCACCGCACACCGTTTCGAGTACTAGAAGTCGGGGAATCAGGTGCAACCTCGAAAGGAAATCCCTGGAACCCCGACGTACCTCGGGTCACCTACTGTTTGTAGATGGCCCTACACATGACGGGAGGGTTGTTATCAGATATGCCTTTTAAAAACATTAAGAGGTTGCATAGACCGATTTTTGATTTAGGCATCTGCTGAGTTAAAATTTGAAATACACCAAGCGTGTAATCCTTTCAAAATATTTTTTTTTTAACAAATTGCTTCATAAATTCTAAGCCAACAAATAAAAATAAATTAACAATCTTAAGCAGTCTGAAAAGTTAACGATTTCTACCTGTAAAACGATATTTTCTTTCTAAAAATGTGCTTGAAATTTACGAACGCTTCCCGATTTTATTTCTACTATAAACAAAGCTATGTCAGTACATTTAGCAATAAAACAAGTTTAACAGCACGAAAATAAATTTTAACAAAATACTAATTTCATTTTTCTAAAACTTATTTACTGAGGTAGGTCAGGAAAACTCTTTTCAAACAAAGGAGAATGCATACACCATGAACTGGCAGCGAAGAAAATATTTTTAATTAAATTGAGAGAACCTCTATACAGGGTATATTTTTAAAGATCCGTAGTAAAGAGACGTGATCCTTATTCATACAAGGCTAGGCGCTACGAGTTTAACTTAGGGAGAATTTAATTAAAATATTTTTAGTAGACTTATTCTTGTATAATTTTAATACATGGATAGATTTTTTTTTTATATTTGAGCTGCCAAAATGACTCTGCCCAGCCTGATGGAAAGCATGAGCAGAATCCAAGAGTGGTGGTCACCATCCTCAATGCGAAAAAGATCAATGCCGCATGGTGACCCACACTACGGCGGCCTGGTGAGATGCTTTTTCACGCCCCGCTTAAAGGTCCCGAGATCATAGTGGGACGGAAACACGTGCGCTGGTAGTGAGTTCCAGGTTTTTACTGCTCGGCACAGGAAGGAAGCACCGAAGCGATGAGTACGAGAACGTATGTCTTCCACTTTAAACCGGTGACTTCTAAGGCCGGCATGTGTTGTTCTGTAGAGGAAGGAAGAGGGGGGGATCAATTGGAAGAGCTCTTCAGAACACTCGCCATGTTAAAGGCGATAGAGGACTGCCAGGAGGCGATATCTCTACGCAACTGTAGAGGCTCAAGATGTAGACTAACCGTGGGAAACGTAATATCAGCAACCATTTTTATTAAAAGGGGGCAATCGAGCCTTCCTTTCGCCCAACACCAGACGCGTTACAAAAGCGTTGCCAGCATTTGAGGGATGGGGTGGAGGTATGGGCCTCCGTTGTCTTCACTCAATAGGTGAAACGGTTTTCTGTGAGGCCGTGGTATCAAGCCGGCACATTTATGTCGAAGTGTGGATCTCCAACGGTGACCTCTAAAATAATACATTCCTTCAGTAAAGTATAGTTTCTGGGCTCGGTTGTTTTCTTAGTCCAAAAAGGTATTTATATCAAAGATTGGTTTATCTTTAAGATCTGAGAAAACTCTTCATACGTAGATGAATATGATCGTGGTCAAAAGACAGACATACATCGTTTATATTCTAAGTACTTTGTGGTGTTCGGTGTCAAACAAGAGTCACGGAACCTGAAACGTGGATACAGTGAGGGTCACCAGTAGCTATAGATTATAATAACATGTGGTTTAATAATATCTCGGTTTATTGGATACTAGCTGAGCCCCACGGTACAACAACAACGCTGTGGCGCATAGTAAAAAATCCTACGTAAAAAGTATCCTGGTTCTAAGCTACCTCCCCACTAATTTTTGACCAAATCGGTTCAGCCGTTCTTAAGTTATAAATAGTATAACTAACACGACTTTTTTTTGAACGAAGTTCCTTACGGCATGCTTGGAGGGGATAGGAATTTTGCTGCGCGACCGAACTGAAAAAAATATGATAGTAAAACCGTAAGAAAAAGTGCGTGGAATAAAACCGTTAAATGAGACGTGCGCAGGCGCGACAGTCGCATACACAAGCGAGTAGTGTATAATACCTTTCTCTTTCACTCCACCCCGCCAATGCATAGTATATACTCATAAATTCATGGACAAGCACGTATTTAATACTCACATTATAGATACATTTTACTCGTGAGTATTTTCATATAATTTCAAATCATCAAAACAATAATAAATATAGTAACAATGGCAAGTGAACCAACTAGTGACTTGAATGCAACTGACAGTGATAATAGTGGGAAATTATTCAGTGCAAAAGAATTAAATACGTAAGTATTAGTTTATTCTTTATTAATAAATATATATTTATAAATATAAAATATTTTACATTGGTTAAGTAAGGTTTTCTAGGTTATCTTTCTTGCTGTTTTGAGGGTTATACGGAAAAATTGAGAAAAAAACTACGAAACTTCATAGAGATTATATATATATATATGTGTGTGTGTGTGTGTGTGTGTGTGTGTGTGTGTGTGTGTGTGCGCGTGTGTATGAATATTTCTTTTTAAAAGTTAATTCTGTCCTAAATATATATATACATGTTATTTTCATATAATTTCAAATCGTCAACTTCGTTCCTACCTGATGTTCCGCGACACTTTTCTTTGACACCGAATACCACTAAGTACTTAGAATATAAACGATGTATGTCTATCTTTTGACCACGATCATATTCATCTACGCATGAAGAGTATTGTCAGATCTTTCAGAATAAGTTTCAATTGCTAAAACTTTGAAAATTACCCGGTTAAACATACACATCGAGTGGAAGCTCAATGTGTATATTTAACAGTGTAATTTCCAAACCTTTATTAAAATAAACACGTTGTTAACGCGTTATTTAAAGCAAAATTTATTTGATAATAAATAACGCTCAAAATTTATAAGCTTGCGCTACCCCTAAGGTTCTTTGTTAGTAATAAAACAAGGCATTATGAGATAGCCGTTCAGCTTTGAGCAAAAGCACTGATTACATAAAACTAATTTTCAACTTAGAAAATAGTTATATCATTTTCAATATATTGTTTATATAGTTATTAGACTTTTATCTTAAGTATAATAGCAACATACTCCATTTTATATGATTATCAGATAATAATAATTAGTTATACAGTACAACAACATTGTAAAGATTAGGAAAACATAACAAAAGCTATGTACCAACCGTGCGTGTACCGCACCGTGTAGCTAGCGTGGTTAATTATAGAAGGCCAGAAACTCATTGCTAGAGAGAGGTTTGTGTCCAAGTGGACCATGATATGATTATGGTGTATGTGATACGACATATAATACATGTCATATTGTCTCAAACCTGCCTTTTTTCACATAGGAAGCCAAATAGGAATAAGAGAAAGACGGAGTTTGGACTTTTAACTCCGGTAACTCACTTTATCATCAACCTATCGCAGTCCACTGCTGGACATAGGCCTCTCCGAACTACGTTTGCCGAGACGCGGTGTCCACTAAAGGACACGTTTACGGTAATCGGTTCTACGGCAAATATGGCCGGCCCCCTGCCACTTCAGCTTGCTTTTTTTGTGGGCTATGTCGATGACCCTGGTAACTAACTTAATTGGGAAAATCAGCAAAAGTTAAAACCGGTTTGTTTTTGGCAGTGGTAACCATTTAATTTGCGACGAAGTATAGTTCTCCCAGAAGTGCAAAAAACCTTCTTAACAAAATGAACACCCATATCAACTACATCAAATGTAACATTAAAGTCCATTCACTTAGGTTCGGTCACCTTGATCGCGCTGATGTGGCACGTGTGGCAAGCCGCCACGAAATCAAAAAGCTTCACCTGCGGCGAAAAGCTACAAGGAAGTATTTTATTTATTTCATATAAACAACAACATTTTACACATGACAATAAATTAAATACTCGCCAAGTTGTTAAGCTTGTTGGCGAGACGTGCTCTTATCTACATATATAAATATCTCTCTTTACTCTACTACATCATAAAATTTCTACTTCTTCACACATCACAAACCCCGATCCTCTCTAATAAAAGAGCCCTTAGTTGCATCTTCAGTTGACTTGAACACACTACATTAGCTACGCTGTTTACGTGCATTATATATCCTACGGGTCCCAATACTGACGTAGGGACACCGAGATCAACAAGAGCCTCCTCCCCCGAGACACCATCTACTGTCGTGCGTATCATTTGTTTAGATAGATAATTCTTAAACCAACTCTCTGTCTTGTCAGTTTATGGCGTTGCATGGATTAATAGGTATATTCATATTTTACAACAATAACCATAATTGCATGCGAGTGCACCAACACTATCTAAACGAATGGACTAAACCTTCTATTTGGTTTATTCTAGCTTGATCATTTTACACAGGAACTGTAGCAGTGGTTATACAGGTATCCAATTGAACTAATGAGTATGTCTACTCAGGGTGCGTGAATGCTGCGAAGCTAAACTAACACTGATGATAACAACCATAATGGTTATTAAATCAGTGTTCAGTCAGTCAGTCAATGGTTGTTAAATTAGTTGACTTAAAAAGTTAAGAAGATAGTGAGAAATTTCTTTCTACATGATGAACTAAAGCAGAAGGTATATTGGAGATGATTCTATTGTTTAAAAACTCACGAAAGTAAAATTATTTTACTATAAATGAATTTTGTGCTGTCAAATGATGTTCTAAATGTCAAAGATTGAAGTGAGTTAAAATTTGATATGGCACATTAACTATTGTTCAAATACATATATACAAAAATAGCATGTTGGCAATCGCTTTAATTAAACAAGACAATAGAAGTTGATTTAAGATGAAAATCAGTTTACTAAAACTACAATAGAATTATCATTATCTCTCAAAGATTTATAATAATTATTAAGTGAATCCAACACTAAAATATTTTTTCAAAATGAGATAAAAGCAAGAAACTCTTCTAGTATATGGTGTTCTTCTAAATATAATAACAAAGCTGAAGAATCTAAGAATATGTTTCTACGTAAGATTCCCAGACCATTATTCTCATGTAGGTACTAACTGTAGTATATTGTTATACAATTACTCAG
The DNA here is from genome assembly GCA_003709505.1 of Hyphantria cunea. Lineage (NCBI taxonomy): Eukaryota > Metazoa > Arthropoda > Insecta > Lepidoptera > Erebidae > Hyphantria > Hyphantria cunea. Next base: position 1,963,784 of record PKRV01000615.1, read on the forward strand.
AGCACCGCCGTTGTCCATCCACTGCGTAATCGAAAATGACTGACGGAGCTCGACAGCGACTGTGCTATATTTGCTTATACTCACAGAGACCACAATGAATAATCATATCCAAAAGGAAACAGAACTACTATATATCTACTTTATGAATAATGCAATGGAAGTCCAATAAAACTCACTGGTTCCCGTGTGCATAGAAAATACAATTGGCGCACCATCAATATTAAAATCAAATAAGCTTTTAAGTTGGCCTTTTCGTACACTTTCAAAACTTTATAATAATGGCTATAGTTGCTCGTTAACAAAATGTTATTCCTATGGAAAATAACCTTTGAAAAGCATCGAAAAGAAACTGTTTGATCACGCACCAAGCGTATATCTTTCTGATCTTTTCTTTTTGTCTTTGTTTGTGATTTGTTATCGTAAGTTTCGAGTAAACACACTCCTGCAGTTTGTGAAATACCAGCAGACCGTATAAAATATGTACATTTTAATTCGAAACCTTATTGTGCCATAATTTGTTCGCAATGACTCAGGAAGTCCCTTGTTCAATACAAACAATAGCTTTGATCTAGTTATAAAATCTAGTAGAACCTAAAGCCTGGAAGAAAACTCCTAAGGAATTATGTTTATTAAACGTAGCTTACACACTGCAGGTGAGAATCGCTAGAGGATTAATTTAAATATCTATCTGTCTTCTATATCTAAAAATATATACATGAAAAATAAAACCGTTATCCTTGGCTTGGCTAAAAAAAGTCGATAAGGCAGGTCAGTTAGGATAAGGGAAACAGGATATCAGATAAAAAATGCAAAAGAAACTATACTAAAATCGCTAAGAACCAGGTTATTCCTAAATGACGAGTATACAGCAGAGGTCATCAGGACTAGTACACGTGAACACGTAATAATGCCTCAAAAACAACACTTCCTCTTTGAAAACCTAAATAATGTGATTATAATGTAAATTCACGTCTATTATACAAAGTTAGACAGTCATATTAACAGTGTGTAAACATTAAAAGCAGAGATTTCTTACTAGGTATACAGCCTCATATTGGATGCAGTCCAACCGCTAGCCAGATAACTAATGAAATGAAGTTACATTAAAGAAATTATGTAAAAGAAAGAGAATAAATATGAAGGCAATCCCACATATACCTTTAAATAATGATAATTGTTATCTTGTTATTTATTTATAATTTTCACTATTTCATCTTAGACTAATCCTTTTAACTTCCGACGCAAAAAGAGGGGTGTTATAAGTTTCATGTCGATGTCTGTCTCTGTGAGTGTGTTTCTGTCTGTAGCATCGTAACTCTTTAATGAGTGGACCGATTTCGATGCAGTTTTTTTCATTTGAAAGCCAGCTTCCCTGCGGTGGTTTTTAGCTATGTTTGGTTAAATTCGGTCCGGCAGTGTAAGAGTATCAGCTCTTTACCAAAATAATGTTTGGCATTTTTGGCGAGTGATTACTAGATTACGTGCTTGCGTAGGGGGTATTTTAACTTTTAGGTTGACCCAAGATAGGCTCCCGTTGGGTCCGGATGGCGTAAGAAAGCGGTTCTCGGATCTCTCCCGTCTCAGGCGCAGAGTGGCACAACGTGTGGTTTTAGTCGATTCGATTCCGACACACCGCCCCGCCGCAAACCTCGGAAATAAAAAGAAAAAGATAGGCTCCCGTCGGGTCCGTAACATCCTCTGTCATCAAGGCTTATGGTATCATTAGCCATCAGTGTACAAAGATCAGTAAAACTGTATATCTGACTTCTATAAAGTTTTGCTGAATGAATGTTTCTTACTTGATCGTCTGACATATCACACATGTTACTTTAGATTCTAGTTAATATTGTACATAACCTGACCTGGGGTGGGGCTTAAGAAAATCTTGAAAATACTGTCATCTTGAATGAGCTACAATCTTCCTAAATTATTAACATTATGTAAATACAAAAGTCTAATTGCTAGATTTTATATTTTAATTCATTAGTCTCTAAGAATGTACGAGAATTATTCGTTTAGTTAATGTACGGCTCACCCTTGTTGTTACTGTTGGAATGCTCATCTCGACCTTCTGTTTAATATAAGCAATTAGTAATTTGATTGTTCACAATCTGTTGTATTTGAAACTTTATTAGCTTGTTAGAAAACCTTTATTTTAATAATATTTATATTTACTTGATAAAGCAATAATTTATACTTAACGACACCCGGAATAAATACTGGAACCTAATAAGAGTTAGAAAAATTAGGAGGGACCGAGTATTTCTTGTACAGAAAAGTTATTGATATCTAACGGGCTTTCACTGACTGACGTAAAAGTCAATTTTAAGCCACGGGAATAGTATTTTTAGATAAAAATCTTGATGATTGATTAAAAAGAGAGATAGTTAGAGTAAAAAATTAAATAAGTTACATTTATAGCTTTAGTATAGGAGTCAGGATGTGATAATAACGCTTCAATTCAACATCTGTGTCATTATTCACTGTATCTTTTGAGATAGGTACAAGATGAAATAAAATGGGGAACAAAATGGTTAACAATGTGATGTCCTTACTTTTGATGATTCTTTACATCCATTGACAGTGTTTAAATGCCGGGTTTTTTTATCTTTGTTTTGCAGATTTTTATCATGGTATTCTATTGTTTTATTTTAGTTGTTAGGAACTGTCAAAATACTCCAAAAATCAACTTCAGGCAAAGTCGTTTATCAAGTTGTTAGCCTACAAAGTTTTTGGACGTGTCCATATTAAAGTAGGGTAACTTATATAAAGTAGCGCAAAAAGTAATTATTAATTGCATGTAGCAAACTTCGGACTAGAAACTCGCCAAGCGATATTTCGCTGTCAAATATGATGGTCGTAGTTTCGTGTGGAATTACAGCAGTAATGTAACACGTTGTAACAGATGTTTTATGAAAATAATTACTGTTATTCTGGACTATGGTATAAATTTTACTGATGAAATTGCCGTGAAGATTTTAGAGCGGACCATTTACAACACTAAACGTGGTCACCGTGATGATCGAATCAATGAGAAATCTCACAATAGCCCTATTTGCACATTACGGGAAAACGGACACTTGCAGTCTGTAAGCATTTTAATACATACAACTTTCATCAGATCATCATCTCAGCCGAAAGACGTCCAAATGGGTAGTTTAGAAGGATGTCTACGAGTATGACAACCGGTCCTGTGTTGCTCTCATCTAACGGCTTCCGGCCAGGTTCACCAAGGTCATCGGAGAACCTCACAGTGCTTCAAAAATTAACTTACTTTTACAAAATATGACATGCAAATCACCAAAAAAAATACTATACCGAATTTCAAAAATCTGACTGTGTGTGAAGTTATTATGATAACTAATGTTCTTTATTGTAAAATCAAACTGTAATTCTCATTTTTCAGTAAAATATACAAAATTTTCCGGTAGCGAGGATAGTTAACTTTCATGGAGTCTGTCAACAAGGGTGTCTAGACGGAGCAAATCGTGAGATCGTGACTTGCAGGGTAGACACGAGTGAAAAGCTCTCAAATTGAGTGTATGAGGGATAACATTTGTAGCTTTGCATATGTATTTCTTTAAGAGTCTGTTGCCTCGAGAACGAGAAACTTTACATGTCTCGAGTGTAATTTTATGTAGTTATTTATAATATTTACTTTTTTCGTACGTCAGTGAGTATGATATACCGTGGATCTCGATTGTCTTAAGATCATAGTTGGAGCCCTAAAACGTCGGGCATAAAACTTTATCCAGAACTTCGATGATGCCTAGTTACTATTAGGGGTGTAATGGTCTGATCTTGAAAAAATAGAAGTTCAGCCATAACGTAGTTACACTTAAAACCGAACCCAAAATAGTTTGTGAAAAAGACTCGGACTTCCTATTAATTTTTCTTACGAACATCAAATCCTGTTAGAAGCAATGTAAATAAGTATGAGTATGTATGTATAAGTATGATTTTTCGATGCTTTCCATCCAGCCAGTCAGGTTACTTGAGCACTGAATACCAGGGTATTTAGGACTCAAGTAATATAACTCCTCATTCTGGGAGACTGAAAAAGCGTTAATGTATGATCTTAGATTTGTAGCTGTTTAAGGAAGGCAGAAGTCCTCGAGGAGTCTACCGATTAAAAACTGCTGTTTGCTGTTGTACAACGAATCACGTGGAGTAACTTATCATAAAGTGACTCACCTGATGTAAAATCCCTTTTTTTTTTTACGTGTTGGAATGCCTTTACGGACTTCGCTCCCCCCCCCGCGGGGACAGGGGGTTCGCTTTGTGTGGGACTCCTGACTGACACCAGCCAGACTACCCACTAAACCACCACGGTATGCCACTCTGCGCCTGAGACGGGAGAGATCCGGGAACCGCTTTCTTACGCCATCCGGACCCCTCCCAGCGCCTACCTGATGTAAAATCCCTAACTGTACCTAAGCGGCTTTACTGGTATATGATGATTAGTAAAAATGATAAAAGCAACAAGTGATCCATATATTAATGAGAGAGCAGATGTATGCGTCCAAACTTTGCTAATTAGTTTTAATGATTAAAGTTTTAAATTGTACCTAAAGTTGCTTCAACTTTATGTACTAACTAGCAGCCGCCCTGGACTTCGTATGCGTGGAAATAGTTCTCTGCACATTATTTTCAAATAAAACATCCTCCCTTATAATAGTAAGTAGGTAGTTGTTTTCAATAATTCTTATACTTATACCATTTATAATCCTGCTGCCATAATTACTTTAACTTCACTAACATTGGACTTTCATACTTACTACCATTCCCTGTTTTAACCCTAGAAGGGGGTTGATTTCTTAAGATACATTATTAGTACACCTCCACAGCACCTATAAAGCATACATTTTAAATTTCAAGTATCTTACTTCAAAAACATAGAACTTTCGTATAAACTTCCAACCCCTTTTAACCCCCTTAGGGGTGGAGTTTCGTAAACTCTGTTTTTGACGGATATCTACACCCTATATGGAATCTACGTGCCAAATTTTAAGTTTGAAGTTGTTATGGTTTCTGAGATTTCGTGATTAATCAGTGAGTTGTATTTTGCTTTTATTATTTATATGATATGAGATATGTTTGGTGTAAGGTATGTATAATTTCCAGAAGAGGTACCCGAGTGGCGTGAAGCCGCCCGTCGAGCCACTATGGTTCGGTGGTCGTCGCGGCTGGAGGCTCCACGTGCTGATTTTGCCAACGTTGCGGCCGGCGCTCCAGCCGGTCATCCTCGAGTGGGCAGGGCGGCAGTACGGGACCCTTTCCTTCCGACTGACGCAGGTGCTTTTCGGGCACAGTTGCTTCGGGAAGTACTTGCTCTCGATCACCAGGAGGGAACTGAGTCCCGCCTGCCACCACTGTTACAGCAGTGAGGACTCGGCCCAGCACACGCTGGCGGTGTGCCCGGCTTGGGCGCTGCAGCGTCGGGCCCTCACTGCAGTCATCGGAGGAGATCTCTCGCTGCCGGCCGTCGTACGCTCCATGGCCGGTGGCAAGAGCAGTTTTACCGCGGTCGCGACCTTCTGCGAGGAAGTCATAAATTTTCCAACAGAGAGCTAATAGGGAGAGCTAATATATATATATATATAATGGGAGAGCTAATATACTTCTGTATTTGTGATCGACTGAAGTGATGAAAAGAAACCGGTGGTAAACAATTTTACTGTCTATCAAGTAACTGAGGTTATCTGAGTCCCAAACTGTCCCTCCTCCGATTCTGGAGGGGTTTCAGAGTTGATAAACTACGTGTGACTCTTGCGTTTGAGGTGTTCATGGGCTATAGCAATAAAATAAACCAGTCCTTCTCATGAGAATACGTTTCCCTTTCGTTTCCCCTACCATAAAAAAAGTAAAGTACATTATCTACTTTTCTTGCCGGTAAACTGATTGGTTATGTTTGATGTTTGAATATTTGTTACTCTTTTACATAAAAACTACTGAACAAATGTAGATAAAACTTTATAGTAATATAGGTTATACATCAGAATAACACATAGACTATTATTACCGAAAAAACCGACGTACATACTGGAGGAGCTGCAGTCAAAAGTTTATTATCTATAGAACATTCTGTACTTACCTTAATATCATGCTTCCTACATCATGTAATTAGGAAATTACATGAAAATTTCAATACGAACCTCCCTCTTGTCTGGTTGTTTGAAGCATCATTATAAGTTTATGAGTTAAGGGGTTGTTATTTGTTATAGACAAACAATGTTTTCTTATATAAAGTATTAAGAATAAATTTTATAAATACATACCTTTGTATCACCACAAAATTAACAATTCTCACGAGGTAATTGTTTTATGAAATAGGCGTCAAACGAGCAAACGTATCGTCTGATGGTAAGCACCCCAGTCCATGGCAACCCGTAACACCAGAGGCGTCACTAGAGTATTGCCGGTTTTTGGGAGATGGGATGGAGGGCTTGCAATATGGGGCTCCAGTATCATCTTTCAATAAAATACAGCGGGGTGAAATACAGCGCAAGTGCTGTTTCACACCGGTTTTCTGAGAGGCTGTGGTATTTCTCCGATTAAGCCGACCCATGCATGCCGAAGCGTGGCTCTTCTACGGTGAAATATTATTTGTGTAAGAAAAGTTACATGAAAACAAAAATTTGAGGTTTGAAAGTAGCCGGCAACTTATAAGAACCAATAATTACAAGGTATTCCGTTTTTGCCGGTTTCTTTAAATATAATTAAATAAATTTAGAATAAAATTAGTTAATTAAAACTTTTGTACATGAGTTTACATCATACTTATAAGAGTCCCTATATAAATGACGGTCTTACTTCAGAAAGAGAATTTATTAACAGGCAATCTTTGAATAAAAAAATCAACTATAGAAAGATGAATTAACTTTCTATGTGTACATATGCAATATATATAGTGAATTCTAATCACTAGCCTATGATAGATGTTTCCCAATATGGTATTCAGACAAGGTCTGCTCTAACGTGGCCAAGATACGCCAAATTGCACACTAATGTCCGGTTTTTATACGTAACATGCGGTGCCTGGCACCAAATCCGGATATTTTTTGCCTTCGCTTAAATATTATTTGATAACGTATAAGTACGTTTGAGTATGTATGATCTGTATCTATTTATCTAAGGGTAATCTTAATATAGTTAACATCTGGGGTGCAAGTCAAGGGACATGAGTACTAGTCTGTAAATATAAATAGAATCAAACGTCTCATGAAAATGCCAGACCTTATTGAACAAGTCAAGGTCAAGGTAAGGTCGGTCAGTTTTACTCAATACATAAATTATATTTTCGCCAGAGTACATTGTGTAGTCATCCAAAATTTTTTGAAATTGAACTTACTAATGTATTACTGATGGAATGAATTAAAAATTTGTTTACTAAAAATCTAAAATAACATATTATTATGAAAGTATAATACATTTGGACTTCCTCGTTGATTTAGCGGTTAACATAAGCGACTGCCTATCAAGAGGTGTCGATTTCGATTCTCGGGTCATGCTACTGTAAGGTTTTTCTTACATGAATTATGATACATCAATTAGCCGGCCGGAGTATGGAAGGTGGCAGTGTTTCCCGCCGTGCCTTGGAGAGCACCTTAAGCCGTCGGTCCCGGTTATTATGAACATCAATGGCAGTCGTTATTTGAAGTCAGTGTCTTTAAATATACTGACAACTAGTTCAAACTTCCAATTCAGTTCACCCCCAGGTTTGGGAGGTCCAATGCCAGTCGGTCCGTGGAAAAACTGATATTCAGGTAAAACCTGTTGAAGTAGTAGCCGACCCCTCGTTTTCCGGGTGTGTTAATATCAGCAGTTCACGGATCACTCCCTTATCAGACGCAGAGTGGCACACCCTGTGTTTTCGAGTCGGTCTAAATCCTAAATACCGCTCCGCCGCCGTCCGGGTTTACACACGTAAAAAAAAGTTGCTGACCCCAATTAATCTTGGGAATAATAAAAGCTAGGACAATGATGATTAAAGTATAATACGCTATGTTTTCTTCTTTTATTACCGGATTACAGTAAATTTTAATAAATTCTTAACTATAATATATATAATATAACTTATACACTACTACTACTACTTATATATATATATATATTATTTAAGAAAAACTGATTTTAATAACGATGACAGACATTGTCGAAGTCGGGTTATTTAAAATAACTTTCGTTGTTAAATAATTCATTACTCGTTCGAACTTTTGTTTACAATGTTAATAAACGGACGGGACTAAATAATTATACAACATGAAGTGTTCAACATAAACTAAAAGTACTAGGAAGTAATGGTCTGACAGCGGCCCTAAGGGCGCACTAACGATACAAAAAAAATCCTGAAAATTTAAAACAAACTGCAAGAGGAACTAAAAACTTCGCAATTTTTTTTATCACATACAGTTAATTTAGCGGAAAAAGGGACATTTTTAGTTTTCTAATGGATCCATCTGCCTCACGCTAAACGAGAATGATGGTCACCCTCGCCACTCGTTTGCCCGGATAATTTGCACAAAGTTTTTGTCACCCTACTGCACTGCCCCCAAACCCTTTTAAATGTGATAACGTAATTATTGTTTTAGGGGTTGCTTTTTTCGTTTGCAGAGACTCCTTGGGGATTCGATATTTTTAGGTTCAATATTTTGATGGCAATATTATTTTTCAAAAGATTTGGACTACAAACTGATAAGGGTAATATTTTGATATGGGACTTAGGTCGGCGTGTCGACTATTCGACATGTTCCCCACAGTATACTTATTTGTGTTTGTTTTGAAGATCATCACCATAGATATTGCCAAATATTCATATCTGAAAATGTATATTGTATACTGAGACATGAAGATACTCCCGCTTAAGTAAATGCACGAATAAATATTGGGTTGCTTAGGTATCCTACAGAATAAGATTTCATACAGTAGAAACTCGATTATCCGGCTCTCCGTTACACGGTATCGCAATTATCCGGACTACCAACCCCAATCAATTGAATAATTAAGTCGTATTGAGCCAAGTAATAAAATGTTTAATATATTGTTATGTATTATAAGTCGAATTTATGCAAATATGAACGTATCGGAATTAGCATTACTCCGCCCGTGTTGGTTTCAATTATTTCATAAAATATTAGTTCCTTTACATTATGCATGTACTACATGTGCATATAATCAGCTTTTTTTCATACATTCGATTATCCGGATCTTCGATTATCCGAATCCCTAATGACAACAATTAGTCCGGTTAACCGAGTCTCCAATGACTAAATGATAAAATTTTACATAATTTTTAAAGCCTTTTGACCAGTTCCTGCTAAAGTTTCGGATAGTTATTTGCATTAACAACATAACACTGCAACACTATTGAACAGGCAAAATGTGCTGATAAATATATGTCTGTCTGACTTATATGTTTATATACAATATTTGTGAAACCGAAATCTGTAGTTACTTGACAGAAAGTTGGCAATTAGTCTATCAGGGAAATCATCAGCATCAACATCATCATCAGCCTATCGCAATCCACTGCTGGACATAGGCCTTTCCAATTTCACGCCACTTAGTTCGATCTATGGCTTCTCGCATCCAGCTCCTGCCAGCCATGCTGCGCAAATCATCGCTCCACCTGGCTTGTGGACGTCCTACACTACGTTTGCCGAGACGCGGTCTCCACTCAAGAACTCGTTTACCCCAACGGTTATCGGTTCTTCGGCCAATCATCAGCAAGCTGTGAAAATGTCCCTTACAATATACGATAAATATTTTTACACACACTAAGATAGGCATATCAAAGGTACATACATACACTTATATCTTTATTCCCTATGGTTTAAAGGTGTAGTTAACGCATACAGTTTGCACACTACAATTATATCATTAAAAAAAATACAGTGACAACCATACTTTTTTTTCTAATTTTTTTAGCTTTCTCCATATGGAGAAGTCTATCTAAACTATAACCATGCAAACTTCACACTCCTTCGTTTGCATAGCTGTCTTAAGAAGGGGTACAAAGTTTTTGCCTCACGTAATAATATATCGAAAAGATATGGATCATGTTGATACATTTAGACTGCCTCGGTGGCGCATTAATAGCGTTTGCGGCTGCTATGCTTGAAGTCTCGGGTTCGATTCCCAGGTCTGACCAAATATTTGTATGATCTGTAAATATTTGTTTCGGAGTTTGGGTGTTTTCTATGTATAATATGTATGTATTTACAAAAAAAAGTGTATATGTATTTATATCGGTTGTCTAGTACCCATAACGCAAGCTCTGCTTAGCTTGGGACTAGATAGTGTTGTATGTAAGATGTCCGGAATATTTATTATTATTAATTTGCTTACCGCATGATACGAAAGACAGTTATAATAATAGTCATTTGTTCAACTAATTAAAAGGGCTATCAAGAAAAACAGATTCTTAGTATATCTGTTGCACAAATATTGAGTTGTCTTCATTAGGAAGAGTAATTCTTATTTAGCAAAAGGAAGGAATTGTTGAATCAGAGCTTAAGTTGAAAAACGAGTCTAATTTAAATAATTTAATTTTATATCCTTTTCAATTCGTCTTAAATAATGGAGTGAATTGGTCTTTACAATTGAAAGACTTTTTGACATTTTTATGGTTTCCTATTTATAAGTATTAAGTATAAATGTATCAGATATCCAATCGTGAACGAAATCTCTTATTGGAAGTGAAAAAAATAAAAAAAATAATTTAGAGGTTTCATTCTGCTAGTGTGAATATGTACTTGTTTGAAATTACTTGAAATAAAAGCTATTTTTTATTTTATGTTATAATTCTGTTGGGAGGACAACGTGCCAGAGTCTGGCCTTGGCGCAGATAAGTTTGACTGGAGTGGCACCACGGATTCAAAGAAAACCGGTGTTAAACAGTTCGTTTGTTACTTTATCGATATATATAGGCTTCCGGTATCCTCACTAACTCAATGAAACACAGCGAAGGCGCAATTTCACACCAGTTTTCAGTGAGGCCGTGGTATCACTCCGGTCGAACCGGCTCATGCGTGCGTAAACGTGGAATTTCCACGGTAGAAATCTTATATCATAAAATAAAAAAGAAAATAAAGCCTATGACTATCAACAAGCTGACTCCTGATATGCGTTGCTAGCCAACTCACAGTTGACCTATTTGTTCTATTGCCCTCTATACCACAAGAAAAAGCCAATAGTAAACCAATTATCTTCTCCCTAACAACTTAAAGTTAGTCATCAGTCTACAATTACTGCGCATCAATAGATTTTGGAGATCGTGTCTTACAAAGTATGCTGTTCATTCAGCTAAATAAAATGTTTCTTTTGCTTCAAACTTTTCTAGTTACATCTCTAATCCACTCTCTGGGGAACAAGTAGAAAAATACTTAGACACCTTTTAGAAATAAAAATAGCCAATTTAGTCTGAGTAACGACCAGGGTTCTGTAGTTTTTACTGTACGTTATAAATGAAACAATCAAATGTATAATTTGTACTAGTATCATATTATTTCAAGTTACTGGAAAATTGCACTTAAATTAACAATGTTATGAATTCCCCATAAATATATTAATAAAGTTCACAAAGCTTACTAGTTTTTTTAAGGAACAATTAAGTTTGTAAGGACAGTTAACGTTAAATAAAATTAGTCCTTACTAGTTTATATACAGAAAACTTTTAGAGTGTTTGTTGTTGATGTTTAAACAACTAGCTAAGCAACTGATTGACGCTTCTTCTAGCACAGAGAAGTACATTTCCATTCAACGTAGCAACGCTGCCAGCCTTTTGGGTACGCTAGCAGTAGGCGATGATGCGGAGGAATTTATGACGCTTGTATGTAAATATTGTTGTTTCTTTTTCATTATTATTTCTTAGTATAGTAATTGTGTTTGTACTTTATATACGTCATCATCATCATCACCCTATTTGCGTCATCAGCCGAACAAAGGCCTCTTCAATTGCACGCCACATTGTTCGATCCTCGGCTTCTCGAATCTAGCTCCTGCCAGCCGTCTTACGCAAATCCACTCTAATAGGAGATCCGACAAAGAACTAGGGTCATCGACATATCGCACAGGATTAGCAAACTGAAGTAGCAGTGCGCTGGCCATATTTGCGTAGAACCGATAACCGTTGGGGTAAACGAGTTCTTGAGTGGAGACCGCGTCTCGGCAAACGTAGTGTAGGACGTCCACAGGCCAGGTGGAGCGATGATTTATGCACATACATAATCGAAAAATAATTTTCACAATCTCTTAATATGTTTAAAATATCTATTCTTCTATAAGCCGTATTGTTAAATAAATAATAAAGAAAATCATACTACTTTTGGTTTACCAGAGGTTCCCTAAAAAAAGAAGATTATACGAGGTAGCTATATATTACTGAAGTCTCTTAGGATTAACAGAGTACAAATTTTATCTTTCTAGGATAAATAGAAGGTATCTAAATTAAACTGTAGACGAAGTAATGGGCATACTGACATAACTATAAAGTTCCTTTTAAATACTACTGAACCCTAAAATAAAGTAATTCACTCGAGAAATATAGACTAAATAAAAAAAAACCATTCAAACTCCACCAAATCCCTACACTTTAGTAGCCACGATAGTATTACAAATATTTCTACAAAATGAACATCTTGTCATTGTGAGAGCTTACGCGTGTATAAGTCACGTACGAGGGGAGAAAAAGTGATGAAAGAATAACAATAAACTTTTTCTCATAACGATTCTTGACAGAGCGTTTATTTGCACTGCCTTTCTGTTCCGGTGAATTCATTATGTCATATTTACTGCGTCTTTGAATTCAGACGTGATTCAATTGTTTTTTTTTCAAATATTCATTTGATTTTTTTGTTTTGTTTTAAACCAGAAGCTATCGTGGTGAAGGTGAATTCAGAAGCGTAATTCAATAATTTTTTTGGGGTAATTCTATATAACTGTTTTTTATATTCATTGGTATTTATCGTTGTTTTTTAGACCAGGAGCTGTAGTAGTGCAAATGAATGCATAAAGTCAAATTCGTAGCGTGTTTGGGAAATACATTCTTGAAAATCTGTCAAATTTGCATGAATTTGCATTTATTCGGAATAAGAGTAAGTTAGAAACATACCTATACCTACCTACTCAATGTTAGAAAACACAGATGCAATTTAAATATAAGAAAAACATAGTATGAGGTTAGTATTTTTTTAAATTTATCACATAACTATAAGGTACCTATGTGCTGCAATTTTTTTTATTACACATCAATAAATACTTATCATAACTATTAAATATTGAATACTTGACGGAGGAAATCTGTAAATTGTAATAAAGAGAATGTCTCGATGCCCGAACCATGGACAAACATGCCCCAAAAGTAAGAAATGATTTTTTTCTCTAGTATAACAGTAAGATTCATATTTTACTTGCTTTCAATTTCTCTTCCATATATACCAACTGCAAATATTTACTATACTTGATTGCTAGTTTTTAGGGTACCGTAGCCAAAATGACGACAATGAACTCTTATTGTTTCGTCTGTTCACACTGTTACAACCTCCCCCCAACCAACTCTTCCCCAACCCGCACTTAGCCAGCGTGGGGACGTGTGGCTTTAACCCTCTCCTGAGAGGAGACCCGAGCCTAGCAGTGGGACATTATAGGTTGTTGATGACACTGTTACAGATTAAGTGCTAATTACGCCGACAAGTCCTTTAGTCTCTGTCACTTAAGTACTGTCTCTATACATTTATGTTTTGTTATTTTCGTTCAGCGTTTAAACAAATGTTTCAATACTGGTCTAGTGATATATGGTTCTGACTGTTAAAAGCCAGGGTCATCGATCTCGCCTCAGGTTAAACAATTGGTATCACCGCTGCATCATCAACAACCCATAATGTCCCACTGCTGGGCTCAGGTCCCCTCTCAGGAGAGGGTTAAGGCCATATGTCCCCACGCTGTTCAGGTGCTGGTTGGGGACTGATAAGACAACGTTATGGCTACGTATCTTGCCGTTGGATGTTTCTAAGCCGCCCGAAGACCTCCAACTAAGCTTCACGACTGTTATCGTATGATAACAACCGGGACCGACTGCTTAACGTGACCTCCAAATCACGGAGACGCTCAAGGTAACATGTCACCAGCGGTCACCCATTCAGGTACTGACCGCGCCATCGTTGCTTGCCCTCGGTGATTGTTTCTAATCACCGAGTGCAACTGGGCTATGAGCGCCTCTACGATCCACTGAAAGATAACTATTTTTTTAGGGAATAGTGGGCAAACGAGCAGACGACGTATTGCCTGATGGTAAGTGATAATTGCCGCCCATGGATACCTGCAACACCAGAGGCGTCACAAGTGCGTTGCGCCATTTGAGGAATAGGGACAGGGATGAAGAAGAGGTTCAGATATGGGCCTCTGGTATTCTCACTTACTCGGTGAAACACAGTGCAAGCTCTGTTTCACTGCGGTTTTCTCGACGCACTTAATGTACTTGGGCATTCTCTATTAGTTATCCTTTAAGGTAGTTTAGTGTGTAGAAATTTTGTAAATAGTATACTTTAGAACCTTGCTTGCTGAGTAAATATTTAAGGACTGCATCAAACTGAATAACTTACTGTCGGGTGTAAAAGAGATTGTACTGTAACTGTGCACGACCACGACAAGCCGAGGCGGGCTTTATAATACTGAAACAAGTTTTTATTAAATATTAAAAACATTCCTGTAAAGCATATGACAGCATGAAGTTTGCCAGATCAGCTAATATAAAACCTTATTTTTGTTTCTTATTCCTTTTTTATTAAGGTCTATTCAAAATTAGCATCTTCGTTCCTAAAAATAAAGGGAAGCCTTACAGATTCAGAACAGAGTCGTCAAAGTATCAAAAGCAATGCATCCAAATGCGGAAACCACTCTGTATTCAGACGGGAATCGATCTCATGGCCCTTGAGATGCAAATACAGTGACAAGATTGGAACGGAAGCTGTACGAGGGTGGATTGATAAGTTTCCGGCCTGACCAAGAGATGGTGCCACTAGGCCTACCTTGAGGTGGCGTTCTATAGTATCATCCTTAGATAGCTTGTAGCTATAGTTTCAGTCCGATCGCCATGTTAGTTTAGTTTTGAGAGCACGCTGAACAAGACGCCTCTGTGTTTTTCGTAAAAATGGAAAAGCTGGAAAATCGTGCTGTCATCAAATACTTTTATTTGAAGGGGTTAACGCCGAAGGAAATTAAAGAAGAGATGGACTCAACACTGGGGACATCCTCCCCATCATATTCAACCGTTAAGCAGTGGGTTTCCGAGTTTAAAAAGGGTCGTGTGAGCACCTCTGATGAGCCTCGCTCAGGACGGCCCATTGAGGTCACAACTCCAGATATGATCGAAAAAATCCATCAAATAGTGCTGAAAGATCGCAGATTAAAAGTTCGTGAGATAGCTGAGACCTGTAAGATGTCATATGAACGTGTACAAAATATTTTGCACCAACATTTGTATATGGAAAAGCTCTGTGCAAGATGGGTGCCGCGTTTGCTAACAGTCGACCAAAAATTGATTCGAAAGAACATTTCTACCGCCAATTTGGCGTTGTATAAGCGTAATCCAAGCGAATTTTTGCGACGATTCGTAACCGTTGACGAAACTTGGGTCCACCACTACACTCCTGAAACCAAAGAACAGTCTAAACAGTGGATTGGACCAGGGGAACCAACTCCAAAGAAGGCAAAAACAATTTTTTCGGCGAACAAGGTTATGGCTACTGTTTTTTGGGATGCAAGAGGTATTATATACATTGATTACCTTGAAAAGGGTAAAACTATCACTGGTCAATACTACGCAGACTTATTGCAACGTTTGAGCCACGAAGTGAAAATTAAACGACCTCATCTGGCGAAGAAAAAAATCTTGTTTCATCACGATAACGCACCAGCGCACACGTCAATCGTTGCGA
Source organism: Hyphantria cunea (assembly GCA_003709505.1). Lineage (NCBI taxonomy): Eukaryota > Metazoa > Arthropoda > Insecta > Lepidoptera > Erebidae > Hyphantria > Hyphantria cunea. The sequence continues at coordinate 1,979,719 of PKRV01000615.1, forward strand.
TGGCTAAAATCAACGATCTGAAGTTTGAATTAATGCCGCACCCTCCCTACTCTCCAGACCTAGCCCCGAGTGACTATTATCTGTTTCCTAACCTCAAAAAATGGCTTGGCGGTAAGAGATTTGCGGACAATGAAGAAGTAATCGAAGCTGTAAATGGGTATTTTGAGGAGCTTGACGAATCAGTCTATAGAGATGGCATTACTAGACTAGAACACCGCTATGAGAAATGTATCAGCCTTGGAGGAGATTATGTTGAGAAATAAAAAAAAAAAATCTTAAAAACGTTGTTTTTCTTGGTCAGGCCGGAAACTTATCAATCCACCCTCGTATGACTACGTCATTCGTTAGACGAGAGGCAATTTGTTGTACCTTTGTTAGAACTTTACTTCGAAAGTTCTAGATTTATGAGAAACTGAAAGATGTCATTTATTTGCTGTAAATTGTTGAGATTCTTTTAACTAAAACCAAAATTTTATTCGAGAATCCATGGTTCTTAACTTTTAGTACCATTTTCAACTACTTAAATTCTACTATAAATTCAAGGAATGGGGATTTTGCTGAAGTTCGTTAGGTTGGGACCTAAAAATTTGAGAGGAACGGTGAACGTTGGAACGAAAGACGGGTTGGTTGTAACTAAAACTCTATGTTGTGTCAATGTTTATGGAGAGTTTTAATATTATCTAACTTGAATAGTTTTTGTTTGAAGTGAAAACTTCTTAAAGCGCATTGATCACTATTAGGGTGAATAAAAATCCTGGAACTCGCATCATCGTCATCGATGTATATGTATACAACCAAAATTAATTTCGAGAATCTTGGGGAGATGCCACCACTGCAAGCAACTCACGACAAGTGACATCCCGGGTGTGGCTTGGGGGGCATCGTCTAAGACGGGCCTGTTCCGCCTCTTACTGTACAGAAAGATGTGAGGCGTGACAGCGTTTTTACCGGGGGTAAGTCGTCACCCTAAGATGTACCTCAGTCGTGAGGTACGGCAGACGGGCTCCAGAATCCGATGCTGTGTTCCTGGAACTTCTCCCGACTGGCGAGGGAAGCCACCGGGTGTTATAGTGTATAGACCACTCCTCTAGAAAATCTATACACTCCTTTCGTTTTCCCTCGTATGATACAAAATGCTTTCGCCGCGTAAAAATAGACACGCATATTAATTGGAAGATATACTTTGATCTTTTTAAAAATAAACTATCTGGAATTACATACATCCTTTTCCAGCTTAAAAAGTTATGTCAGTGAGTCAAGACTTAGTATACGCGTGGACACCCTGTTATATACAGCGAAATTTAAATCCGATACATTTTAAAATGGATCCAGGCTAATAAGGCCGAAGCCACACATGCAGCCAGGTATGCATTACACAAATTCGTTTCATTACAAACGATCTTCTGTTCCAATTTAAACGATTGTAGTTTCCCCTCTAAGTCTACTTAGTGATGACACTGAACAATTGGGATAGGCTTATCAGAAAATTGATCCTGTCATGGCCAGTTCTATGTAACCTGCTTACGAGTAAGCCCAATAGTTTAGTGGCACCTGGATTCTGGGAAAGATTATTGTACAACAGATATAACAGTTTACATAAATATATAGTTTACATATTACATCAATTGAATCACCGAATAAAAATGGCAGCCTTATCGCTAAAAGGCCAATTCTTCCAAGCAACCATGGAATGGGAAAAAATTATATAAAAAAAAACAATTACGAATCCATGGGAAGATAAGTGCGAAAAGAGAAAAAAGAAAAAAAAAATTAAAGGTTAAAAGTGAAAAATCACATATCATAAAACATGCTAATACTAATAAATAAAACAGCGACATACATAAATATTTACATTTCCATTGAAAAATAAAATAAAAATAAATAAACAACATAACTGGTAATAGTAAAATATGTTTAAGCACATAACAGACTACAATGACAGTTAATGATCTTTGACCATTTTTTTAAATACCGGCAAAGATTTGGCACGCCAATATGGTGAAAAGTAAAGGAGATAAAACTCTACCCTGCGGTTCCCCAGCAGACGTGTTACACTAAGGATATAAGGAATCCTCCAGGCGCACAAGCTGCCTTCGCCCAAACAGGTAACTTTGAAACCAATCAATTACTGTTGGAGATATGTTGTTGATAGAGCGCAATATGGCCAGCAGTATGTGGAAATCCACACTAGTAAAAGCATTAGTAAAGTCCAGTAAAGAAAGAATTATAAGATTTCCGTTCTCCATACCTAGCCTGATGTCATCCGTACCGGATTCAACGCACTTACTGTACTATGACCTGCTCGTAAACCTGATTGGTAGGGATTTAGGAATTGGTTTCTGTTGGAATGAATTTAATTGCATACGCACAGGGCGTTCTAGAACTTTTGAAAGATTGAACTTTGAAATGATTTAATGTTTTTTTTGGGATATTTGGTAGGTACGAGAGGATTAGGAAGTATTATTATCCACATTTTATTCATTTTATAGTAAACATTTTAGTATTTTTGTTTGATTTCTTTGATAAATCTAATTGGTACAAGAACGTGTACGGGCCAGTTACGTTATCTATAATATTTCCTTGTTATTGCTACTATTGGTTATGAGAATCATATAAACGATACCTTAAAGTTGCTTTTTGAAATATTTTCTTCGAAGACAATGCGCCTTGTGACAATACAAATTCATTGATGTATGAAACGCATGTCTCTTTGTAGTTTTTGTCTTTGTTCGACGGGTCTTTGCTTCTTGTTTCTACTGATGAGAACCTTTGGAAAATTATTCCATCCCCGTCTTTCAAGTTATAGGTTACTTACTATGTGCTGTCTTAATGATAGTGCAGAAACAGCGGGTTATTTCTTTGTTATACAGTAACAATTCAGTACGCCGCTGCCTGAATTTTGTTTTTAAAATATGTACTTTTCTGTTTTGTGTTTGTTTCTGTTGTATTTTTAGGGTTTCTTTTTCCCGTTCAGGTACGGAACCTTATGAGATCATTTTGTTGTTCATGGCAATTCATATCAAATACTAAGGTCTGCTGTCCGTTGGAGCTCTGAAAAAAACCAAACTTCTACCCCGACGCAATCAAAAGATATAATTGTTTATGCTGCAAATTCTCGACACTCGCAAGTGAATCAAAACCAACAAGGTACTTCCCGTGAACTCAGAATCTTAAAATATAGTACGAAGCAACGTTTTATAGCACAGATAAAGGAAAAATTGCGAAAAATATAAATCTTTAGTTACATTATAAAATATATGTAAAGATTTGTACGGAAGCCTCGGTCTGAGAGTCCCGTACTTGGACGTTCTTTTGTGTTTTTTTTTAATTGAACCTAAAATTTCACAACTTTTACAGAATATTAGTAATATTTTAGTTAAAATCAGGCTATTCTATTTCATAATCTAAGTATACCAAATAATATTAAAAAACTCTACAATCAAAACAACGAAACAACAGGTTGTATTGTCAATATTTTATTATTTTATTTGTATCTACTGAGACAAAGAGGTTTCCTTATATTTAATAACACTAAATAGTAATTTACTTATAATTTACATCCTCGTCAGACAAATATTTTACTCATTATAGTCTAACTGAACTTGAGCATGCTTCGTTATTAAACGGCTAGAAAAATCCGGTAAGTCTTGCAGAAAATAACAATATTTTTACATTTAAGTAACTCATTCTAGATTTCTTTTAAAATAAAAAGACCCTAAGTCGTACTTTTTAAATACGTCTTTGAACCCCAGCTAATCTTTACTGTTAAGACATAAAAGCCTCAAAATCTCCTAATTATTGGGCCGGACTGAGACCAAGCTTTTATAATTATTACTCCGAATGTTAGAGATTAGTTCTAAGGTTTCAGAGGAGCTTTACCTCCTTTCATCATCACTAGTGTTTTTAATTATTTTAAGACATTTAAAAGTGGAATGGAGTGCCTATCTCGTGAAATTCGAGAGGCCTATGTCCAGCAGTGGACTGCGATAGGCTGATGATGGTGATAATGATGAAAGTGGAATTCCTATAACTTTTAAAATAGTGTACTTATACTTATTAGAGTTATTAACGTTATTTGCCTATGCAACTAAAAAATAGTATATAATAATAAAATAAAAAAATATCCTTCTTTTGTTAAACATTAGTAGTAGTCATAATTATTGTGGATAAACATGTACAGGATTGAGAGTAAGACAGAAATCACAATTAGCTTTAGCCTGCGGCATTTCAAGAAATACAGCATCTCCATGCATAATTTTATCAAAATCACTGCAGCAGTTTAGTCGTGAAAGCGTTACAGTCAGACTTCATATAAATAGTATGGATTCATAACCTATCTCTTTCATAAATAAAACACGCCTCGCATAGCTATCGGGCCCAGGTACGACTACATAATAGCACGTTCGATGTCCATAAATCATTCCAGTACCATTAAGTCTTACAAAAAAATTTAAAAGATTGTAATTACTGCTTCCCACTAAAACGTTAATCAAACCGGTATTACAGCCGTTATAAAAAGCTGAAATACTTTGCGTCGTAGGATTTCTTTAATCTACGCTATCGCATAGAAATTTGATTAATAATCCCCGTGTTTGATGACCGTATTAAAGGGAAAATTATTTAGTATTAAGTTTTTAAGGTTTAGAGTTCTTTATCACTCGAAATATGAATATTTGACACAAAATTTTGCTTTCACGTTAATTTATAGATTAATTACAATATGATCAGTAGATTATTTTTTTATCGGTTCGTTTTGGTCCTGCAACTGTCTCATACCAGTCTAAAACCAATACCGTAATTTTCTACTGCTTCGTACACGGAACTCTTTTATGATGTCAAGACCTAGTTACTAGTGCTACTCATTACTGGCATGCTGACGGATGAAGAGGACTGGGGCGTGGTAATGTCCTTTTGTGAAACTGTAAGGCTTCAGAAAAAGAGAAATCTGAATGAAATCTGAAGATTGACGATCCCGAACGAAAAAGACGGCGAGTCACTAAGAGCCGCCGTCTGCTTTCGATGATGGGATCTAAAGGAACCTAGGAAAGTAAAGAAACTTATAGGAACTTATTAGGAAATAAATTTCACCGCTTTGATAGAATTTGGTTGAAAAGCATAATTGTGGGCTACATAGCGTCTTTTTAAATATTATTTTGGAAATAGCAATTACTCTATAATGGTTCCAGAATCTAAGGCAGCCAAAGGAAAACATATAAGTCGAAATTACCGTATTTTCTCCTTCAGGCAATTTATGTAAATTTAAATGTAAAGCTCGCTTGACTTGCGAAAAATGACTAACGTGAAATTAATACTATGACAAATCTCTACTTTCAGACCGTGGGATATTTCAGAAATCGATTGTTAGTATTTTATCGAGAAATATTTCAGTAAAAACCGATATCTTACGGGTAATCCCCGTATTATTGGATGAAGCTTCGTTAGGCGTGAGTGATCTTTGTCGAATGAGCTTTGAGGCTTAGGTATCTGAAAATAGATTCTATTACTGTAATATACATTAGTTTTATATTGATATATGACTTTTTTATTATAAGCTCTTGTATCACATTATTTATTTATTTTTTGTGAATCTTGAACTAATCCGCTTTATCTCTCATCTCATGTTTACGATTTTTTTCTTTTATGTATGAAAATCTTTTTGGATTGGTATCCAAGGAGATTTCTACAAATAAAAAGAACTACTAGTGATTAAGTATGTCGAACTCAAACGGACCAAAAATCATATAACTAAGTTGTGTAGCCGGCAACAGTCGCCAAGGAACCAGGTACATTTTAAAATTGTAATTGCTGAAACCAGGAAGTACCTCGGGCAATCGATGCCTGTCGGCCCCAGGCTTGCGTTTTTGAAGGATAACTTAGACCTGACGTATATGTTTTTTCATGACACTTGTAATATTTAAATTAGTAGTAATTTGAAAGGTGAGTTCATATTAGTATATCAGGGACTTTATTAGTAGGTGATAAAACAGTGTTGGCTTAAAATCCTTCTCAAAATGATACTCCAAGGGTCAAAAATATATTTTTAAAAATTTACAAAATCTGTTGCATGTAAGAATATTGGCAAAGTATAATTGAGTTGAGAAAGTGCTGAATGGCCTCGTAAAATAGCAAAGATCTCACTCACACACCAGGGAACCTGAGGTTAGGAAACATACAGAACTAAAGTACTACTTAAGCTGCTGCGCCTTATTGAAGTTCTTGATGTTTAATTGTCTAACAACGGGGAAAGGTATGACACTAAAAGTATTGCTGAATTTATAAAACCCTATGAAGTCTACGTAATTCATAGGGACAGAATATGGGTATGTTTCTTTTTGTATGGGACTAATCCCGCCAACACTCCCACCGGTTTTGATTTGGTTTTGATCGGTTAAGTAGTTTTCGCGTGAAAGCGTAACAAACAAACTTACATTCAAATTTATAGTAATAGATGTAAAAAAACAGTCAAACAATACCTTTTCCAACTTTAGTTGTAAGACCTAACTTATATAACAAATGTCACAGTTTCTTTTTAGGCATAAAAAGTAAATAAATAAATTACTGAAAGAAAGCTCTGAACAAAAGCGAGTGCATTATAATTTATTATATATTTTAAAGTTACTTAAATTGTCCATAGTTTTAAATGCCCTACAAATGAAATCTACAGCTAACAGTAACGTGACCACTTAAGATGGGCTCTCGTGTGTTTACACCTACAAGTTGTTAAATAATACCCCATTATAATCAAGTTGACGTTCCATCCCTCACAACCCCCGCTGATCGTTATTAATCGATTTTTATTACAAAAAAAATATGTTGTACGGTAACGCCACAATTGTAGTCTTGTATTTTCTTACACAAAATTATTAGGTAGGTTATTTTACAAACCACTTTGTGCAGTTTTGTCTGTCTTTAGTTTTTGATTTTATAATTGAAAAGCTCTTAATAAGCTCGTTTATTGCTCTTATTATAGCTTGTAACAAATAGTTTCAAGATGTATTTAGTATTACTCAGAAACATTCTAGAATTAAATTCACTTGTACTTATTCCACATGACAACAGAATGATGGAATAAGTACAAGTAAATTTAATTCTAGAATGTATAGCAACAAGTTCCATCGAGTGCCGACAATCGAGAGTACAAATGATTAGTCAGAAATATCACAAGACATATACACTTGATAGCAAGGAATTCAGATAATTTAAAATGTAAATTCATCTTAAAAAAATATCTATAAATCATGGAAACTTGGAATATCAGTTATACAAAGAAGTTGTGTAAAATTTTTCTTAAAGTTAAAGTATTTTTTTTGTTTTTTTTTTAATCATTGAAGGGACTGCTATTAAAAATTTGATAGATGATAGACGATCTAAAATCTTTATAAAAACTTAGTCAACTATGCTAATACTACGATGAGTTAAAGTTTGTGAGGTTGTAATTGGTCGTCTCTACACAATACTGAATTGATTTTGAAAATCTTTTTGCCAATATATTAACCCAAAAAGTGATTATCGCGATGTTCGACAAAAGTCTCTGGCAAAAAAAAACCTAGTCGTTCATAATTTTACTTGGTGCTCACCAGTATTTCAAACAGTTTGAAAATAAAATTAGTGATTACGGTAGGAGAGCCACGCTTCGGCATGCAGGGGCCGGATTGACTGAAGTGATACCACGTACTCACAGAAAACTGGTATTAAATAGCGCCTGCGCTGTGATTCAACGAGTGAGTGAGGATACCGGAGGCCCATGTCCCAAACCCTCTCTCATTCCCCTCTCCAATTTCCAAAGGCCGGCAACGCACTTGTGACGCCTCTGGTGTGGCGAGTGTCCATGTGCGGCGGTGACCGTTTACCATCAGGCGATACGTCTGCTCGCAAGCCCACTATTCAATATGAAAAGGTTTTTAATTTTAGACAAAATAACACTTTACTCAGAATTAAAAGCATATGTAGAACTTTCGAGAAATGCTTTCTATTTCAACTTCATTCCCACGACAATTCTAGAATATCTACGGAAATATTGCTCCATTGAAATATATTGAAAGCGTATCATCTCTTTGATATGTCGAATATATGGTGACATATCGTTTATCACAGAACTTACAAATACGAAATGTAGTGAAAGCAAACACAAAGTTATGTTTGTATTATACGCATTTTGTATTAAGTTGAGAGTTATACGATCACATAAGCACTTACGTCTAATTTCTTGAAGCAGTCGCTATAAACGTAAGTATCCATATTTTGATAGAACGCCATTAAAACAGCGGTGAAAAAGATATTTAGTATATCAACAACGTTTAACTATCCACTGCTGTATATAAGTCCCTCCTCTCAGAAAAATGTTCCCCTCCATCAGCTTCAGATTCAAGCCGCGAAAGGGGGTCGTTACGCGTGTGCCGTACGTCGCCTAAATTGAGAGTTTTTCAACAGCAGACGGTGACCGCTTCAGTGCAGGCAGGCCTTAGGAGGGGTCCGGATGGCGTAAGAAAGCGGTTCCCGGATCCCTCCCGTGTCAGGCGCAGAGTGGCACATCGTGTGGTTTTAGTCGGTTCGATTCCGACACACCGCTCCGCCGCAAACTCCGGGTGAAGGCCCGAGGGGATTTCCACACGTTAAAAAAAAAGGTAAGGTAAGGTGGTTAAGTCTTTCTTTTCCATGCAGTATTATAGTTGTGCATCATTTGATCTCTAGTCGATTCTTACTACATCCACGGAATAATGGTAGAATGAACGTCACATTATGCTAAATAGCTTACAAATGACATCTGGCACAGTATACTAAGGGGATCTTGTGTCAACTGCGGTGGATTTCCGTGCGTTTATACGATTCTGCTATACATACTATAGTCATCAAATATAGGTCACTTAGGACCCATAATATTTTATTATATCCGTGGTATCTGCATATTTTGACTTCATTTTCTCTCGCGATTTACTAAGGAGAGAAGTGGACATACTATATTATAACTCTTCTAGTTTTTCTTCTGACTAATTTCGTTGCGGGTGCCAAGACAGTTTCATTTTTCCTGGGACTTTCCGAGTGTTATAAGTCGGTGTGTTCGTGGGCCACTGCTGTTGATCCTGGTGTAAAAGAGTTACAGTGGTGGGCGTGTGGGCGGGATTAGTTAGTAATGAGGTGACAATATATATCTTTAAGCCCCATGTTATAACGTAGAATAAAAATCCAACCATTTCTGTACACGTAACGAATTTCAATCCACAAAGGTATTTACTATAACTTAGCATTATTTTAACGTATGTAGCATCCCTCAAGGCCCTATAAATCTTACATATTATAGCTTTGAATACAGTATTATAGTCGCGAATAAATCATATTAGGAGCCTCGCAAAACGTCTGATAAAATATTTACCGTTATTTGCATCCATGAAATTTGTTAGGCTTAGCATACAATGAATAAAAATCCTCTCTTTCATATAAATATATTTTCATACATTGTAGGTGTACCGCATAACCTATCTCCCACTGGGAGATAGATTATGCCGTGCATGTCGGGAATTGGAATTTTAGATTAAATACAAGCATATAGTGGGTCTTTCAACTTAATGTTCATAACTTCAATACCTAAAAAAACCAGTTTATTAGTATTAAAAGAAAATATAGGTAAAAGTTTGTTTGAAAACAAAATCAAAGATAGACTGCCGTGTTTGCACTGACATTATTCAGTTGCCCTTTGCATTTTAAACTACAATTGATGATTTTTGACTTCCTATATTTTGTTTGACATTTTGTATTTTTGATGACATTACACGCGTTGATACAAGTACCATTTATAAGTTAATCCAGTCTACCTGTAGATCAAATGTAATTAATTGCACTTCTTTCTTCTTCTAAATCACCAACGAAACATAACAGGACTAATGCTGTCATTTTAGGCTAGTCTTTTGCAAAAGGGTACTAATAGTCTATTAATTATGAATCATTAAAAATCGCAAGTCCATTACCGCCCTTAGCGATGTTGTTGTGAAAAATTAAACACTGTTAATTATTCGTATACATCAGTGTAAAAGGTTGTGGTTTCCTCTGCGACTGCGCCCGCATATTGTAAGAGATTTATCAGTTTTTGTGAACACGCTGATGTATGAACGGCTTTTATTCGGTTCTTGGTTTTGCAATTATGTTATTCGGATTCTGAACAAGATTTTTATGCAGTAAAGTAGTTCTAGCAGGTAAGTACATAAGGATTATAGGTATCATGAACAATATTTATTTTACTCAATAATAACTTTATTGTAACAAAATAACAACAAATTTATGCAGCAAATAGAGCTCACATATACATAATCTGTGTGGGAGACTGTGTGGGAGAGAAAGCAGATTAGTCATCAGAGAGCCAATTACAAGTTTTCACTTCTAGTTTTAGACTAAAATAAAATGTTGTAAGCAAATAGGTTTGAAATGAAACATAAACCGAGCATATAACAAAAAGAAAAGTATCACACAATACGCAAGTACCAGGTTAGTAATAAATAATTGCTTCAGCGCAAATTTAGGCAACACTAAGTCCATTCAAAAAAACTAAGGTTGAAGATATATTATTGACAAGAAAAATTATATCCGCTATTTTACGTCGATCTACAAGTGGGAGGAGGTGAAACTTTTTGCATAGCTTGAGATAATCCTTGGAATGGTGCGGAATTTTCTGATGATAACAAAGATATTTAATAAACTATTTTTGTATATTTTAGATACGGTTACTGTACACTAAATAGCACGGGTTCCATATTTGAGACACATACTCCAAACGACTCCTTACATAGGTGCAGTATAGTACTTTAAGAGTTTTTACTTCAGTAAAGCTTTTGCCTACACGCATTATAAAACCAAGCGATTTAGAAGCCTTTTTTAACATTGTATCAATGTGTGTGTCAAAAAGTAACTTAGAGTCATGATACACTACCAGGTCTCTGATGGTACTATTTCTTTGAAGTTTATGACCCCCCAAAGTATAAGAGGTGTGCCAGACGTTATGCCTTCTAGTATATGTTACAAATGAACATTTAGCTGGGTTGAGATCAAGTTTATTTACACGGCAGCATCTTGTAGCCGATATAAATTGTTCTGAAGTGCCAACATATCTTCTGTTGAAGATATTTCCGTTAGGATTTTCATGTCATCTGCGAAGATAATAACTTTGATGACTATCTGCACTAGGGTGACCTATATATGGTCGTCGCTCCCCAACCAACCGGGCCCGAGGTGACGGCGCGTAATGTTCCCGTGCACCCCTCTTTGAAGTCTCGATCGAACCGGGGGGGTTTTAGTCAGTAAAACTTCAACAGACCCCTTCGCCCTCTCCCCAGGGCGGTGGACATCCATGAAGATTTCCCCCTCGTCAAAAAAAGGGTGACCTATATAATAGATAACCAACCAAGTGGACCCCGGAAAGTGTAATGAATGATGGAAAGAGCAGTGAACATTAAGCTTGAAGGGGCAAGAATATTGGGAGCGTAGTTTAGAAGTTTAAGTATTACTGAAGATTATTTTACTAAGCATCCTTTTCAAGGAGCAGTGGACTATCAAATGCCATTGATAATGATGAAAGATTTCATATGCCATTTATCGCTCATGAGATACCATTACGATGCGATACCTTCTATTTTCTGACGTTTCTAAGGGGTTCTATTCTTCGTTGTCGTGGGTAGACTGTACTGTACTGTTATAAAAAAATGGTACCACTAATTGACAAAATTTTCTCACCGTCTTACAAAGTATGTTTATACATTATCACAATAATGATGTCGAGTCATAGTAAACTAATTAAAGGTATCACAAAGCTGTTGCTTTCATCTGATCTTAATTAATCTGTTTGACGGTGCTCTACTCGTGAGCGAACATTATTATGATTTCAAAAGAGATCAGTGTACCTGTGTGACGAAAAAGAAGCCCAAAGCGACAGCTGATCCTTCGGACTCTAAGTCAATTAACTAATAACGTACTTAAACATGCTATGTGCAGACGTAAAAGCCTTCTGCCTAGCTTATGTTTCTTTTCTTGCCAATATTTAATGGAACAACTTAAGGTGAAGTTGCGTTATAATTTAGTTTTTTGCTGTCATTTACCTAAATAAGTTCTAGCTGACTCATAGAACTTTGTCTGCGCCTCTTTTCACTCAGCTCTTATTTGTCGTAGCCTGATTAAGTATCCCACTTTTAGCATGCGAACAAAACACATAAAAAAAGTGAAAATCAGTTAGATAGTTTCGGTGTTTATCATGAGCAACACATTAAAAATCTAATGACAACATGACACGACAATTGTGTATAATACCTAGATGTAGACGGGCTATCTCTGTTTACAACTAAATCAAAAGAGGTACGTTGAATGTTGAAAAACGATAGAAAAATTGTACATCGGATTTTGTGATGTCGTATTATAACATGGTTCTCTCACAGCACCTGAAGTTTTCTTTTACCAGTGCAGTTGAATACAACGCTACATACAGGCTTATGATTCACCAACAAAATGTTTAATATTAGATACCATTATACCCTGCACCAATCAATCAATGGTTGTTACCTTCTTCCCGCTGTAGACTTCGATAAGTAGATTTCAATCGACTAACTTATTGTAATATACCGCGGAAGATAAGCCTTTTCTAACGTATGCCGTCAAAGTCACTGCGTCTGTTCTAATAAAATCTAAAATTTAAATACATATTGGCGAATGAGTATCAAATCAAATTTATTGACTCAAGTTATATGTATAGCTAATTACAAATTTAACTAACTTCGGTGTTTGTTTAATACTTGAGCGATCAAAACTTATATTTCGCAATTTTGATCAAATAGAATACTGACGTTTAATCGTATGTCAATAACGGATAAAATTATGTGTCAGAACCAGACAGTACATGAAACTTTTTTATTGAGAATACTATTGTGGAAATTAAAAAAAAGTTTTACACCTATTCGCCATCTATAAAAAATATCTTGTTAAAATTAAAATAGCCTGTGTCACCCGGGTCTTTAATAAAAATTTACTGACACCTCATTCATTAAAATTCATTCATTCCTTTTGGCTATATAGTTGAACATACAAATATATATAACCTGCCAAAGGTATTACCCTTCCTTTTGGCTTCGCCGTGTATATGATTTCTACAATTTTGTAATATAAATATGTTTTACTTTAAAGAATGTTCAAGATTATTGGAAAAGTAATTAAACAAGTTGAAGTGAATAGTGGGTATTCGCTTCATTTTGAAACTGTTTGAACTATACTATTTTTATATAAAGTAATGGTGGCTATAAAGCATGTATATACATCTAATAAGATAATGCTTTAAATCGTATATACAATCGTCCTAAGAAATAAACTTTAGCGAAAATCTAATAAAAAAATTAACATATTTCTTCTTCTATGACTTCTGGTTCTAATACTTATGTAATATTGTAATAAACGTAAGTTATTGAGCACTTTCCCCCAAAAAATGGTGAAATTTTTATAGTGAGAGTGTAAAAAGAAGAACTCATTATTTCTTCATTAAATGAAACGGTGTAGCCGCCCGCGTCGTGAGATGATATAAGAAATACGTAGCTTTTTATGTACAACTTTTAGTTACAAGTAAGGATTGCAATAATTATTTTCACGGGAATTAATGCGATCACTTATTTAATTACATACCTCTGATTTGCCTGACGTTTCGACCAGGTTGCACTGGCCGTTGTCACAGGCGGACTCTTTCGAGTCAGCTTGTGACCACGGCATGAATCAGAGGCATTCCTCTGATTCTATGCATCAGAGGACGCATACAGAAAATATAATATAATATACCTTATTTAAATTATAACATATTATACCTTTATATAAGTGATCGCGTTAATTCCCGTGAATATAATTATTATGTCATGAAACGCGAAAGTTTATAAGTAAGGTTTGTTTGAAATTTTTCTTGTTACTAATCAGTAACATTGTATTTCCAGTTAAGAGTATTAGTTGTATCTCTTCTATTATAGCCGTAAAATTATGATATTGGGCGCGAGAGGTTGGCCTGGTTGGTTGGTCCAAAATGTCCTAAATGGCTTCGACAAAGCATAGTATGACCGTATCTTGGGTTTTGTCGATTTAGTAAATGTAATCAAAAACAATTATCTAGATTTTCGATTAGATTTTATTACTTTAAAGTTTAAGCACTTTAATAATAACTGTCATGTCATCCAAAGCTTGTAACTTGATAAATTGTTTTCGAAGTTTTCCAATTAATTCATTCTAGACATATAGGATTAAGTCAGTCTGTCACTCGTTACCACGATCTGTACCATTTCAAATATAAGATAACCTAAAAAATATTTTCTGCCTCTTATTACTTGTCTACGGTGAAGGCAAAAAGAAAATCTATTTTTGAGAGTTTATGTAAGTTTTACATGTCCCGCTGTAGCATTCAAACTACGAATATTTTAATGAATAAGGTATCAACAGATACGTTATAATGGACAGAGTGACATAGGCTAAATAAATTTTCTCAAAACTTTTTCTTGTTAAAATACAACCCTCGTAGTAGGAATATTTACTGTGTCGTGGGTGACTTTACAACAACTTATACAATCAAAACAACGACCTACGGAGTACACAGTGCTGTTGATAGACTATACAACTTTCAACGCAGTTGAAAGTGATGCGTTCGTCTTTTAAACCACTAACTCACTCAATTACTAGTATTGTAATGATTTATATACTTATTTACATATATACAAGAATAGCATTTTGGAAATCCTTTTACTAAAATAAGAGAAATTTTAAGAAAGTTTAGTTAAGTCGCGCAACAACAGAATCAGTACCATTGTCTTACAATTCGTTCCTATTTGTAAAGCATATGTTGTACCTTGCATAGATAGATAGATAGATAGAAATCTCTTTATTTGCACACTATAATATTACAGTGAGAAGTAAATAAAATATGAGACGGAGTGTACAAAGGGCGGCCTTATTGCCAAAAACAATATCTTCCAGGCAACCATAGTTAATATATGCATAGCTTATATTAAAAAGTTTTGTAACAGAGTTGCGAACTGGCTACTTGTTTGCTTACTTTTAAGTAAGAACCTAATAACCCAAAACATTCATTTAAGAGAAACCATATATTGGTTCTATCTGGTGAGGATCTTATGTTTGTCTAGTCATCTAGTGGTTAGTGAATTTGACTGCTACGCCAGAGGTCATCGGTTCGATTGTCACCAAGGACGAATAAATAAAAAAATGAATAAATATATTTCGGACATTTAAATACACAACGCCATATAGTTCCAAACTAAGCAGAGATTTTACTATGGGTACTAGACAACTGATATTAATACATATATACTTTTTTAGTTTATAAATACATACATATTATACATAGAAAATACCCAAACTCCGAAACAAATATTTGCAGATCATATAAACATTTGGTCCAACTCAGGAACCGAACCTGAGACCGAGGCCCGAGCACAGCAGTCGTATATGCTACCACTGCCCCACCGAGGCAGTCAGTAAATCATGGACAACTGGTAAACATACTATAGAGTCTGTCTAGTTTGGGATCAGACAGCCGCGTGTGACCTGTGTGCAAATATTATTATTAAAGGCGAAGCTAACTACGAAAATATAAGCACTACCACATAACTACTACATGTTAATAATCATATGTCAACACTTCTCATGACGTCGATAGACGGCGCCACCTGCTACGGCAGTTATTAAAGCTCGACATGCATAATTTGAAGGGCGTTCAGGCAACTTGAAGATTGACATTCAATTAAATTCCCTCTAATTTTTCTCCATAGAGTTCATTTTTAATTATAAAAAAAATAAGGAACTTTAAGTAGGGAGTAAGTTAAATATTCAATAAAAGGAGGTTACATTAAATAATTGAAGAGAGAAGAAGAGAAAACTAACAGATAATGAAACTGTATCTTCATGAAACAGGTATGTTTTTGTTCCAATCTCATTTTGTTTTGTTTTTGATAAATTTGAGCGTTTATAGGTAAACTGAGCCCTATTCGTAAACATACGAGCCACATTTCGGCATGCACGGTCTGGCTCGACCGGACTGATACTTCGGGCTCTCAGAAAACCGCTGTATTTCACCGAGTGAGTGACGATAACGAAGACCCGTACCCTAACCCCTCCCCCATCCGATGAAGACCGGCAACGTGACGTCTACTTGTGACGTCTCTGGTGTGCCATACGTTTGCTCTTTTGTGCCCTACTCTATAAAAGCATTTTAATAGCGAGCAATCTTGCTGTCATGAAATAGGTAGATGAGTCAAGATTTACAAGTACGTTGCAGCCCTTTGAGTCTCTTTCTATAGAATTAGGTAGTAGAGCTACGTTAATTTCAGCGGGTTGCTTCTACCGGAGTAAAGGGTAGTAACCCTCTCACTGAAGACCAGCCTAAAATGACAGCATTCGTGCTGTCGTGCTTCGTTGGAGAGTGCGAGACCAAAGGCCCAATGTTGAAGTACCATTTCACCAGGCCTCTATAGTGTGAACCACCATGTTGAATTACCTGTATTCGCAATGAGTATGGTAACCACTACTCTTCTATTCGGATCTTCTATCGGATTCTACTCACGCTTTTTATCAGATGAAGTAAAGTTATTTTTAGCAGGCTCATAATATGTAAAAAAGAATAAAAGAATCTATTTAAGTTCTAGTAATCTGACTCACTCGGTCAAGAGTAACAAAAGCAACTCTTAAGATTGTGATGCCATTCTGTGAGTCGTGGTATCACACTCGAGGCGGCTTATTTGTACCAGAGAATGACTCTTCTGCGAAACAAAAAGGTAAATATGAAAAGCAGGTACTAATCGAAAAGCAATATTGCTATGTTCATTCCGACCTTCTGTCTTAAAATTGTAGTCGGATTGTTACAATAAATTGAAATGTAGTTTAAAAACTAAGTCCTCATATTCCAAGAGGTTCGAAGTTAACCTGCTTCTAACCTAATAAAATACTTTTACAATCTGCATACACCAATTTTTAACGGTCCCCTGTTAAAGAGAATACCTGTTATAGCATATGAAATATTTTATCAAATATCTCAACAAATTACATACCTGTTTACGTGACCAGTACACGGGCGGTACAGGATACGTGATGGCCGCAATCTTGTTATAAAATTATGGGTGCTATAATTCGTTTTACTACCCTTCCAACTATTATAGCACCGTTATCAATTAACTTTAGGTACGAACTATAATGGTTATTATGGTAGATATATAATAAAGGTTTATTGCTTGGTATCATGGTACGATGTACTCTTTTGGTAGTGATTCATGTTCAGAAATTGTAAAAAAATGTGACGAACATCTCTTTGCTTGCAAATCATCAACATTACGAATGTTTTTTTCTGTATTATATGTATTAGTTTTAAGTTTTTCTTTACTTTGTAGTACCGTTGTTCTACGCAGTTTGTTTCCTTAGTCCACTCTCACTTTCATCTGTGGGATGAATGAGGAATGGCACTTCGTGTTTTTAATTCATCATATGTATAATTTGCACATTTAAATCCTCAAGTTTATGGATCTTTTAAACCCTGTCCTGTCAAAGCGATTTCTTATTATGTAATACTATTATGCAGCGAGGATTAATATACTTTAGGAGTACATGAAGATAAATCGGCATTAAGTTTTAAAAGCAATTATACAGTTATATTTGCGTAACATAATTGACGCAGATTGAATGCAAGTTATTGATAAGTTCGGTGACACTAAAAGTGTAATAAATTTCCAAAGGGACTGCAAAGTTTGTCAAACAGAAGATTATTTTATATAGTATGAGCTTTTAGTCACGACTTCCCCCTTTCAAAATATATTCTTACTCCTCAAGAATTGTTTTTCTTTGCTAATTAGTAATGATCCGGAACTGGATATTAATAAAGATTTTTTTATCACAGCAGACAAAGAAACGAATCCTGATTTTCAGAAGTATTGAATTCATTTTCATAAAATAAATAAACCTCTCTGTTAAATAACACGACCAATTTTAGATGGACTTAATTCACTATTTTATTTTAGTACAAACTGGTATTCAATACCATAGATATATTTTAGCCCTAGCAAAACATTTTTTCAGACAGCGACAAATGAACTAATTGCAAGGATTGGCCAAATGCCCACCCCCAAAAACCTTACACTCTAAAGACATGGGCTGTCTAACAGTAGTACAATTATTTAAGTTTTGCAACATACCGACTTACTCGATATCATATCGACTTAACTGGATATGTGCAAAATATAAAGATATTAAATAATAAAATTATATTTGTTTTGTTTTAATATGTATAATCTGTGTTGAATAATTACCGCGACGATTCTGTCATCTTGAATCCACGTGTTGAAAACTGGTAGATACAGACGGAAAAGAAAATAAAATCGGATGATATACAGAAAAAAAACAAGATACCTATTAGAGTTCTTTTTATTATCTTCTTACCCGTTTAAAATTTTTGTTTGAGGTCCGCGCAGTATAGAACGCGCAAAAGGCTAGTTGACTTTTTGTCAGTATATTTGTTCACGGAATTTAGTTAATATGCAATCATTTTAACACCAGACAAATGAAGAAAGTAAATAAGAGTAAGGAAAGAGGTAAACAAGAAGTCTAGATGAATCTAGGATATGCAGACTAGACCCAAGCATACAGAAGCTCAAATATTGCTAAGATAAGGTCAAGGAAAAGCTTAAAAATATTGGCAGATTGTAATTATATGCAACAAAGTATCAATAAAAAGAAAAAAACCATCCATAATATATTGTCCCGTTCTATTAGACATTTATTTACATCACTATCTAGAAAGTTCCAGCTGTAAATGAACCACAGAAACACGTTCTGAGTAATGAACAGTCGCAGTTTACAAACTAGCTTCATTGTATTGCACTGTGCAGAGTGCGATTCTAATTTATTAGAACAAAAGCAACTATTCCTGGGTATATTTATCGGTGGGGGAATCATTATGATGAATCAAGATACGTATATACGATAATCTAAATTAACTATTTGTATAATCATTACATTTAATGATTGCCAACCTGGAAAATAGATACGTAACTTTTTCTGTGAACATATATATAGTGACATTTGTTTGGTATATTTTGATTCGTTCGGGCTTGTTTTTTTACGATTTACTACCAGACTCGGCTTCGCACGAAAATCTTTGTGATTCTCGGATTAAACCTACTATAATATGCATGTATTATACACATAAACCTTTCTCCTGAATCACCCTAAGTATTGCTGAAAACTGCATTAAAGTCAGTTAAATAGTTTAAAAATCTAAGAGCATAGACATTGCAAGCGACTTAATTTTATATTATTGAAGATTAATTTTTTTTAAATAAAATAAAATAACATCTTCGTCTACCATCTATCGCGGTCCACTGCTGGTCATAAGTCTCTCTCATTGTGTGTCATTTCGATGGATCCTCGGTCCCATGCATCCAGTTCCTGCCAGCCATAACATTTATATTGTTCGTTTACATTTCTATTGAGTTTCTAGATCAATATCGTGACTAATATTTTTTTATGTTTATATAATAACTAAATGAAACTTTCAGAAATGAAGTTCTTATTGAAATGCTTATATTTTAAAACTAGTAACTTTAATGCCTAAGGGATTGAGTAGAGAGATCTTGTTACACACCTAATTATTTCAGGTAATAATATTATGATTGTGATTAAATATTGGGTATATATCTGTCTATAAGTATTTTGATTACAACTTTTCACTAAATGTATTTAAAAATATGTAGAGCATATGAAAGAATCAATTTTTAAAATTTATTTTTTTCTGGGACTGCGGCACCTATTTTACTTCAACTTCTCTGGCAGATAGCTGATGATACAAGGGGTACGTTACTATCTACTTTTTTATGATATAGAGGGCAAATGAGCAGATGTATCGCCTGATGGTAAGCGATTACCGCCGTCCATGGACATCCGCAATACCAGAGGCGTCACAAGTGCGTTGCCGGCCTTTTAAGAAGAAGAATGCTCTTTTATTGAAGGTTTGGAGCTCGTATTGGTTCGGGAATAACGCAGGCGACCGTTCATTCCACAGTTTTGTTGTGCGAAGCAGAAAGATCCTGGAAAAGCGCACCATCTAGATGACGTTGTGGACTGCCAACCATCTAGATGATGGGGATGAAATTTCTGTCGCGTAGAACGATAATTTATTAAAAAATAACACCGCGGGGCATAGCTAGTTCAAAATATTTTGAATTAAGTCGGGCAATTATAAATACTAGGAAAAGTATCTAAATTTCAGACTACACACTTTACGCAGTACTTATACTCAATCAACGAGTGAGCTCCAATGATAGAAAACCGAAAAAAGCACCAAGAACCTTTTTCCACGAACTAGTTTTAACTCCAAAACCGTTTCATTGTACCAAAATTCTACCAAAGCCCGTATAAATTACTTCAGAATTTATAGCCTACAAAATAAATGTTCAACAAAGTACTTGTGACCCTTATTAGGCGTACTTGATTAACGGGGAATTAAGTTCGTACGCGTATAAGTACCTAGGTGTAGATGTGGGTGTACCTAGGTCACGCAAGGAACGGCTGAATATAATTCCGACTGGATTTCAGGTTGATTAAGTCTTGTTTGATTAGGGCATGAATCCTGTACGTAGAATCAAGTTTCATAAGATTTAATTTATCAGAGACAAACGATATTGGTCTGCTAATCTTTGTCCTAGATTTAAGTTTTTTTTTATGTTATATGGTGCAAACGAGCAGACGTATCGCCTGATGGTAAAAGATTACCGCCGCCCATGGATACCCGTAACATCAGAGGTGTCACAAGTGCGTTGCCGGCCTTTGGGGAATGGGGAGGGGGATAGGGGGAGGGATTGGGATATGGGCCTCCGGTATCCTCACTCACTCGATAAAACACAGCGCAAGCGCTGTTTCACACCGGTTTTCTGTAAGGCCGTGGTATCGCTCCGGTCGAACCGGCCTATTCATGCCGAAGGTGGCTCTCCCACGATTAAGAGCATTGGATAAGCAAACCAAGTCTAGGAAGAAGAAAAGCAACTGAAATTTCAACAATAATGTATTTAAAAAAGAGGCGCCTAAATCAATTGCATCATAAAAAGTTTGAATGTCAAAATAATATAGAATGATAGTAACAAAAAGCTTTTTTAGCAAATGTGTTTTAAAGTAAAACCAATCTTCTGAACGAATCATGTAGGTGTAGATTCTAATATACGTTACCCATAAAAACATTATGAGTCAAAATATATATAGTGTAAATGTCAAAATGTCTTTCTTACCGTGTATAGACACTGCTATGCATATTATATCAGAGACTCTGAGAGGCCACGAATAGGGCGGACAACCTAAACTAATGCATGTTGATATTCAGTGATATTTGTTTTATTGCAAGTTTACTTTTTCGCAATTCAAATGTCACAAGTGCGCCTGCCCTTAGAATAATACAAAAGAGGGCTTTGGGTTCCGGTAACTTCAATCGCTTGGTGAAAAGCAACGAAATAGTTTTTTTGTGAGACCATTACAGTGAAGCCAGCCCATGCCGATTTTAAAACATGGCTCTCCCATGGTATTTAATTATGAGAATGCATTTCAATTTTAGTTAGAATTATAGCCAACATTCGGTTTTAAAGGACGACTTGGATAAAGTGCTGTCCAAGAATCGTTAAAATCGGGTAAACCTATTACACTACACTAAAGAGTAACGGGAAAAATAAAAATC
Source organism: Hyphantria cunea (assembly GCA_003709505.1). Classification (NCBI taxonomy): domain Eukaryota; kingdom Metazoa; phylum Arthropoda; class Insecta; order Lepidoptera; family Erebidae; genus Hyphantria; species Hyphantria cunea. The sequence goes on from PKRV01000615.1 coordinate 2,001,434, forward strand.
TTAAATATTTGAGGAAAATCCGGTGTCTTCCTGGCTTTATGAACACGCCATTCGTTGAAACATGTCACGCTTAAGCAATAAGATGAAAAATTGATTCACGTTTGTTCATGTTCCGATAATGTGCTACAGACGACGTGTTGCGAGCTGTACGAGATTATTAGACGTGAACCACAAACAAACAATCTTGTTTGGTTTTCACGTCAAGGTTGCGCTGGAGAAATTCACTTCCTGATGTCGGGGAATAGGTTTTAATGTAAAAACATATGAGTTCGTGTTCAAATTTATAGGCCATTTTAGGAAGTGTATTACTGTTAACTTCTATATTACTATGAATTTGTCTGAAACTCTACGTTATCTAAATTTTTACAGTAGATTTTGCGTGTAAGAGTAACAAGCATCCTTACATCCATCCTGATAAAAAAGTCGTATTTATGATATTAGTAGGATGCTTACAACTCTTTATGAAATTAATCGATTGAATTACTACGTTTCAAGTTGCTGTTATCGTTCTTTCGTCCGATTCTATTTTGCTATTGTAACAATTAAAGTTCAGTAAAGAATTACTTTAAATATTGTTAATAAGGGTATCTTATGAAATACGAGAAGAAATAAATAAATAATATAAGAAATAAATATTTCGGAAATCTAACAAACAATGCCATTTAGTCCCGAACTAAGCAGAGTTGTATAATGGGTACTATACAACTGTTATGAATACATAAATACATTTTTTTTGTAAACACATACACATTATACATAGTAAACACCTAAACTCCGAAACAAATTTTTGCAGATAATGCAAACATTTGGTCCGACCCGTCCGTGGATTCGAAACCGAGACCTCATGGACAGCAGTCGCGTTAGCTACCACTGCACCACCGAGACAGTCATTGCACAAGTAAACCTTTGAAACACCCTACTGGTGGTACAACGATGTTCAGTCAAAAAACTTTACCTTAAAATTAATTTTCTCTTATCTTGTGACAAAACATGATATATTTTCAGGCTAAAAGTTTATTTATTGAGGCCACAGTGTCTAATTGTTGCAGTAAATTTCATTGTACTGACATGCAATGGGTATTTATTCATTAATGTTACAATGTAACAATTATGAATGTCATAAGTTTACAAGGTAAGCCAGTAGATTCACGGATTTTATACCCTATAACAGTATACTACATATTAGGCAAATTGTCCGTACGAAATAGCGCTAATAAACGGTATTATTAGCGCTATTTCGAACTTAAGTACAATCTTCCTGAAAAGAAAGTACATAAAACTGCCATGATTCTGGCCCTTGACGTAGATGATGGTACTTTAAAAGAAATAGTATAGTTACGAAAATAATGATTGTAAAAGCTATTATACAGATTATAGCCCACAGATTATATCTGAATTATATCCATAAAGAAAGTGATGCTGGCAGAAGTTTTATATCTGCATTTAATGGTTTGTTTTCTTTTGCACGAAACATTTTTTATTACGACGCTTAAATTACACCACGAAAGCTTTTCTTAGTTAACGTAAAACAATCCTAGACTGCAAGTCTAATAATTGAAGAGTTCTTATTTCTCAAGAGGAACATGATACTTCCAGGTCATCGGTCAGCTAGGTTATACTCAAATTCTATATAACTACTGCTTCTGAGTCATAATAACGGATATTATCTCCCTGATGACGCTTTTTTTTTTACGTGGTGGAATGCCTTTACGCACTTCGCTCCCCCCCCGCGGGGACAGAGGGTTCGTTTTGTGTGGGACTCCTGACTGACTCGCCAGACTACCCACTAAGCCACACGGTGTGCCAATCTGCGCCTGACACGGGAGAGATCCGGGAACCGCTTTCTTACGCCATCCGGACCCCTCCCATCTCCCTGATTACGCTATCTCAACCTAATAGCAAAAAAAGAACAGTCATATACAGCCAAATATACTTTCAAATAAAAAAAAAGATCGTGAGTTAGGATAGAGCTGTGAGTGGAGCCCGAAAGTAGCTCTCTAGGTCCGGCGTCATTCTGTGGAGAATCTGAAGCAACATGGTCGGATGTCTGGGTAATGTTCAGCGAAAACATCATGTACTTGTGCCGCCTGCTTAGACCAGGTGCTGGAAATTCCATGATTCAGAAGGAGTTCTTTTTCACGAAATAGGGGGCAAACAAGCAGATGTATCGTCTGATGGTAAGCGATTACCGCTGCCCATGGACACCTGCAACACCTGCCTTTTGGGAGATGGAGAGGGGTAAAGAGTAGGGGTAGAAGCATGGTCCTCCGCTGTTTGCTGTGAGGCCGTGGTATCGGTTAAGCCAGCTCATTCATGCCGAAGCGCTGCTCTCTCACGATAGAAAAGTTTTCCACTCTGTCAACAGAAGAAGGTGAGAACACAATATCAGTTCGTCAACAAAGTACACTAAGCATTTTGTAAGAGTTACTTTGTAAAGAAACACGGCTATTTATTTCTACAAAAACAAATACACGAGCGTAACAACATTATTATATAAATATGTAGCTCATAATATATTCAGTAACAACATTTATTGTTCTCACAGATAAACAAACGTATTACTGTTTGTTTATCAAAGGCCGATATAAAATCGTGTTTTCTATATATACAAAACCGTAATTTATTTATTCAGAACCTTAAATGAAATAAATAATTACCCGCCCTATTTGGTTTCTTCTTCAAAAGTGTTTGTGACTGTGAGGGCTTTATTTCTAACGTTCATTCCAAAACTTCGCTTCTTTACGTTCTTAATAGACCTCAAAATAAACACATGATACCTACTTAATGTCGTGTAAGAGAAAAGTGTCGGAGCAATAAAAATGTAAAATGAAACTCATTTGCGTTGTGCGTGTACCGGCTAATTTCACACTCATACATAATTCATACTTTTACTGAAAAATGCACGACAATACAGGTCACGATCCCTTTACAAACATGTTCTAAAATATAACAATTTTCAAATTGTTTTTAGACACATACACAATTTCGTCTAGTCGGGCGTCCGTTTCACTTTGGTTTATAGTAATGTCATGTAATGACTTATTACTTAATTAATACTGATGACTATTGTCTGTCTCTACAATTTTTAATGCTGTTTACGGCTGGTTTGCGAGAATCGAGAATCCTCCGGCCAGGCGAGGTAATCATGCTTGGTGGGCCACGGCCACATCGGAAGCTTAGTCCCGTTTTTACCTTTTGGGTACGGAACCCTAAATTAATGAGTATACCTCATACCTTTTTCTTGATGAGTACTCAGCATCGAATTTTATTTTGCATCAAATTTTACATTGTATTAAATTGTTTTTGTTTTTATCTAATATTTAAATCCTCTCTTCATTCGACCAGCCACTCAATGTGAAGAACTAGACTTGCATTCATCGCTAGATCACAGCGGCTACTAAGCGCACGACAACGCGTGAACGCGTCGCAAGCGCTTGTCGCAAGTGCCCTTTAATATGTATCCCATAACCGACACTAGACCGGATCGGTTACAGGCATCCACAAGCTTACGCAAGCCAAGCCCAAAGACCTTTTTATACGCTTGCGCTTGTGGGTGCTTGCCGAACCTTTTGCAAGCATGAAAACGCGGCTTTAGATATAAATATTTATACTTTTATGCTACAGTTAGAGGGCTCAGCAACGAACAGTATAAGCACAAGAATTATTGTGATCTTAACTTCCTGAACAATAGCTTCGTGTTCTCGTTCCGATTCTTTAATTCCCTGTTGATTTTCTATATTGTTAGGTCTAAGGTCGTTTGTTCGACTCTCATCAAAGACATATTGTTGTATGATCAGCACGATTATTTTATCTGTCGGTGTGTAATTTATTTATCTATAATGTGTGTATTTATATATATTTTATTCTCTAGACATATGCGCACAGTTCATTGCAATTTTAATCGACTGTTCGACTCAATTGTAGTTTATTCTAACTGCTGCAGTAATTTTCATTAAAGTTAGGTACAGTCTTTAATTTCTGAAGCGTGGCTCGCAACGCAAGTTCCAAAGAATTTGATGATAGTAGTTTAAATCTTATTGCCTGACTCATAGTGAGAATAAAGTATATTATTTAAATACAAATTTTATCTATCCATCCTATATTTCCACAATTGATAGAAGTTGGGTTGCATTATTTAGAAATACATTTAAAAGTAAAGTGTAAGGACACACTATATACCTGCGGATGTACTTAGGTCATCTTACTCTATATTGACAACCCTACAAAGGTTACTAGCAGTCTTGTGCTGCTTTAGTCGATGGCTATATATGGGATGTATGAGGATATTATGAAGTTTTTATTAGAACCTCATTAAATATCACTCTTTTGATTTTTCATCGAGGAAGAAGTTTAACAAAGTAAAAACCACGGCTATTAATCATAGAGTAGTTCAGAACTGCTATTAATCTCTCAGGACGGCGAAGAAATATGTCTCGTAATTGCTTTTTCATTACCTAATCCGGTAGTACTGGTGTTTTTCGTATTGCTTATAAAACTGTGTATGCTTTTGGACTAGAATAGAAAAATGACATGAAATGTCTTTGTTACTAAACCGTGCCGTGGACCTCAAGGCTTACATTGTTGACACCCACGTCAAGCTAGAGGAACGACTAAAAACACAAATAAACAGAGTGGAAAAATTATTTCAATATTTAACCTATGTGTTCAGGACGAGAATTATCTCCAACAAAGCATAACAAGAACATTCATAGCCTAGTTGCGCTCGGTGATTAGAAACAATCACCGAGGGTAAGCAACGACGGCGCGGTCAGTACCCAGATGGGTGACCACCAGTGGCATGTTACCATGAGCGTTTCCGTGATTCGGAGGTCACGTTAAGCAGTCGGTCCCGGTTATTTTCATAGGATGACAGTCGTGAAGCTTAGTTGGAGGCCTTTGGGCGGCTTGAAAACAGCCAACGGTAAGATTACGTAACCACAACGTTGTCTTGCCAGTCCCCAAGCTGCACTTGGCCAGCGTGGGGACGTATGGCCTTAATCCACTCTTGAGAGGACACCCGAGCCCAGCAGTGGATCATTATGGTTTGTTGATGAAAGAAAAACAATGGCGAAAAGTGGGATATGTATTTTTTTTTTGTTTATGTCTTCATAAGGGTCTTATAAACAGAAAAAGAACAAAATAATGCAACACGGGTAGGGTAGAAACACAAAAGATACGTTAAATCGAATTCTATCTGGTCAGGTAGTTCAAAATACGTGTCGGCTAGCAAGTACATTTACAGTTATTCATCCAAAGTTGACGACAACTCAAACTCCTGAAACGAGAGACCATATTGTTCATTCTGTGCCATAAATCTCTAACAAAATGTTGTTCCCGTGATGTCATAATTTAGAACAAGAAATTTAATTTAAATCCACAATGTTGAATGTACAATTCAACCCTCCAGCGTGCTGTCGTACAAACAAGAGGCACGTGCCACGACCCACGTGTTTTTGTCCCGTCATCGCGGTTTAATTGGGGTCAGTAGTCGTTTGTTTGTTTCACTCGATTGTTTTTGTAACTGTGTAAGTTTCAAAATACAGCGATCTTAGTTTTATAGTACATAGCTTATATTTTTGAAGTGAAAACATTCTTTCTTTCTTCTTTCTTCTTTGGAACTCGCGTCTTCGTCAACGAACGCTTTCCATGAGCTATATGTATACTGTGTATATATAAGTGTATTTTTTGGGTGGGAAAAAAAGCGCGAAAATCGCTTCATTGTCACCGCATGCTTCAAAAGTTACTCAGTTTTCACTTCTATCGATAGTATCCAAAGATAGCTCTGCATTTTTTTTGAGCAGCACTACGGTAAAAATCAATGTCATAACCAGTCCAACTGAAAGAAACTTAATATGTTAAGACAAACAGTAAAGTGAGTGTTAGGACCAGATATGAATTTAAATTTGTTTTATGTATTAATTACTCCACTTACAACTAAAAAGCTATACATATTTGATTTTGCTAAAACTGGGCTGAGAAATCGATAATTGTTGTGTTTTTCACTAGAGAGTGATGCCCTCATCTCTTTATTTTCTGTTTTAAATTTATGTTCTATAAAAATATATAATGTTTTGTTGTACTTAAATTATTTTTCCGCTGGCCCTTGTAATAAACACCACCACCGATTGTTGTCAAATATGATGGTAAACGACATTAATTACGACATGACGTATTACGTGGCGTACTACGATGTGGTCATGCGAATTGTACCTACCACACTACCATGGTAAGAAACATTTTTTTATTTGAAAAACTCAAAATATCCCAAAATACTTATCCTTCCTCATTCATAAAACAAAACAATAATTTCATACTGAAGCAAAATTTTTGAACACAAGAAGCAATATGATAATAAATGATCAAATACATAAATTTATAGAGCGGTAACATAAAAAAGAATGTAAAAAAAAGTTGTCAATTTCAACTACACCATATGGTGTACTTAAACATTGGTTTTGTATATACAAACCCGTATTTGAAGGCATAAGTGCTTCATAGCTAACATCCAAATTTCACCATAATTTAATCCTTTATAAACGCAGTTTCAGTGAAGCTTTATGGTATATTAAAAGATTAGGAAGTATGGTGCGAGAAGGTCAGGACATTGAAAAAGATATAAAACATATTTGTACATAGAATTTGGAGGCGCTCATAGCCCAGTTGCACTCGGTGATTAGAAACAATCACCGAGGGTAAGCAACGATGGCGCGGTCAGTACCTGGATGGGTGACCGCTGGTGGCATGTTACCATAAGCGTCTCCGTGATTCGGAGGTCACGTTAAGCAGTCGGTCCCGGTTGTTATCATATGATAACAGTCGTGAAGCTTAGTTGGAGGCCTTCGGGCAGCTTAAAAACATCCAACGGTAAGATTTACGTAGCCACAACGTATTCTTGCCAGTCCCCAACCCGCACTTGGCCAGCGTGGGGACGTATGGCCTTAACCCTCTCCTGAGAGGAGACCCGAGCCCAGCAGTGGGACATTATGGGTTGTTGTTTGTTTTTTGTTTGTTTGTACATAGAATAAAATATTTTTTTCACTTAATTTTAGTTTAAGTAGAAAGACTGTACTTATCTCGATCGAGTCTGAATTTATACATTCAATATGCATACAAAATGTCATAGACACAAAGTAAAATTAAAAATATTTACTTAATTCGTAAAAACACTGTATTTTTTAAAAGTAAATTTGTACTACATTCCTTAATTAGGGACAAATATTACAGCAGTTCTCATTGTAGCTTTAATATGCACACGGTGGGCAGTCAAAGGGTTAAAAATGCAGAGGTTGGAGCTATACCAATTACAGTTTTAATTATTAATAATTATTTGCCGCCAGGTTTAATTTTCGCTGCAAGCTTCGTAACGCTAAAATGTTAGAGACGAGATTTCTTTAGAAAACACCTTAGAAGTACATTTCCCTATGTTCCTTGTTTTTTTTCTATTTTGGACTTTAAACCTTAATTTGTTGTAGATAAGCTTTTATTTGAATTACTTTTAATTGTTAGTAACTAAGATAAATGAAAGCTAAAGGCTCTGATCGAATGAGACGCAAAACCATTTATTAACAATTTTAAAAAGGGAGGTGGTTCTTAACTCAACTGTTTTCTTTTCATGTTTGTTACCTCAGAACTTTCGACTGGGTGTACCGATTTTGATGATTCTTTTTTAAATTGAAAGTTGGTGCTTCCCGTGTGGGCCCATTTTAATTTGGTACAGTTTTGAACTTGTTTTTTTGTTATTTTTTTGTGAGGGGAGTCTTGAGTTTCTGATCACCCTCACTAATAACTGATATTAAAAAATAGTTAAAAATAAAATAAAGATTTTATATTTCAGTGATTTGAAAACAGATAAATAGGACTTCGTTTAGCAATTAAGGCGATAGGCTGATGACGATTCCAATATAAGTCTCGCAGTCATAGGCAAAAGAATTTATCAGGTGTAAAGTTCGAACCTCGATTTAGAACCAATCTAAACCTATATTATAAAGCTGAAAAGTTTGTTTAATTAATATAAAGCCTCTTAACATTTAATACTCTAATATCTGACAAATAAAGGTTAACCACTAATCGAGGATACTCTTAGCACTGTAAGGCGACAGGGGACCGATTTGTAAAGAGACCTATCGTGGTAGCACGTCGCCGTCGCGTCGCCCAAGTCGTTTGTTACGGGGCCGCAAATCGATTTGTACCGTAAACAAAGTCATGTACCGTGAGTCGAGGCATCAATTTCACGATGGTGTAGTTTAACCTTTATCCTTTTTATTATTATGAATGTTTGAGCTTACTTTGTACAACAATGGGTCTATATCTCGTATTAAGTGATAGTAAAGTATAGAATAGTATTAATAACCTGGGATAAGTCTTGCATCGCTGTCTAGATCTAAATTGACTGACTGACTGTAGAAAAAAAATCCGCACCAAACCATAATAAATTTATAAATTCAATAAGAACTGTCTGTGTTGTCTGTTTGTCTGTCTGTATGTTTTATTTTTACAGCTGAACCACTTGTTTAATGTATGGTCCTGCCAAAGTGACTTTACTCTGACTGATGGAAAACATAAGCCGAATCCAAGAGTGGTGGTCACCATACTCAAGTGCGTGAAGAAAATGCAACTACGCAGGATGGTGACATATAAGGTTGATATTCTATGAGAGGGGAGTATCGCCTCTCCTGTACTGTCCTGTTCTGTACTGTCCTGTTCTGTATTATCTTGTACTCTCCTGTAATGTTCTGTCCTATACTAACCTGTCCTGTATTATCCTGTCCTGTCCTGTACTGTTATCTACTTCTCTGTCCTGTCCTGTCCCGATGTGTCCTGTCCTTTCCTGTCATGTGCTATCCTATCCTGTCCTGTCCTGTCCTATCCTGTTCTGTCCTGTGACTGGCCGATCGTGTTGTGTCGTGTTCTGTCCTATCCTGTCCTGTCCTGTCCAGTCCAGTCCTGTCCTGCCCTGTCCTTATCTTGTCCTGTCCTGTTCTGGCCTGTTCTGTCCTGACCTGACCTGTACACCCCTTAACTGTTCTGTTCTGTTCTGTCCTGTACTGTACTGTCCTGTCCTCACCTGTTCTTTTCTGTCCTATCCTATCATGTCCTGTCCTGTCCTGTTCTGTACTGTACTAAACTGTACTGTCTTACCATTTCCTGTTCTGCTCAGTTCTGTTCAGTCCCATGTTGTTAAGATCGGTTCTGTTCTGTCCGGTCCTGTCCTGTTCGGTTCTATTCTGTCCTGTCCTAATCTGTACAGTCCTGTCTTGTCCTGCCCTGTCCTTTCCTGTCCTTGCCTGACCTGTACTGTCCTGTTCAGTGCTGTACTGTGCTGTCGTGTCCTCTTCTTTCCTGTTCTGTCCTGTCCTGTCTTGTCCTGTCCTGTCGTGTCCTGTTCTGTTCTGTTCTATTCTTAAAAAAATGTGACGTGTAATTAATTACAATACAAGTAATTACAAATTTGACTTGATTTGTTTATCGATAAATACCTATTAAATAAAAAAAAACATTTATAAACAAATGTGGTTAAACGAACATCTTCAATATAATGCACTTAATAAAAAGGGTAGTTTTCCAATAAACCAACTATCCAGAAGATCAAATGATCCCACTTATGTGTTCAATATCCAGTAAAAACCCTTTAGACAGCTCAAATAAACGATATGAGAATACCAGCACTCAGGGCTACACATTGTGTTTGTTGTATGGCCAACAAAAGGAGGCTTAGAAATCAAAACTAAAAACCGTTATCTGGCTGGAATTTCCCATTGTGAAGAATATGAGTGTTGACTCATTGTATAAAACGTGACTCACTGAAAATATCTTAGGTTTTTGTACAGTCAAAGCGATAAAGACGGAGTTGGTATTAACCAACTATTAGATAATCTTAAGATTAACTTTCAAGAAGGTATCATCGGCTTCAATCAAGATTGTGAAGTATGAATAAAGAACAAGATTATAACTAAGATAATGATTATTTTATTTTAAAGAATTCTTGAAAGGCCAATGTCAAATATTACAAAGAAAAAGTACTATAAGCATATAATAAATAATGGCAAAATATAGATTGCCTCGGTAGCACAATGATAGCGTATGCGACTGCTGTGCTTGAGGTCTCGGGTTCGATTTCCAGGTCGGACCACATGTTTTTATGATCTGCAAATATTTGTTTTGAGGTTTGGGTGTTTCTATGTATATTAAGTATGTATTCACAAAAAAAGTATATATCAGTTTTCTAGTTAGTACTCATAATACAAACTCTACTTAGTTTGGGACTAGATGGCCTAGTGTGGTAGATGTCTGAAATATTTATTTTATTTATTTCTATGTTTGTATATTTTACATCATCATCATCAGCCTATCGCAGTCCACTGCTGGACTGCGATAGGCTGATGATTAGGCCTCTCCAATCGCCAACACAACGCTAAATCGCCACTTGGTTCGATCCTCGGCTACTTGCATCCAGCTCCTGTATATCCTAGGCAAGAAGTATTATATTTTTAATCGCTCTTGAAATTAATTCTCTTTATTCGATATAATTTGTACGTTTTAATGTGCTGCTACTTTAGCAAAATTATAGTTTTTAGAACCAGTGCTTACTTAAAAGTTGCAAGAAAAGTTTTGAGAGTACTTTTCTATTTATTATAATTCAAACTACTGTTAAAATAAAAGTTGCTTTTACCCTGTTTATGGAAATATCCATTAATCCGGAAATGGATTAAAACCTCAGGGGCTGTAATTGAAACTACTGACTGTTAATAACTAGTTTTATTTCTCGCTAGTACCAACACAATAGTTTGAAGCGTGTTCAAAAAATTATATAAATTAATTTAATTTTTATATATCTTGAGGTGAGGAAACGATAGTGAGATTTAGAATTAGGACTGCGCCATCTATCGAACTAAAATTTAAATAACTAACAGTTGTAAAGTTATATCTCAATATCGCTATCAATTAGTAGTATAGTCAACCTAACAGCGAATTCTCCATTAACTCGGGTAACGTTATGAAAAACATTATCTCGTGGCGCTCTGTCGGTCTATTGTGCCCTGCATCGCGTAAAGCGCAGCTTTGTGGACCGCGAGCCAGCTGTTAAAGGCGTTTAGGGTTACCACTCTTGAGTATACGATTGGTTGCCTGCGTTTGACACAATTTTTTTTAAGTTAACAATTTCTTTATGTAAAAAAAATGTGTGCGTGTACTAGTGTACACACGTAAGAAGTGAAACTTCTTTATGGCCTTATTTTTCGAAAAATGATCTACATGCAACTTTCCAGAAATTGGTTAAATAAAGTTAAATTAGATAAAGTTTAAACAAAAGGATTTTATTATCATAGACATAAATACAAAAATAATACAATTATTTCACTTTACCTTTTTGCTACTAAGATTATTACAGCATTTCATTAATTGTAATAGAATTATTACTATCATTGTCATCGTTATTATATATTTTTGTAATTAATGGCTTATGGTAACTGAAATATGAAAAGCGACATGCTATCCCTACTCCGTTGGAGAAAGTTAAAGTACTCTTCGTCTGAACCAACCGTGGTAGGGGCAAGAAAAAGATGGCGCGTAACGGATAAATGTGACACGTAACCGAAAAATGTGACGGTAATTTTTTTTCCAACGCCGATAAAGAAGTTTCACTTCAAAAACCTTTGTAGTAAAGGTTTTTACATTATACTAATGTCATAAAATCGTATGTATCTGTTACTTCCTTAGGTTCAAATGGCTGGCCCAATTCGAATAATATTGTGTAGCTTACGTCCTAGGTACTACCCATAGGCTACTTCTTTCCGTGACGATTTGGCGTAGCCAATATTATAAATTTCTTACGCTTTCACAGCAAAACGCTGCCGCTGCGTCGGGATGGGACCTCAAAATCGATTGAAGATGAACTAGCATAATGTCTAACTAAAAAAACAATGTAAAATATAAAAATTGCACATATTTTAAAATATATCATCAGGATTTCCAAGGCTTACTTTTCATTAATTATCAAAATAACAAAAATAGAAATATTAAATACATAAATAACTATCTATATAATACTATACAATGATTATATTCTATAAGTGACACGTTGCATATGCTTGATCATGTACTGCATCAAAAAAATGCAATAAAATATGCAAAAGAAATATTTTCGTGCAATTTTATCTGCTACTAATTAATATTCTCTTGACAATCCCCGCTATAAACATAAAGTCAGTAAATCCAAAATCAATGCCACTTCATGGTACGTTTAGACGCGCGCCACGCCTCTACAACCCTCTACAAACGGGCTGTTTGGCTTGGATTGCGTGAGGTTGTGACAGTTTTTTGCTGACCCGAGTTTCAGTGTTGGTTTTTGGACACAGATCAAAGGAACCATGAGCAAGCGTTACGTTCGTAGTTTGTGAGCGACTGCCAAGTCATCACAGGCGTGTAAAAATAGCACAAGCGTTTGTGAAGGATTGTAATTTGTGAGCGACTGCCAAGACCTCACAGGCGTGTAAAGATAGCATCAGAGCAAACGTTAACTTACTTCGATAAAAATAACTCAGGGAAAAGAACTGGGCAGTGACGCAGTACATTTGTCATAACCAAGAACTCATTACAAAGGCACCGATGATTGTTATCAGAAAAAATGAAGAACAGAAAACGGGAAAGACAGAAATTTGGTTTCAGAAACGTTGACATATCACGAAAAATTACGCTTTTAAGGATAGTAGCATAACACAAATTCAACGTGTTGAACAACGCTGACCAGTTTCAAACCCAAGGTTTGGTTCAGAATCATGTCAATTTTATTCATGGCAATTTCACTAAAATTAATAAAAAAAAAATCGATTTATACATGTTAGTGAGTCCTTTTACCGACTAATTTATGAGCTGATGATCTTGATAAACTATGCCTCACAAACGATTCGTCCATTTACGAGAAACGATGACACAGAAAACTACGATGCCACAGACACATCACGCGCACACACACAGACACAGGTATACAGACACATCGCGCTTCTAACATCTTTTTTGCGTCAGGGTTTAATAAATGAAATTTCACATCGTTAAGGTGCTTAAAATTCTATACAAATAAGTAATATTGGAGTGTATGTTTGTAATATTCAAATAACCGCTATTTAGTAAATGAATATGTATGTATATACGGTACATATATCAAAATATTTATTTTACGGTTTTTGTCTGTCTGTTTGTTCCGGCTAATCCCCGGCACGGCTGGACCGATTTGGACGGGACTTTCATATATCGGGCAGATAGCTGATGATATAACTAAGGCAACTGTTTATAGGCTAGCTTCACCCCGCGGCGTTTCTGTTGTATCGCGGGTAACACCGCGGGGCTCCGCTAGTATATTAATAAAATTTCTTCATTTAGTTTAAATAAGTATTTGATCAAAAAGTACAGGAGTGTCCTTTAATAAATTTACTTAGAGAGGTAATTTCCCCAAGGTTAGATGTTACACCAATATTGTACGACGCCTACATCGTCGGCTCTTAAGAGGAGTCGCTGATTGAATTTGACTTTTGTTTAATTAGTGAGAGCTCTTAAAAAGTCGATAATATGATCTCATTGATAATATTATAAGTGACAGTTAAAGTATCTAGATTATTTTATTAAAGCAAAATGGTAAATCTCATTTTCTTATATCTATGAATTGTTATTTGTAGTATAGTGATTCAAACTAACTTAGCCTGTAGTGCAACGTGCAATGCAATGATAGTTTGAATTTGTTTCTCTACAAGATTTCTTGTTCATTCTATTTGCCAGTACGAACTGATTTTTGATATAAAAACCTACTTTGAGGGGTTACAGTAATTGATCTACAGGTTCATTCAAAATAAAATATTTACATTAATAAACCGATACTAGTACATCACGCAGAGAAAACCGCAAACGGAAGGGAAAACGATCTAAAATTCAAACAGATATGTATTACATTCAACGCACTATGAAGAAAGTCAGTTGGTATAGTTATTTACGAGGTTACAAGATCGCAAGATAAAATTATGTAAAAACCTTCTTTTAACAATTGTAATTAAAATACTTGTGTCAAAAAAAAATTACCATTGAAAGCTTGAGGTAATCTCCCTAGTACACTGTTTGAATAGAGTCTAGCTTAGTTTTCGAATGCATCTTCTACATATAAAATTCTCTCTTCCTTTCTCCGTCACAGAAATAGAAGCGCGAATCCTTAAAGAATAGAAGTACTTTGACAGCCCTATGCCATATACTATGACAATTATGGTCCTTTATTTAAGAGTATTTGCAATTCAGAATGTACACCGTATCGTACAATGGTTATTATATTGGTTTCTCTACTATTTATTATCCGTAAAGCCCTGCTCCGTAAAGCTGTTTAGGTGTGCGGAATTTATGGCATTTTGAGATCAAGCTATTTTAGTAGTATGCATTTGAATAGTTCTGAAATGTACATCACTGTGGATGTAGATGCGAAAGTGTATGTTTGTGGGAAAATAAATTCAAAGAAGCCCATTTTACAAGATACCTATTATTTAACATTAGAAATTATAATGCAGTAAAAAAATATCAATCTGTGAATAGGTAATGAAATGGCTTATTCTGGAATTAGGCTGCGAGAACACCTTTTTGTGCAGATCAGTCGGGGTTAGTCTGGTTAAGAAAAGCCAGTTTTTAACCAGACTAGCCCCGAAAGAAATTATCATCAACGATATTGTCCCTGAAATAAACCTATGGACTTCTTCAGTTGAGTTGTTTATACGTGTTTTATATTGTGGTGATATATTCCACGTACAGTGCAACACTAATATACCTCAGTGCCATCTACCGCAGATACACTGAACTACGAAGTAATGTACTACAGGAAGTAACTATCAATCCTACATCGTGCAATAGAAGTTCTCGCGCCGATTAACATATATACAACAACCCAACATCAACCGTTGGGCAGTGGCCCGCCAGGCATGATCACCTCGCCTGGTTGGAGGATCCTCCCTTTGTGTTGGAGGGACATGACACCCGTTCCTCCACAATACCAACGTACACGTTTCTTATGCCCTTAATCAAAATTTTCTTATCTTACAATGGTTTTTCATTAGTATCTACAAATCATCAGATACACCTGTTTGAGTGGTGATATCTGTTAGACTATCTCAAACAATCAGAACAAGCCAGAAAATTATAATAGTATTTACTAAGGCTTAGATCAGTTACACTAAATCACTTTTATGTATCGTAATATAGAAAACATTATAAATAAGTTTAATATTTTAAGTTTTTAAAGTATTGCTGTGTAAATTATACAAACAAAAATAAAGCTCAGCCACGAAAAGCATTCTGAAGCTATGTCGTACCAACTCACTGCAAATGCTCCAACACTTCAACGAAAACATTTCATATATTTTTGTTTATGTCAGTGCTTGTAGAATACTTGGGATGTCAGATTTATTATTTGAATGGAAATTTAAAATTTATCTCTGTCAATCCACCTATAATAATATTCCTCATTTCCTTAGTTAAGCACTAAGTTAATTTGTTATTTTAAATAATATTACGAACCTAGATTCTACCTCATTTGAAAAATTTCCTAGGACCGGTATTAGAAATAAGCCAAGAGATTTCTAACAGGAACATATATACGTGTTCCAATTATCCAACAACAACTGACTTAATGACTTAACATAGCGTATATTAGATATGAGGCGAATAGAACTAATTTCCACATGACAAAATTATATTGGATTTCGATTGCATAGTCAGTGAACGTCGCGTCGAGTATTATTTAATTTTAACTACCATTTGTTCTCTCTTCATAGTCGATTTTACTCAATCTCGATTGTAGTGAGTTTATCTCATTATCGCTTTATCAGGTCATAACGATCTTAAATAAGAATCATTACAGTCTACCCATTACCCTTACAGTCCAATTCATGGTTAATATATGTAAGAGATTACAATAGGGCTGCCATTTGTAACAACGCAATGTGTTATAATAGCCTTACCTCCCAAAAGCGACATTATAAGTCGTTTAAAGTTACGGTATATTTTCAACTATCTAAACCCCACGGTGCTGCCCGCGGTACGACAACAACCGCGGGTAACGCCACAGGGCGAAGCTAGTCTAAGAAAGTAGCCTATATTACTTCTTATATCATCAGCAAGATGTTAGTGAAAGTCCCGTCAAAAAAGTCAAACCATTCCACAGATTAGCCGGAACAAACATACAGAGACAAAGAATTAAAAATTGTTTTTACTTTCATTGGTATTTATTGAATAGCTGTTAATTTAAAACTCCAACTAGGCACTTCTAGTTTATTTATTCCTTTAGATGTATAGATAACATATATTTTTTATGTGGGTAGGTACGAACTAAAATATAAAAAAAATTGTCGACTGTAGTGATAAAACAAATTAATATAACAAACATTTTTGTTTATTGTTTGTGTAAAAATTAAAGATTGGAATTAATAGAATAACTTAAATTAAGTGCGAAGCTCATAGCCCAGTTGCACTCGGTGATTAGAAGCAATCACCGAGGGTAAGCAACGACGGCGCGGTCAGTACCTGGATGGGTGACCGCTTATGGCATTTTACCATGAGCGTCTCCGTGATTTCAAGGTCACGTTAAGCAAGTCGGTCCCGGTTGTTATCATAGGATAATAGTCGTGATACTTTGTAGGAGGTCTTTGGGCGGCTTGAAAACATCCATCGATAAGATTACGTAGCCACATCGTTGTCTTGCCAGTCCCCAACCCGCACTTGGCCAGCGTGGGGACGTACGGCCTTAACTCTCCTGATAGGAGACCCGAATCCAGCAGTGGGACATTATCGGTTGTTGATGATTGATATGTGCGAATATGCGTGCGTGCATGATAGACGTAATGGTATCAGGAGCCACGTCGGAGCTTACTACTGTCCTAAATGGTATGGGTTGTTCTGAGTGATCTTGTATTGAATTGTAAAAAAATGAAAAGAATGAAAATATATTGAGATAACAAAAAAATGAAAAAGAATAAAAGTATATTCAGATAGCTGATACCAAAGTAAGAGTCATTTATTACTAAGTCAAACCAAATGGTAGGGATAGGTAGCGTAGCAATTGACATTCAGAACGGATTTGGATAAAACTGATTACGCATCGCTTCGTGATACATATGTATATATCAAATTGATTGTTTACTAGAATTTGGATACCGCATATTTTATCCTACTAACAGAGAATAAGCACCTTTATACTAAATTAAAACAAATCAATACTTTACTGAACGTATATGCGTGTGGTGACTACCTAAAATCGATTAGAATGGAATGCAAAATAATAATAAATCTCTTTATTTACTCTCACAAACCTTGAGGTCAATTACAAAATGACACATTTTCAGGCAACTTTGTGAGAGTCTCGTGCCTGACATAGGTTTAAAACCCTTGTTGTTAAATGTCACCAGAGCCTTCTAATCCTTACATAGCTACTTATCATAAATTTACAATAATTAATTTAAAGGATTAATAAAAAAACAAAAGAAGATAATTAAAAAAAAAACAAGGGGTAATGGGAGAGGCCTGTGTTAAGCATTAGACTGCAATGCAACGTGTTCACGTTACACCTACGTTAAATTCTTGGGGTGAATGGAGTACTCATATTATTACAAAGTATCACCATCCCTGTTACAATCCATGGATTTCGCAATACGACAGCATCGCAAGGAAAAAAGAAAGAAATCTTGAAATAAGCCCCATAGTCATCTTTCAACGAGATTTTTTTTTTTTAGGAATACTAATTCCTGTGTCACGGGGATCTTTACAAACATACATGAAACGGACACAAAGTACACCCAGACTTAGAACAATAATTTATGGATCACACAAAGTGTTGTCCCATGTAGGATTTGAACCCACAACACTTGGCGCAGTAGGAAGCGGTGTGGCGACCACCGAAACCACTAGGCCAACCGTGTGTTTTTACAAAAAAAAAAGTATATTTGTATTTATATTTGTATTTATATCCGTTGTTTAGTACCCATAATACAAGCTCTGCTTAGTTTGGGACTAGATGGCGTTGTGTGTTAGAAGTACGAAAAAAAAATAATAATAATAATAGGCATAATAATTTTTCATCAGTTAACTACTCTACAGTGGGGTGTTGATAATCTATACTAATATTATAAAGAGGAAAGAATTGATAGCTTGTATCGAATAGGCTCCCAAACTACTGAATTAATTTTAAAAATCCATTCACAATTAGAAAACTAAATTATCCCCTAGTAACATAGGCTATAGGCAATATTAAATTTGCTAAAAGTTAGAGATCCGTATCAATACTTCGAGACTTGGTCAAGTGTTCTAAGCTTGGCAAGTTTGCTAGCCAGTGTTAAAATTTATTATATTTAATTTTTTGAGAAAATACTAATGTCTACCCATGCAAAGCCGAGGCGGGCTGCTGGTATTGAATAAAAATCAAATTCAAAAGACAATGGAGTACTACCTTAAATAATATTAACTTATTCTCGCATTTATTTTAATTATCTATTTTAAATTGTAATTCTTCGAACTCAATCCTGAAGATGCTTTTAAATTATTGTATGAAAATGAGCGATAATTTCTGTTGAATATTTTGTATAATTTTTATTGTACAGCGGGACTGACCTTATATCTTTTATATTCCGACCTTTAGAACAAGTTAAACTGCTCGTGATCACTGGTAGATTGGTGAGGGCCTAGCGCCAATACCTTGGTGGTGCGCTAGCAGTATTAACCGTCCGAAACGTTGGGATGTAGAAGGTTTGTAACCTTTTAAATAATTGTACCACAAGCCCCTGTATGCAACATGTGTAAAAAGCTGCGAAAATTAAAAAGAACTTATTTCGAATTTTGATTATACTGATAACGGGTAAAGCTTTTTGAGGCAGTGAAAATATTGTGTATTTAAACCTTACCCGCGAATGGATTAGGATTAAGTTTAACACACCAATCGCTTTTAAACCGGTAAGAAGATCGATACAGTTGGAGACATTTTTTAAGACGAAACCATCGTCTCGGTATAATTCTATAAACATTGATAAGTTTTATGAAATCTCGAGATGGCAGAAATATTGTTATCCTACTTCTAATCTTTATTACATTAGCAATAAAGATTACTGTTTTCATATGATAAAAATAATATGAATTTAGGAAAGCTGATAAAGATATTTTTTTTTAATTTATTTCAAAAGGGTGGGTACTTTAGTTTAATACAGCAATGAATAACGTACAATACACTTTAGTGAAACCTGGAGATTGTAGTAGGTTCGGAACTTCGGTGACAAATCTCCAGACACTCCATATTGATACAAAATTAAAATGACGAGAATGGATTGTAACGAAGGGAGCTAGAAAATTAAACTACACCATAAATATCAATATTAGTGTGAAGTCCTAATTTGTTCGGTACGGATTGGTACAGTAAAAATTAGTTAATCAAAATAATTAAATTCTGTATAATTCGAATAATGTATTCAAGCGCAAATTCTTAGATTCAGATAATTGCGTACCTCTTTTTATTGTGGGAGAGCCACGCTTCGGCAAGAATGGGTAGGCTCAACCGGAGTGATACCACGACCTCACTGAAAACCGCTGTGAAAGAGCGCCAGCGCTGTGTTTTACCAAGGTGAGTCTAACGGAAGCCCATAAATCAAACCCCTACGCTTCTTCCATTCCCTTCTCCATCCCCGAAAGGCCGGCAACGCACTTGTCACGCTTTTGGTGTTGCGGGTGTTCATGGACGGCGTAGTAGCAAATACAATCAGGTGATAAGTATGCTCGTTTGCTCACTAAATTCAATAAAAATAACTAAATTAGAGCCGGAAATACAGCGAAAAAAGTAAAAAAGGGAAAAAAAGGATAAGTTATCGAAGCTTTCCTTTCCATTAATTTCTACCGTAATAGTGCACTTTTATTACAAGTAGCGAAAAGATATGCCGGATTTGAATAATGAATTATGTATGATACGTATTTATACAATATTAAAATTATAAGCTCCTTATAACTCTCTAAATATATATTTACAGATACTAGTGGTCGCCCAGTAGCCGAAATCCGATCATTATTCATTTTACTTTTTAGCTTATTGCACTCCTAACTATTTACTACTGTTCGAGATTTCAAATCTTCGATTCGCATTATTTTAGTAAAGAGGAACACAAAGGTTTCTCATATATTAAAATATATTAATAACAAATAAATACGTAAATATCTATTCATTTAATCGACTGGCCACTACACTAACAGTTTTTCATACATGTAATAGCGAGCAATTATAACATAATATAGAAACATCATTAGTTTTTATACTATTTCAAAACTAACTAACAAAGAGGTAAGTATGCCGGAAACCTGAAGTCACTTTTCTCAAATGTCAATGTCTTCATACTCAAATCAATTTACTCAAACCTACGTCACAATAATTAATTTATCACGTAGGTACCTTATTCTCAAAAGACCGTCGTTGCGGAGCAAACAATTCGATCTTCACACGTAACCGAGTGTGGACGTGACTGATTATGGTAAGTTAGGATTAATAAGAGTACTCTATCAGATCTTAGTTTGGAGTAACCGGAGATAAGTAAAATCTTAGTTCCAAGTAGCTATCTATCAGTTTGATGTAAAACTATAGAACGTAACCTATTAATTTTATGGATTTTATTTTAAACTATATTAAATGATTTAAAACAGTTGATTTTGTAACAGTTTTGTTGAAGTATTTAGCAGATG
The DNA here is from genome assembly GCA_003709505.1 of Hyphantria cunea. NCBI lineage: Eukaryota > Metazoa > Arthropoda > Insecta > Lepidoptera > Erebidae > Hyphantria > Hyphantria cunea. The sequence continues at coordinate 2,022,158 of PKRV01000615.1, forward strand.
CAGTGTTAGTTAATTTTGGAAATAGTTCTTTCTTTTTCTATTAAGATAATGTTAGAAGTACGATATTTTTTTAGTGAGTTATTGCTTTATGTACATGTTTTGACCAGACATACAAGATTGCCGTAAAGCCTATGGTCAGGGCAGAGTTAAATTATCACTTAAACATTTGGTCGCCTTCTCTTCACGTAGCATTTACACAACACTGTATAACATTAGTGTTAATTTGGAACATTCAATAATCTGTTATGTATTATAATAACTCTTCAAAAGCCTATTAAGTATTCTTATAAAACAGACAAGACACTAGAAACATCTAATTGTTTTCTGTTCCCTTTGAAATATGACGCCTAGAGCTCCTGCCCGCCTCTCTTATGTTGGCGTTGGAACTGAAACTGAAACCTGAAAACCATTAGGTCCAATTTTGGCTGGGCTTAATTGTTGTGGCTTAGATACCGGTGGAAGAAAAAGTTAAAGAGAATAGTTGTTATCAGTCCGTTTAGTTCTTTCAAGTTTAACCCATATTTATATATGTTCTTTGACATATTTCGTAAGAACTTTTAACGTTTCAGTATTTTTTTTTATATATTTTAAGGAATCGTACTGCAGTGCCTGACGGTGATGCTGTTTTCATGTTTATTACGACTTATGCTGATACGTCATTTCATTAAATTTTCATTAAATTTTCATACAATTTCATTGAAGTATTAAGGGTACGATACAATATGTTTTGTGAGTAGCTCAATAAGTTTATAAATAAATTATTTTTCACTAAAATTGATAAATATTATAACATTGTTTTATAATTTAAATTTACAATAATTATAATGTAACAAAACATCTATTATAAGGAGTTAAAGTATTAACCGACTTTAAACGCAATAAGATACATTTATTGTCATCACCTACAAATTGTTCGATTCTTCTTCTACAATTTGTAGAACTGCTATTTGTAAATTAATTAGCATTCTGATTTTAAAATATCGTACAATTTATGAAGATGTTTTGTTAATTTAAACATCAATATTTCGAAATTTCATTGCATAAAATTAACACTATTTTTCCCTCGCGATTGTTTGTTTACTTAGCTTATAGCGCAGTATATTTCTTTTCAACTTCACTTAGAAGTAGTCTTTTGTTTGAACTATAGACCAAAAGTACAGAATAAGAATGAATCTCGGGTTTTGCTTTCTTTCTGTCTCCCTCTCTCTCATTAGTAAATAAGTGTTTTCATAAAGAAGCGGCTCTAGCCCGTGAAGCGCGCTTCTGCAATCATTCCTCTAGCGCCCTTTATTTATCGTAGCGCCCTTCAATAAGTGTACAGATTCATTAAAAGCTCTGCGGTCCGCCTCCCTAATACTGCTGCGCCAGTGTGTACACACACCCTGCACTATAAGTCAAGACACCCCTGTTTTCATATAATACTCAAATCGTATTATAGTTCTAAAGTATTTACTCAAATAAACCATTAATCACAAACAAACGCTACTGCTAAAGAGATAGCGCCATTTTGTCACCATACGTGGATATATCCTGGTATTTATTAATTAATCTTATGTTTATCAAGCTGACTCGCACGACCTCGTTTGCGTATTCTTTTGCCCTTAGTATTATAATTATAAAAAGAGAAAAAAATATTTACCATATACACGTTTATAGTTAACCAACCTTGAAAGATAAACATATGCTATCTCGGACTTTTTTAAGACTTATTATGGGAATAATACTGTATGTCATAATTATTTTTGTGAAACTTTAACCTTTTAAGCTGCGCACGCAATGTAAGGCTCTCAAAAGTAATATTTTACCCACGTTTTCGCAACACGTTTCATTGATACTGCGCTCCAATTAGTCATAGCGTAATGATATATAGCCTGTAACCTTGCTCGATAAATGGGCTATTTACTCCGTCATCTGGTGCCAAGATGCCATGTGAAGGGCAAGTTTATTGTTAGATTAGAACAGTTCTTTCTGAGATTGATTCAAGCAACAACCCATAATGTCCCACTGCTGGGCTCGGGTCTCCTCTCAGGAGAGGGTTAAGGCCATACGTTCCCACGCTGGCCAAGTGCGGGTTGGCGACTGGCAAGACAACGTTGTGGCTACGTAATCTTACCGTTGGATGTTTTAGAAGCCGCCCGAAGGCCTCCAACTAAGCTTCATGACTGTTATCCTATGATAACAACCGGGACCGACTGCTTAACGTGACCTCCGAATCACGGAGACGCTCATGGTAACATGCCACCAGCGGTCACCCATCCAGGTACTGACCGCGCCGTCGTTGCTTGCCCTCGCTGATTGTTTCTAATCACCGAGTGCAACTGGGCTATGAGCGCCTATGATATTGATTCGTTCAACCAAACTAACTTTATAAGTATATTGTAAATAACCAAGGATTTAGAAAAAAAAAATATTAATACTTTAAATTATTATATTTTACTATACTGTATGAATACTAATATACAAAATAAATTCTCTCTTGTATAGGCCTTAGGACATAGCCAGCTTATGATGATAAAAGAGTATAAATAGTTAGTATTTAGTAAAATATTCACGAACTGAGTATATACTTCAATTTCAGAATATTATAATTAAACATTAGGCTAAAGTTAAGTTTTCCAATTTAATATAAACGTTTAGCTATAACTTAGAATCGGTAATTAAATATAAACAGTTTGCGAAATTCGTACGTTCCTGTACAAATAGTGTTGTAACATCAAACGATAGTATTCGGAAGTAGTTAACTAATCAATCATACATTTTTACGGGACCGGAATTAAATGAAAATAGCGGGTAGATTGAAAACCACTAACAAGACTCATATATTTTGTTGTAATTAGTTAATGGTTAGGCAGAAACCGGGCGGGGCGTAACGGGCTGCTGTAACATAAGGTTTATATACACTAGTTAAATCAGTCTTTATTTGTTCTACATTTTAAAATGTAAGTATGATATATTGATGAGAAAATAAGAGGCTTTTATAAGCTAACTTTCAAATGTAATATAGCCCTGAACCGCTATTCCATGAATTACTCTCATCTTCCTACCTCTTAGTTCAACCGGTTTATCGGCCTCAGACTTAAAGAAACTAACTTTACATTTTGCAATATTACATTTACATTACTTTAATCTACATTAGTAATTATAAGTCTACGGGAAATTTTGATGATATAGATTACTCTAAACTTCTGTGGATACGGCCAGATACACAGTAAAGCTATTTTTGCATATACTTTGTTCTGATAAAGACAAATAAAACTTGGAACGTTTCAGATAAATTCATTAAGTTTCTAATACTATTTCAATACAAATATTAAAATCCAATATCTGTAATATAATATACTAAGCTTCAAGCTTTTTAACTCTAAACTAATTTTTTTATTTGACAATAGTATTAGCACATATTTCTAAGAATATTTTGCTTCAAATTGAATATAGAAGTTTATTTAATCTATGGAAGGTACGAACCATTGAAAAAATTAAATGAAATCATTTTAAGAGTTTTTTCATTTTTAAGACCTGTCACATAATTCCACAAATGCTCCTAAATTTTATTTTTACCCTAAAAGTGAGTTAATAACAAGTGATTTATTCAAATATGATTTACAAAACAATTTTTTATTACTTGCTTATGAAAAAATAACTTTAAGCCTTTTCATTTGATACCATATTGGGTGGGTGGTAAAGAAATATGTAAGCCGCCATTTTGTTGCGGCGGCCATTTAGAATTAATAATAATACAACAATAAAGGGACATTTCAAATTTAAGCTCAATCGGAAATTGGGCAGTGGATCAAAATTAACTTGCAAGATTTGATTACAGACAAACATCAGGAGACCAAATCATTTTTATTTTCTATACTATAAAAACCGAATTACAGTCACTAATAACTATGGCTTTGGAAATAGTTTTCAATGTAAGTTGTATTATGGATACTAGACAACTGATATAAATACATAATTCTGACTTTTTTGTAACACTGAAATAGTTTTTCAAATTGGACCAGAAGTTCCTAAAATTAGCACGTTCAAGCAAACAAACAAACTTCAGCTTAAAAAATTAGTATAGATTGTAAAAATGACGCTTGTTCAAACTTGAAATCAGTATGGGCTCATAAAGTTCTAACTTAATATAATAATAAAATGTAGTACAAACTCACACCGCTAGAACCGTGGTTAGAACTTTGCTGTAACATGTCGAGCACGATTTCCCAAAGTACTTTGTTTCGAAGTCAAAAATGTAGTATTTTTTACTATAGTTTAGACCTTGAGAATCTGTGGAGTTAAACCTTAGTACGAAAAAAGATAGTTAAGAATTTCTATATCTATTAGTACAACTAGATTACAAAGGATGACTGATAAGGATGAATGACGATTGTTGCTTAGTGCCCCGACTGTTGTGTAATCCACAAATAGTTCTGAGCCTAGGTGTAAGACGTATGTTTCCAAAGCTCCTTAAGACACAGGCTTTTCCTTAAAGTATTTAAACATCTTAAGGCAATGAAAAGAAAACTTTTTTACGTATTATATAAAATCCTTAAGCAAAAATGATATGTAATAGGGGGCAATAGCAAAGGGCTGTTTATAGACAACTACAACACAAAAGGTACAAGGTGTGTTGCTTCTCCTTGAGGATCCAAGATCAGGGAGGCATCTTCTGTAATTTCATACAATACTTAGTGAATATTGTTTAAATCTGGTTTTCTACTAGGTTCGCTCGCCTGGAGTGATAATTTGAGCCACCCTTTTATTTCAAAGAAAGTTGCTTTTTGCTAGAAGGAGTTTTCATTTTTTTCTTCAGTAGGATCTAGGTTTTTAATTCAATGTCTTTGATCTGATGGTAACCAAGGTGTGTATTTTTCGTTAGTATCATTGTCATTAAAAATAAAAATTAAGTACAAATGTAAATTGAAGGTACTTCAAAGATGTAAACAAGTTTTTTCGTAATATATATATATATATATATATATATATATATATATATATATAGATCTTTTTCTTCTTCCTAGCCCTTGGTATTCCCAAGATTATTTTGGGTTCAATCGGTTTTTAGCAGAACGTCAGTTTTCAGAACGACTGGCATCTGACCTCCGCATCCCTGAGGGTGAACTGAAGTCGTAAATTGAACTAGTCGTCAGTACATTTGAGGGCACTGACATCCCAATAACGATTGTCATAAATGCTTATGACAACCGGGACCGACGGCTTAACGTGCCGAGCCACGGGGTATAGATATATCACCCTATGCAAACCAAAGTAAACTAACCAAATGGCTTCTTGAAAAATGTTTTTACAATTTAAATGACTACTTGACAAATAGAGAATGAAAGCATAGTGACATGATTTTACAGAAATTTTTGTATTAAGCTTTTTTTTATTTATTCTATTGATATCTCTATACTATCATGACATCAACTAAATTGAGATATTTGAACTATCATAAAATTACTATAATACTATCTCTATTGCATTCGATAGTTGTTTTTGAATTGTTTTAACTTTTATAAAATCATAATTAAATTAACGAAATCATAATATTGACAGTGATATTTATTGTATTGCATGCTATTTAATATAGTTTATAACGCACCATTGTTATGGTAGAATGTACTCGACCTTTGAAGAACTATCGTGACCTGTTTTGTACTACATTCTTGCGAATATTCATTTTTTATCTAAGTCCTAGCTGTCGTGTAGAAAACTTTGAGTATCAGTGGAAAATATGAAACTGTAAAATCGTTTGGACGAGTACCATACTACACTACTACACTATTTAGTTTGATAATTGAGAGTGTGGTGTGTTAATGATAATTATCCTCGTAGTTTCGCCAAGTTTAATAACACTATGTTGTATAGCGACAATATAAACGGTTAGTTCAAAAAAGCAAGGTAATTACTTTTGTTACGTAATTAGCCTGTCGATAAATACTAACAGGATTTTGACATAATATTTAAAGGTTTTAATTTTTGAACCACTAACAATATAACAGGATTAATGACCTTTATTTACTGTAGTAATACTTATCCATACTAATTAATATACAACATAAAATAACATCAGTTACGCTTTCGCGTATAAACTACTATACTGATTTCAGTGATATTTGTAATGATAAAGGACTTAGGTTACTATTTACCGTGATAAAAACTAATTTAGTATATCATACTAATATTATGAATGTGAATTGAAGTTTATTTGTTGTACTTTTACGCTGAAACTAGTTAACCAATCATAATGAAAACTATTTCTAAACATATCGTTGGAGATATTGGAAGTATCATTGGATAATTTTTATTAAGTGCGAGCGAAGCCACGGCTTGAAGCTAGTAGAACATAAATTCATTTAATGTATTTCTCCGATTGCAAATATTAAGTACGTATTACGCATTTAGAACTAATATGTACCAATGTAATATTAGTTTACCCGTAAGCTAATTCAGTACTATATTTAATTCTGGCTTTTGAGCGCGGCTTTGCCCGCGTGTATGAAATAAAAGTAGTGTATGTCCTTCCACAAGAATCAAAGTATCTCCATGCCAAATTTCATTAACAACAGTGTAACCGTTTACCGGGAAAGCGTGACAAACAGACAAAGTTACTTTCAAATTTAAAACATTAGTAAGGATTATTAGTAATAGCCTACGAATGTAGAGCATGTTGTGATTATATTAGGTACCACAATCACTGAACTGAAATTGAAGCGATAACATTTAGACGAAATCGACCCTACTTTGAATTTGATTTAGAAATGCCAAGTTCCTTCTAGTTACATATACGTGTGTATCTACTATACGTGACTCACATGAAGGAGAGATAATAGTTATTATAATACCAAGTTATAAGAATAATAAGTTGTAGATTTCAGCACTAACGGGCAGGCTCGACCGGCACGTCACTACCCTCGCAGAAGAAACAAGAAGATCAACGTAAAACAGCATTCGTACTGTCGTGATTCGTCGGTGACTGTGAGACCCGAGGCCCAACGATGCAGAAGCAACAATAGGCCGCTATAGTGTGGGTCACCATGCGGCATTGTGGCATTGTCTGCATTCCCAATGAGTATGAAGACCACCACTCTTGGATACTACTAATGCTTTCTATAAGGCAGAGTAGAGTTACTATGACAGTTCTACATATAAAAAAAATACGAACCTGTTATTGTAATATCGTAAACACGGATTTTCGTAATAATTTAGAACCTCGTTTTCTTTAAAGTTAAACGTAATAAGAATTCTCTGAATGCTTTTGACGAAGAACGTTTTTTTTACATTTTGACTAAAACTCTATATATCAAATGACTATGTACTAGAAAATGTTTGTAACCATTTTTGAAATAATGCAATTTTATAAACGGATTATTTTTAGAAAAAATAGGTGACATGAAACACAATAGCTTGTTCAAAGTAACTTCGTCGGTTTTGTGATTATTTGCCACATTATTTGCCAAAAACTTTGGATAGTGAAAACTCATAACTTAAATTTACAAATAGCCCCTACGCTAGCACTAAACCAAGTAATCGTACCCCAAAAATGTGTTACATCATTTTGGAAAAGAGCTGATACACTTACACTGCTGGATGTTAACCAAATATAGGTAAGAACTACCGCAATGGAACTAGCTTTCAAGTGAAAAAAAGAGCATTGAAATCGGTTTATCCATTTGAAAGCTACAATGTCTCAAACAGACAGCCAGATATCAAACTTATAATAACATCTATTATTGCATCGGGAGAAAAATTGAACAAAAAATTCGTCTTTGACTAACTGACGAGAAAAAAAACAACCTAATTGTTTTATTTTCATTTGTCTGTGAATAAATACACTCGGTGTTTAGAGTTTTTGTCTTATTTTTACTTCACTATACAGTAATCAGCATTACAGTAAGCATAGACATGTGGGGTATTGTAATTTAGAACATTGTGATGTGATAAAAAGATCAACCTATTTTATATTTCAAAACAGAAAGTTGTTGTGTCTCTCTTTGATAAGAACCAAAACTTAGAAGCAAAATTTTCATCTGAATTTTACTATATACTATACATACTGTATAGTATATAGTAAAATTCAGATAAAAATTTTCATCTTGGCTCAAACTAAACAAACTAATATTTCTTTAACTAACAAATAATAAATGTTAGAGTATTAATCAGACAAACACAAACAGTATAGCACTAAACTTGCTCAAAGGTGAATAAGGGACAAATTTTGTTTTCACCTTTTCGTTACATGGTACTGAACGAGAAAGATTGAGTTAGCACCGAACTTTATTTGGTAAATATCGTTTACCCCTACTATGTAAATAACAACTCGCGTGACGTATAATTCTTTAAATGATAAGGTACCTTAGAAAAATCTCGCTTTTGAGGTCATATAGAACAGTCCATCGCAATAAAAAGTATTGGACGTTTACGACTGACTCTCAATGTTCGTCTCTATGTATTGAATTAAAGAAGTATTATTTGAATTAAAATTTGAATCATCATCATCATCAACATAAAAGAAAAAGGGTAATGTTTTTCGAGTGTATGTATGTATGTATATTTCTTTGGCCTGCCTTAGAGCCTAAACGGCTTGACGTATTTTTATATAAGCGGAGTCAATATATTCGTCTTAATTGTGAGAGTGACACTGGGTATATAAAAATTAAAAAAAAACATAGAGCCATAAGTAATCCCAAAATACATATCATGTGGTATCAAACTAAAGAATTTTAGACGGTGATTACGAATATATATATAACTTATATATTTATATAAAATATTGACGCAGTCAGGTTTTATTTTATAATTATTCATTGTTTATTTACTATTTTTTTATGTATTTTATTAGAGCAGCAAAAATTACCTTTTTATCTGTTGTGGTGAATATGGCGACGGCCTAATTTTTAGCTCGTTTATAATCTCGCTTTTATGTTTCATTAAAATAAAACCACAACCTCAAAATTTACATAGCAAAACCGCAGATCGTACGTAATACAAAAACATTCAGCAAAGTCAGAACAGTAATAATTTCATAATTTACAGCTAACATTAATGAGTAAACAAAACAATACTCATAAGACGCGATAACAACTTCGTGTGGTCATTCACTCGTGAAAACCGGTCGAGTGAAAAATATTTGTGTTCATGTGGTACGGGCTCGTAATAGATTTTTGGTAAAAAAATGAACGCAATATGCTGCTTTTAGCACTTGTTTATCGAAACACGTTTAGAATTTTCTGATAAAACACGAACCAACATGATTCGAAACGAAGTATAATTTTGTGACTATTATATACTCGTATATTTACGAAGAGTTTTGGCACGACATCAATACACATAATAAAAACGTAACTGGTCACTGTCAGTATATGGAAGATATATAAGAAAATATATATAATACCGGAACTGTATTACAGCAATAGAACCGTAAACAATGATTTTTAGAATTATCGTCAGTTAGTCTATATGTCTAGTTTTCTCTACGTTTATGCACGTTAATCTGAAACGGGTGCACCGATTCGAATGCGGTTTATTGATGTGTTGCGGTTTGCTTTACTTAACATTTAGCTTTAGTTTCATTTCAATCGGTTCATTACTAAAAAAGTTGTATCACTTTGAAGATTCACCGCGATAACCAACCTTTACGTGGGCGAAGCCGCAGGCAAAAGCTTATGTTTATTTATAGTTAATAAAAAAAAATGTAACACAAATATGATTTTAATATCATGAATAATAGGAAGTTGAGAAGCCCAAAATGAATCAGAGTGGCGTGCAATGGGAGAGGCCTATGTCCAGCAGTGAGCTGCAATGAGTTGATGACCATGATGAGAATAAGTTGTTTGTTTAGTGTTAAATTTTAATAAATGAAATAAAACAGTAAACATGTTCAGACGAAACTAAGCAGGCCTTGTACTATGGGCACTAGACAACTGATATTAATACTTATATACTTTTTTTTGTAAATACATACATATTATACATATAAAACACCCAAACTCCGAAACAAATATTTGCAGATCATACAAACATTTGGACCGACTCAGGAATCGAACCCGAGAGGTCTTGCACAGTAGTCGCATTTGCTACCACTGCGCCACAGAGATAGATACACTTTTTAAAAAGGTTTCCTTTTTAATTAATGGACAGGAAAATGTAGGTACATATTAGTATCAAACGACAAAACACACTCGGAATTAATAAGAGAGCTTTTTTTCTAATCAAATAACATTTTCATTCTATCATTTTTATACAATCAAAAAGTGTAACTAGTACCTTAATCTTCATCTTCGTGAGCTACAAAAATATCCACGAAATACACATTTTTATCACTACCAGTGTAAAAAGTGTGGGTAATCTTGTTACGTGGCGTAATTTTTTTTGAAATATTACCGCCATCTTGTCACTTGAGCATTCATTTTGTTGACTTACAGTCGCCATTTTACATTTAATACGCAGAGGATTTTCAACTTAATTTCGAAAAATGTAGATGAACTTTTACTTGTGGGTTATTTTATCAGAATAGAGCCCTCGTGTGCACGGAGTGACGACCGTTATATGGAGTACAATTGTGTTTAAACAAGTGGGAATTTCATCACGGTAAAATAATAACATGAATGTACGCAGGTTTTATATGTGAGGAATATGTGTGGCGATGCTTTTTCTTAGGAAGAAGAAGCTATTCAAGTAAACCACCTTTAATTATTTCATAAGTTTTTATGATTGCTCAGTTAATGCTAATTGCCAAATTTAATAATTGCTAATTTTATAATTGCTTAATTAATATGATAATGACATTTATATAAAAGTTGTTTGATTTTGTTTGCTTACGTACATCATGTGTGTTGCTGCCAAATCTCGAATGTGTACGGAGTTGTGGTGTTATGCAGCATCGTTTAAATTTCTTCTGCAGTTCTAGGATTTAGAAAGTTGAAATAATTTTGTAACAGAAACAATATTACAGTTTTGAGAACAATGAACAGAACATTTTAATGCATATTTTGATTAAAATTTGGTTAAAAGTAATACTTTTGGATTTTTGAATATTAATTCTACGAAGACAAAATCGCAATTAGTATGGAGTTGGTACAATATCCAAATTAAAATATTATAAAATTGAAAGGTAACTATGTCTGTCTGTTACGCTTATAATGCTTATCCACAAAACCAATTAGGATGACTTTCATTAAAAAGTTGCATTGAAACTTGGAGAACCACTATTTTTCGCGATAACCGACCCGAACCCGCGATCGGAGCATATTACAGCTATATACTGGTATGTTAAATCTTAAATAAGTTCATCCAATTTCGACGTAATAAATTGCATCATGATCTCGTATAACGTATACAAACTGTTTTTATAAGAAACATGCTCAAACCATTTTCGCGGAAAAGGGTACGGCATTTGGCATTTATGGTCTGTGATTTGGGAAAATATGCAAACTGTTACTGAGTGTAGGTAAATAAATAAGCTCGCAATAAAATATATATTTATGCATGTTGCAAAATGTTATTTAGAATTAGAGTATTTAAGTAACATTTTGAATAGTCAATATTTTTAGCCTTTGTCTGAAATGATTGGTTATATTCCCTGAATCACCAAAGTCGCAAATATTTTGTTTGATATCCTGTTGTTGTTTGTGCTCATCGGGTTTAAGTTTAGATTTTGCAAGAAAAAAAGTATTTTATACAAAATTCTTCATAAATAGTTTCATCATCGCTATATAACACCTGTCTGTTAGGAACAAAACACTCTAAAAATACTTACCTTAAATCTTAAGTTAACCTTTTGTTATGGCTTTTAATTAAAAAGCTAAATCATAAAAGTTTCAAAATATTTCCATTTTAATCCCCTATTATACGGTCTTACAAATAATTTCGGTCCATTGGAAATGTATTAAGAAAAATTTTAACCCAAGAAATTTTACATCTTTGATCATTCGCTATGCTATTAATTAACTAAATGCATTAGAAAGGCAGAGATTCGGCTTTAATAAGCTCACGTCAGTCCAATTTAATATAATCATTTATCTTATCTCTTTTCTAATATGTGTTAAAGAGGCGAAAGTTAAATAAATTGGCAGCCGCCAAGTATAATAATAATAATAATAATAATATGTCGGGCATGTCACCGTCCCGGAGAATCTATTAGGCATATTATTTCTGATTGTTCTCGTCTGGCTAACGGCGAATATTTGCACAGACACAACCAAGTAGCCAGGATAGTACATCAACAGCTTGCCCTCAAATACAAACTTGTGAATTCAGAGGTGCCATACTACAGGTATGTGCCCGACCCAGTTCTCGAAAATGGTCGTGCTACGTTGTATTGGGATCGATCTATTATCACGGACAGGACTATTGCTGCCAATAAGTCTGATATTGTGGTAATAGATCGATTAGAGCGCCGCGCAATGATTGTCGACATCGCCGTTCCTCATGACGAGAATCTCGTGAAAGTTGAAAAAGAAAAACAATTGAAAAATTTGGATTTATCTCACGAGATTGTCGATATGTGGCATGTAGATTCGGCGATCATTGTTCCGATAGTTATGTCTGTTCACGGATTGATAGCCAAGAGCCTCGACCAACACCTCAAGAGGCTCACGTTAGATGGTTGGATCAAGGGTCTGATGCAGAAGGCAGTCCTTCTTGACACGGCTCGTATTGTCAGGAGGTTCCTTTCTTTGGAGCCCTAACCACCGGTTTCTTGGTCCCTGTACCCGAAGTCGGTGGTCTACTATTTTTTATATTTTTAAANCTCTCTTCTATTTTTGTTGTTATTCTATTCAAAAGCAATGATGAGAATACTTTGTAGATGGTAGCTAGCAAACTAATAGGTCTGTAATTATTAATTTCCTTGGGGTCTCCCTTTTTATAAAGAAGTATAATATCTGATTTGCACCATTGATGAGGGACTTGCTCTAGTTTGAATACCATGTTGAACAGTTCCTTTAAGAAGGGTATTATTAGCTGAGCTCCCCATTTCAAGGCTTCGTTGCTAATATTATCAGGGCCAGGACTTTTATTATATTTTAGTTTTTTGATCTGCTGTAGTATTTCAGATTCTGTTACTTCGCCTATTTCACTTGTACCCTCGTAACTTAAAATAGTTTCTTCTTCACTGTTTTCATTTTGCGCTTTTGAATACAGTTCTTTATAAAATGTAGTGGCACATTCTAATATATCCTTTCTAGTCTTTGGTTTTTCTTGGTTATCTCCTAGGCTTTGTATCCATTTTTTATGTGTATTTAGTTCTTTGAGTGCCCTCTTTTCACTTCTAAAGTTTCTTAGGTTTTTCTCAAATATTTCTTTCCTATATTTTTTATAGTCTTCTCTAATCGCTTTATGGGCTTTTTTATAGATTTCTTTCAATTCATCCTTCATTTTTCTGGTTTTATTTTTTTGTAAGGTCAATGCTGTCCTCTTTTTTATTAGATCTAATGTGCTCTCTTTAAGTATCTTATGTTTTTTATTTTTGTTATCTTTCTCTATTTCTTTTGTTCTTAGGCTATATAATATTATTTCTGTTAGTGAATCGTAATATTCTTGACAATTTAGATTGTGAAATGTACTTATTCTATTTGAAAATCCTACTTCTAGGTTTTTTATGTAGTTATTTATGTCACTTTCAGTTTTTAGCATTCTTGTTATTGGATTAAATGTTTTCCTGTTCTTTTTTAGTTTAGTTATAGTCAAAGATGCTCTTATTATTCTATGATCTGATGGATAATTTACTTTGTTCAGAACTTCTATGTTAGTAAAGTATTTTGGTTTATTGCTCATTATAAAATCCACCTCATTCTTTGTCTTACCGTCTGGTGAGCACCAGGTCCACATTCTGCTTTGTTTTTTCTTAAAATATGAGTTCATTATGGACAGTTTGTTCTCATAGGCATATTGTAGCATTCTTTCGCCTCTTTCGTTTCTAATTCCATAACCATATTGTCCTAATATTAGCTGTTCATGTTGTTGTGGTTTCCCAATTTTAGCATTAAAGTCACCCATTACCAGCACGGTTTCATCAATTAGGTCATGAGCACTAGTTAAGTCATTGTAGAATTTTTACAAGTAATAAAGAGAATAATAATAATAGTTTATTAACAAAAGGCCATACATTATTTTTCTATCTCAGTCATACATATAAGCTCAACACTAAGTACATATATTTTAATTTCATAGAGATAGAGTGAACGTCAGTGTCTATGATAGTATAAACTGTGTTACAGACACTGGCGCCTTCCTCTTACAATTTATATGATGTTCTTTGGTTAGAATTGTCAAGATGATGTATGCAATAAAGTTATGGTGCAAACATAATGACTACTTTAGTGTGAGACTAATATGCGTACATGCTCAATAGTGCGTGTGTGTTAGTTTATGTGTTTGTGTATGTGTGTGTTTGTGTGTGTGTGTGGGTGTTTGTGTGTATGTGTGTGTGTGTGGTTTGTGTATTTTTTTCATATAATACGCACAATCTATGAAGGTCCCTTAGAAAATAGTTTCTCAGTCTCATCGTAAATTAAGTTTTGGAGATAGCTATTAACTACACTTTTACACTTAGCCTTGGACAAGGGATATATATTGCACGCTTTGTTGATAGTGTTATACAGGTGACTACTGAGACTTGGGTAGCTGCGGGTTCCCAACATTGTTTTGGTAGTGTCTCGTAGTTGTACATTGTTTATATTTGTATGAAAGGATTTTCAAGAAATTTATTCGATTTCGTTCATTAAGACAAACACTTTACTTTCCATGAACGGTTTAGAAGTTTTTGAAAAGTAAAAGATGTAATGGAGCTTAATATTTAGCAAAGAAAACTTGATTTACAGGACTTTTTATTTGCTAGACGCGTTTTTCATAGGAAATAAAGCCTACATGTAGCTATTATATATAAATAAGCAGCTGACATTAACATACTATTTTCTGCAAAACGCATGAAAAAAAAAATGTACATTTACCTTCCTGTCTGATAAACATAATCGTGTCCGCAGCTTTAGTTCGTAGCATTGGCTACGTTGTAGCACATATATACGCTACAAAGCGTGTAGTACATTGCAGCGCGTAGTGAAGGGTAATTAAATTGGCTACTGTTAATAGTGTGCTTGATGTGAAGTGGGTCAACTTGCTTTATGACCCAAACGGTTAAAATAAACAAATGTGCGCCATTTGTTTGATTCCTGTTCTATTTTTACTTTGTTGATACTGAATAATTGAAATACATGATATTAATTTAAATCAACCCTTATTTACAGATAATTGTCAAGATAAAAAAGCGATTACATTTTAATGTCAACGGTTACTATATATACATATATTTATATGAAACCGAGGTTTTAATACATTAAATGAAGAACACGTCAAATGAATATAAATTGAAAATAAACTTATTTATCATTCTAGACTAACATTCAAAAAAACCAGTCAGGTGCGAGGTGGGCTCGCGCACCGAGGGTTCCTTACAAACCTGTGTATGTAAAAATGTATGCTTTTCAACAATTTTTCCTTTATCTGTGTCAAATTTCAAGATTTTGAGTTCACGAGAAGTAATTTTTAGGTAATCCGTAGGTTTTGATTCCCTTGCGAGTGTCGATAATTTGCAGCCTAAACGGCTGCATCATTAAATTGCGTTGGCTTAGAAGTTTGATTTTTTCATAACTCCAAGGGGCAGTAGACCTGAGTGTTAAAGATGAATTTCAGCTTGATACCTCCCCGTGTTTCCGAGAAAAAGGGTCTTGACATACAGACAGACGGACAACAAAGTAAGCCTATAAGGGTTCCATTTTTTTCCTTTTGAGATATGGAACCCTAAAAAAATAAATTGTGGCGACTTCCACATACAGCGGCAACGAAAACCTATGACAGCGCCATCTACCGAAGATAAGTCGAACTACGGTATTACTACGAAGGAAACAAAGAAAATATCAATCCTGAATCGCACAGTAGAAGTTCTCGCGCCGATTAGCATGTATAAAACATCTAAACATCAACCCTTGGGCAGTTTCCCGCCAGGCATGATCACCTCGCCTGGCCGGAGGATCCTCTTTTAGCGTTGGAGGGACATTGACATCCGTTCCTCCACAACATTCATTTATTATTTAAGTGCTTTAAGCGACAAATAAAATGATAAACATGTTTATTTTGGCCTTCATAAAGTGTTATCGTTATGTTATACAGGAATAAATAGATTTTTCGTTTCGTCTTATTTGGAAAGGAAGGCTTCCCGAAAAATATTTGTTCAGGACTTCAGGCTGCATTAGAGACTTTTCAAATACACACTTACATTACAATAACATTAGAATGGCTATCTGCGAGCTCCTACAAAAATAGTTTATGGCTGATGTATTTTCTTTCAAACATTTTTTGAAGTGAATAATTCTTTAGCCGCATAGAGCAGTTTTGGTAGGAGAAAATCTTATGGGTTCCTTTCACCAACCTGCTAATGTTTCATGTTGATAATTTTAATTTAAACTTTATGAATTTTCTAATTTTACACACAAATTTTACAAATAATATTCTAAGTTATAAGTTTTCACTTCTATCGGCAGTCTATATGACTGCCTTTTTTTGTTTTTTTATGTATGGTCTGTCAAAGTGACTACTCTGCCTGGTGGAAAGCTTAAGTAGAATTCAAGAGTGGTGGTCACCATATTCATAACGAATGCAGACAATGTAATATGGTGACCCACGTCGTAGCAGCTTAGTGATTCTTCTGCATCATTGGGCCTCCGGTCCCGTACTCACCAAGGAAAAACGACGACACGAATACTGTCATTTTAGGTTGATCTTACGTGAGAGGTTAGCACTGCCCCGATCGAGCCGGCGCGCTTATGTTGAAATCATCGTCATCATCGTGGCTCTACTATTGTTTAAATATTATTTAGTTTAACAATACTAAAAGTGTGTAAATATGATTTTTCTATCAAAAACAAACTAATCATACTAGACTATCCTTTATGAACGCAGTATTGCGTTCATAAAACTTTGTGAATTACGTATAGCTTCCTATCCAAATGAGAGTGTTATTACTTACTCCATCTCAAAAATCAAAAGAGCAAATATTCATGCTAAATCAACTATATGTTTACCACACAACGGTTCTAAAATGTGACCTTACTTTTTATCCAATCACGGCGAAGCGAAGGCTAAAAATTTTGACAGTTTATGTATGTATAGTCCATTCATTTAGATAGTGTAGGTGTGTACTGCACGCAATGTCTTGTGAAATACGCATACATTAATTCCTACAAGTTAGGTGCTTGCGTCGGTAGTAAAGATAAATTACGAAAAAAATAATAACATCTCATCTTCCTAGCCTTTCTTAAAACATTTTCAGTTTATACGGTAGAAGAGTCAACAAACACAACCAACCACTCCACTGCTTAAACTGACAAATCATATTTTACTTGTGTACGCCGCAGGCGTTCCTTTTGATTTTGTGGCGGCTTCGCTTTGACAAAAAAACCGCACGTGGGACAGGGCGGCGCGTTCAAAGTGACCGTATCTAAGCGAATGGACTATATGGTCCAGCGCAGCACGAAGTGTCATTAGATTTGTAACAACTGCCCGGATGACCTTGGCTATGGAGATCGTTTTTTGTTTTTGCGAAAGACGGTCCCCATTTCATGTCATCCACATTTTTTATATTTTTTATCATTAATTCCATCACGACGAAGACTTGAAGACTCGAAGACTTAGAATTGAAGACTTGAAATACTTGACATTGGCAGAAATAGCTGATCCGGCTGATTGCCATTCATCAAAAGAAGAAGAAGAAGACCTTGGCTATAAAAATATTATCTTAAGTTTTTTTGTATTCTGGTTTGGTAATGAATATTTGTTTTTTTAAATCTTCACAGTTTATCACAGTTTTTTTAAATCTTAACTTTAATTTTAAAAGTAAAAAGTTTCGTCACCTTTCAATCGTAATAACGTATTTTGTAGTCCTATTGATCAATGCTGCAAAGTGTCGAAGGAACAAATTGAAAATTTCAGTTTTAATTCAATAGTTAAGTTGAATGCTGGGATAAAATTTTATGACTTTGGCATCTTATACTTTTAATTTTTCAATGGTTATATTTGTCCTTTTTTTCGTAAAATTTATTTGGCTAGTAAAATTGCTATTACTTAGCTGACTTCAGAAATACATTTCGATCTAAGTTACAAGCCAATTTTCGAAACGCCTAAAAAGGCCTAAGAAAAATCTGCTAGAAATATTGCCTGCTGTTCAAGAAAATAATTGCTTTTTTGCTTGTGCAGCAGGCAATATTTCCTGGTGGTCATTGATTACCGCCAACTTTTGAGATAAGAAACTCAAAGGACAGAAGTACGTTGACTCTTTGAGTGACTCTTAGTCCAGATAGGGGAGAGGGTAGGGGAGGGAGGAATATAATGAATGTACCCTCACGGTTTGGAAAAGAATGAAGAATCTGTTAGCTGCTTTCTGTGATGTTGGGCTATTAATTTGGTGGAACTAACTCATTAGGGTCGATGTATTTTAAAACTTTCGTATGTGTAGGGCTTCCATATTTCTATTCAAAGGAAATAGTTTAAATACATTTATGTAATTTATTATATGTTTATTTATTAAAAAATAATCCCTAATTTTCTTGGTCTTTGTACCACGCGTTGTCGACTGGATCACTGTCGATAATTCTTTTTTTGTTGTGTTTGTTTTTGTTTGAACAGAGAAAGTTAGGCAGAAAATTATTTTTAAAAAAATAGCAAAATTGTTCTAGCCGTTTACGTCTGCCTTAGGAAAAAGGGATCCTTTTATAAGAAGATACAAATGCAAATATAATATCCATATCTGGCCGGTCAGCTATTTAAAGTATATTTTTTAACAAACAGTATCGTCATCTCATTAAAATTCAGCTTCATTAAGATTTCAGTTCAATTTAAAACACCATCATAAAGATAACGATACTTGCAAAGTAGTTACAACGTTTATATTTGAATTACGTGACGTCATACCTATTCGTCGTCATCAACGCCCTCTAACGCTTTATAGCGGAACCATAATTTATGAAGCGTTTTATACTTTATAATCTAGATGACATTTTCTAGGGAGAATGTTGTACTAGAAATACTAAAAGGAAATGATTCCATTACGAAGTCGCAACTGGTAAGTATGATCGATGAGTACGTCTTGGTTATGTTACTTTATGTAAGTTGTTTATTTTGTGAACTCCATTTGTAACAACATACTCATCATCAGTAAGAAAAGTCGTGCCTTGATGTATACATAAGTGAGGTTTAAATCTTTGCTTTTGCGTTAGCTTGTTTACGTTGTTGCATAAATAAATATAGCACAATGAGAGAGAGATACATATGTAAGAATGCTGAATAGTTTAAAGCTCTCTTATAACCATGATAATTAAAACGTAGGTAAATTTGTATATGTGTATGGTTTGTGTTCCTCTAATTTGATTGCACACTCTTGCTATGTCCGTAAAAATTACTAACCAATTTCTTGGTGGTTGCAACAATTTGTGTGATTTATAAATTGTTATTCTGAGACTGGGACTGCTTTGTTTAAAGTTGCACGCGACAAAAGATATTCTTGAGCGAGTCGGAACGCGACGTCGGAAAAAAGGGCGCGAAAGTTTGACAGACGTTGAAAACAACTGTCATTGTGACTGAGACGCTCGCATAGCCACCCTTTAACCACTAGTTTATGCTTTTTTATATGTTTGGGGCCCTGCCATTTATAACTTTTAATTTTATGTTAAATTTGCATACCAAGTCTGTATTGTTCGGTAATTATACAACTGTAGTGATTGAAGTCTGTGTTTCATATCAACCCAAATTGTGTGACAATACCAAAGTAGTGAACCGTTTTCTTTAAAAATAAAGTAGGTTCATTGTAATAGAAAATGTCTTATGACTGTAATTTTCCAAAGTAACCTTATCAAAGTTCCCCCTTTTGAATTTTTTAAGCACCTTTTATTTACTGCAAACTCTTTTAAAACATCCAAACGTACTCGTTTCATTTTGTGATGATTCATTTCAAGATACCATTTTTCAAGAAAAAAGTCAAGAATTAAACAAAACTAAATAAGCCTTTGTACAATTAAGAACTTTTTGCGGTACTTTAACCCGTACTGAGCACTCGTAATTTTGCTATCAAATATTTAATTAAAATCGGTCCAGTCATTTTGGAGTTTATAACCATCGTAAACACAAAATAGTGAAAATTTGTTCACAACTACAACAACATACATTTAAGGGACGAACCCAATAAAGCATTTTATGAAGGCATCGCCTAAAAGTTATGTCGTAATTGTGAAAGCAGAAGCGGTATAAGCACGAAGCTATCATGTATTTCGGAGCTTGGTATATGGGTCATTGACTGAATGTTGGTCGATAGGAGTAGTCAAGCCAAAGTTGAAGTTATGTAGTTATCTGTCGAGTTTATTATCGATTATAAAAACGGAATAAAGGATATAGTAGACGAATTTATTTGTCTGTCAATAATTGGCAGTTTTAAAAAATAGGTTGATTATTTGATCGAATAAAAACATCGACATGAAAGTGATTTACTCAATATGTTTGTGCAATTATTTGAAGTAAATTCAAATTAAGTACTAGTTTTTGCACTCGCGGTTCCGTCCGATTGTTTGTCAGTTAACGCGGTAAAGAGTAACCAAATCCCTCCCTAAGCACCAAAATATTATGTCATGTCATCATCATATCATCATCATCAGCCTATCGCAGTCCACTGCTGGACATAGGTCTATCCAATTTCACGCCACTTAGTTCGATCTATGGCTTCTCGCATCCAGCATCATATGTTCATGCCAAATTTCATTGAAATCGGTACCGACATACAGAAAGAGTAAAAGTACAGTTTTTGACCCCGGCTTCGCTCACATAGAAGAATATATTTTCCTCCCCTATTTTACCCTCTTAAGGGTGGCATTTCCTTCCTTTTCTAACTGCTCATTTATGTTATGTAAATAATGTTTTGAAGGTTGGGATGCGAGTTGAACTCTGGGTATCTCGGTCAATCACCTTCCCCTTTTATATGTAAATTTATCATGACAGTGTGTATGCCGAAAAATATTAATGAAAAATTAATGTAACTGAAGCTTATTATCTTAATTGTTTATCATAAGTTCCTTATTTTCGTTCAAGTTCCAAAGCCAAAGTTTTTTTAAAGCATGGTAACCACAATCGTAATTATATTATTCAACCTTGATTGTTCTGCTTTAACTTGAAAATATACATGATATTTAACCTCAAACCTGATGAACTTACCTCGCTTATAAACGAATATTGAATTTCAAGACTCTTCATTTAAAAGTTTACCTTACTACTTCCGAAATAAGGTAAAGAGTCCTATTTTTCTTACGCCAATCGATCTTAAAGCAAGGCGTTTACTCAAAGTTATGATAGTGGACATCTAGGAAGGTAAATAAGGGATGAATGATATATGGATATTAAATAAAGAAAAATGTGGGGAACTGGTGGAGTTACTTTAGTTTCGAAGTAAAGTTTACAAGGGTAGGAAGTTATTAATGGAGATTATCTTAGTTGGGTAAGTCGGTCGAATAAGTAATCAGTGACAATGAGGTGTATAAATTTCTTTTTAAAGACAGCGCCCACACTAGAAACATTCCTGAGTTGCAGATAGACTTTGCAAACATATATTAAATGGACGCTAAGATCAAATCTACATCCAGAACAACAATTTATGGATTACACAAAGTCTTGTCTGATGTGAGATTTGATTCCACATCGTAGAAAGCGGTGTGATAACCACTACACCAATCACACGCTCAAGTCTTGGTTGCTTATTTACGTTTAATTGTGGAGGTCCTTCCTCCTTCTTTTTGTTACTTCACTACAATTTGCTGTGCCCGACAGAGTCTTGTTTTAGAACATAGTTAAAATATTTGAAATTGATAGACAGAAGTATATTTTGGTAATTTATTTTATTATTTGCAACAAAATTTAATTCACATGGAGAGTAATAATTAATTAAAATTGAAATTTATACCTCCAAAACAACTATACCGATTTTTGTGGTTGGTTTCTTAAATTATAATTGTGTGTGAGACAAAAAATTAACAGAGTGCGGAGCTGTAGCTAAAACTGGTGAAACTATAGGGAAATACTATTTGTGAATTAAAAACTTGTTATTTATAATTCAGACGGACCAAAGTTTGTATGAAAAGTAATCTGTTATAATTAATTTCACAGGAACTACGTCCCTTTGTTTGTATTAAAATACTCTCTAAAAGATGACCCCTAAGTTAAGGGATGAATAGAATAAAATAGCATAATGGATGAAAGGGTAAATTTTGACTTGAATAAAACGGACTTTGCAACAAATTGAAATTTAATATTTTATTGTATTAATTAAAACAAGAAGACTTCTATACAATCTGTGAAACGAGTTTGTTTAGAAACAAAGAACATTTTATTTTATAAAGAGAATAAAGTTATTTGTGACTTAATTTCCTCAACTAAATGATTTGAAGTGTGTTTACGACTGCAAAGCGGGATTGTCTCTCTAGTCCCATGGTCTTATGCCACGAGGGGACAACACATAGTCCCACGGGACAAGTGACAACAGTAATTAATTTCCGAAAGTCCTATTACCATCTACACGATATGATTCGAGTGGGACAGACAGGGTTTACCTTACCTGTCGTGCCACTTTCATAGTAAAAGATAACTATCTATTAGAACATATTAAAATTGCAGTAAGAAAGGATTTTTTAAACTTGACAATGTACCTTTACGCTACAAAAAATGGTCGAATTTGTCACTTAATCTTAACGAAATTCTAGAACATTACTACTTCGTAAGTCATACGAAATATAAATTTAATAAATTCAGCGAAAAGATCCGCTTTCGGTAGGTGTCGTAGCCATGTTTCCCTGAAACTTCATCCCGAACCAGTTAACGAGAACAATTCTTTTTGGGCGTAAATAAAAAAAAAACCCTGTGACATTGTAAATGAAATTCATAATTCAGTTTTTTGGGGCTTGCAAAAGTTATCTCGCAAACTGAGTTGTTTGCGAAAAGTTAAATTAAAGCTAAACCTAAAGTTTTATATCAAAGGTGTGTGGACAGTGGACAACGTGAATTGTATAAAACATAGAATGAATGTGACGAATTTAGACGTAGATTGTAATATTTTGTACCAACGTATACCAAATTACAGGTCCGTTTGTTTACTGATTATAATATCACGATTACAAGTCTTGTTTCAACGAGCAAGAATTTCAAAAACTATAACTGTTATATGTTTAAACTGTATACCACATTACGAATCTACTGACACTGACATTTATTGAAATCGGTTAAGTAGTTTAAGCGCTACGGTTCAATATAATGACATACATCCCAAGACTGCCAAAATTATAAGCTTTCCCTTTGGCTTCGTCGTAATCGGCTCAAAAGTATTTTAATTCGTAATGGAATTCATTATATACTTCAATTTCATCGATAAATATTTAACGGGGCAGCTGCATGTTATAAGATATTTCTTTAATGTTAATTTCAATGGTTCAAAACCATTGAAATTTACATGAAAGTTTCTCAAAGAAAATTAATAAATAATAATAAAAAAAAACATCTGGTTTAAATAAATCTCTGTGTTGGTTTAAGTAGTATAAAAGCCGTTTACTTAATATCGTGAAGCTTGTAGTATAATATATTTAGTACAATAAAGTAAAACCAACTTATTATATGGCAAACGTGTGGGCTAAAGATAATACAAAATTCAGAAGTAAGTCTTTCGTAGCTTGAGTTTCTTTTGATTAATAAAATATACCAACTTTTTCTGGGAATCGTTTAGTAAGCTTCTCTAAAGAATTTTCTTATATAAATATTTAACTACTATGATCAAAGGATGAAATATTATAACTTTTTTGAATTCATAGAAACAGTCTTTTTAAGATTTAATTAATTATAACTTATCAAATTGTGTTCAAACACACTTACATTTTTAAATCTAGTGTGTTTCTATAAGTGAAGACTTGTTATTGGCTTTCTAGTGACGTTAAAGGATGATGATCATCTGTAAGTTGCTGTCACTCAGCCTCGTACTAAATTAATATTTATAAACCCCTTTAACACGTAAAATGACGTGAAAAGTAATTATATGATGACACAGTTACAACGTTAGGCCGAACCAAAGTTATTTTATAGCTAGTTTTGTATATACGAGTATACTGCCTCGTAACTGCCTCGGTGGCGCAGTGGTAGTGTACGCGACTGCTGTCCATGAGGTCTCGGGTTCGAATCCTGGGTCGGACCAAATGTTTGTATGATCTACAAATATTTGTTTCGGAGTTTGGATGTTTTCTATGTATAATATGTATGTATTTACAAAAAAAGTATTTATGTATTCATATCAGTTGTCTAGTACCGATAATACAAGCTCCGCTTAATTCAGGACTAGATGGCGTTGTGTGTTAGATGTCCGAAATATTTATTATTTATTTATTTATTTATATATACACATATAAATCTTAGAAAAAGTGAATCATAGATGATATACTTGGTAGGTTAAACGGCTTGTTGTGGGTTGATATTCCACATGGGACTTTTTATCATCATGATCATCATTAATAGCCTTTAACAGTCCAATTCATAGAAAAGCGGCTTTGTGTGTGATTCACAAATTGTGGTTTTGTGTCTAGGTGTTTCTTTAGTCCATTTTTTATAAAGTCCCTATAATGTAGGTACTTCAATAAGAGCGTTGACTTTAAAAAAATCAAGGAAGCTTGATGCTTAATATTCAATTTAGTAGGTAATTGACTTACGACACACACACACACTCACACACACACACATGCAGTAACCATTAGATGATGGCATCACATCCATGGGGAGAAATTCTTCTTGACATGAGGGGTTCGTTTGTTAAAAAATTAAACCTTCAATACTAAACGCGTATATTTTAAGTATGTCCAAGTGCAATAATATATCAGTTGCAGTGAGCAGTCTGGTCTCCATAGCACAGGTTCTGTCCAGTTTGACATCAGACTGGCGATTGTGACACATCCCGAACGAAAAAATATGTATGTGAAAAATACCAAACAGATGTGACATATACAATGTGTATGTGCGCAAAAAAAATATCTTAGATATATTTTCAGATATATGTTATCAAACATTTTCATATAGATGCGAATATATATTTCAAATATATCGAAATATAAACGTCACATATATTTCTGTATGTATGTTAACATATATACCTAGAGATATAATGATATACATGCCGAAATCTATATTATATATATATTGACATTTATGTGCGCACATTTATGAACATTACGAATTTTCTTGCGCTGTTTCCTTTACAATTATTAGAATTTCAAATTTAAAAACAGAAATATTATCTTAGATGTATTAGAAGGTCAAATTTAAAAAGTATATCAAGGACATTATGAATTTTATTCCTATAAATCATATTTGTACCTTTATTACTCACATGTACGTTTCAAAAAAAAAACCGGACGGGTAAATAAAATATCTCAAAATATATTTAGACATATACATCTAAATACATTTTGTTATACATACAAAAATGTATATTGACATATATTTGAATATATATACAGACATATATCTCAATATATATGTACACATAATTTTAAGCAAAAAAATATGCTTTAATATATACGACATATATTATTATATATTTTCACATCTATATTGACATTTATTTTTCACATAATTATTTTTCCGTGCGGGATGTGAAGATTGTTTTTCTTTTTTTTTACAACACGACACTTGGTTTATTCTTGATACGGGATAACAGAAATAAATCCTCGCTCGCGAAGGACTTCACAAGCATATATGTAACGGAAACTAAGAACTTCTAGACTCATTTTTAAGGGTTCCACAATTTGCTATCCGACGTGGGGTCTGAACACACAACACTCAGCGCTGTTGAAAAAAATTTGGCGGCCGATAGGTTACCATTTAATTGTTCTTATTCAATACGATGACTTTCTGTTAAAATATCTTGTCACAAAAAATACTCTTAGAGGCATATATCACCAGGCATTTTTCCTTACACGAACAGAAGCAAGCTTTCCTCACACGTGAAGTTTCATATCCATCAACTCCATGATTGATGAGGCGATGGAGGGACATCGCCTCATACGTCAGATAACAGCCAAGAAGGCTTTATGAACACGGTTTTATTCTTCAAACTTTTGCTTATTTAACATACTAAATGTTTTGAAGAATTTTTAGAGATTATTAATTATAAAAATAATTTGATTCAAATAATTTAGATGAGTTAGTTGGACAGCTAAAAGTTAATAAATGCGAATGTTAAAGTTAGTAATAACGAATAAATATATTTTAAATATTTTGGACGTTTGAGATAGAACGCCACTTGGGTCCAAACTAAGCATAGCATGTATTTTGGGTAATAGACAAGTGATTTAAATACATTTATACTTTTTTTGTAATTATATACATATTATACATAGAAAACACCCAAACTTCGAAACAAATATTTGCATTTCATATAAATATTTGGTCCTACCCGGGTATTGAACCCGATATTGATACCTCAAGCACAGCAGTCCCATACCGCTGTCACTGCGCCACCAAGGCAGTGACTCTTGTGCAATAGATACGTATTATTTTAAAAATAACTTTTGACTTATTCGCATTAGGAATATACATTCCTGTATCATGGGGATCTTTACAAACATACATGAAACGAACACAAAGTAGTCCCATGTAGGATTTGAACCCACAACACTTGGCGCAGTAGGAAGAGGTATGGCGACCACTGAAACCATCAGGCCAACCGTGCAGTCTGATTACATATATAAACATCATAGACGACGATAGCATAGTAAAAAGTAAAGTATTTTTCTACATACATATTAAAATATGAATATTACTCGTAGTTTTAAATACGCTCCTTGATTCAGTTGATATAATACGTAACATACCTTGACTCACACTGGTACCAATGCTATTGTCGCTACACTGAAGTAAAATTTACCAAAAATTCTATACAATTTTCTTTTTGTACATATGCATTTTAATAGCCTAACTATTCAGTGTGACATATCTAATTTTTGACATTTACACCCTCGTTTGACTGGATGAAGTTCCATTTTAGAGATTTTTAGTAAATAGCAAAAGAGAGTTTTCAGAGAACAGAAAGAGCACCATTAACTCATCTAATTGTCATTTCTTCATAAAATAACTTTTAATTACAGTGATTTCATCATCATTATCATCATCGGCCTATCGCAGTCCCCTGCTGGACATAGGCCTCTCCAATTTCACGCCACTTAGTTCTATCAATAATAATTGTAAAATAATCAATAAATAATTGTAGACTTTGAAATTATAATATATTTTTTTCGATTAAGGGACGCTCTGACGTAAGAGCCATTTCAAAGTTATACAAAGGTTCTACGGTCGAGAGGAAAATAAGAATATTGACAATAACATCATTTTCATAAATTTTAAATTTGGCCCATTGTCTTCAAAAGTCTTAAACAAATATACCTGCGGTTTGTGTCTTATTGAATTTCTAAGTGACTTTGTAGATTTTGAATTTTAAATTGAATAGCGTCGAACAGTTATTTTGCTAAAAAAATTATTTATTACTTCAAAATCTACATTTAAGTCGATAAGACTATTCTTAAACTTTTGCTTGTCGATGATGATGAATAGGATCAAATAAGGAATAGGTTCGTTGATGACGTTAGGTGCGAGGGCATTAGTTTTTACTAGTAAAATTAGTTACAATAAAGAATGGCTGTAAACAGTTATAATTTCTATTTATCTACTATATATTAATATTTAGTCGTTTGATATCATTTCCTTTTCATCAACATCAACAACCCATGTTCTTCCACTGTTGGGCTCGGGTCTCCTCTCAGGAAAGGGTTAAGGCCATACGTCCATACGTTATATTATTGCCTTTTATCTTTTATTAATAACTATAATAAATACTAACACAGGGTTCAGCCCATTGCTTGATCTTTTTACTAATGGTTTTAACATATGAACACAGTGTATACACCACTACCCAGATCAATCGTTACTCTATGAAGTAAAACAAAATACACCGGTTCCTTTTATTTGTATGCCCATTCATCTAAACACTAATAGCAATCGTTGGTATTACTTTATCTGCTAATACGGAGTATGTATTTGCATCTAGATGTTTCTGCATCATTATGTTTAATATAACAGCAGTACTCATACTATATTCGTACAGCTTTCATTGAATTAATGCCAACGGATTTAAAATAAGACACTCCTGTCATTTGTTTCGGTATTTCGTCCCAGAGCGAGTAGTAACAAATGCCGGCACCTTCTGACCGTAGAGTAAAAATATTTGTAAAATATTATACTTACAAAATAAAAATAATTTCTCATTTATTAATTAGTCCAAAATTTTGTCTACCCAAATAAGAATTAATACAAATCCTATTAAATATATATAAAAAGACAGAAATATTAAAGTATGACATTTGTTTACTAAGCACCGAGACAACGACACCCGTTACAGGGAATGTGATAAGTCTGGTGAAATTAAATTTTGTCTCGCCTTAATGCCTTATGGCGGACGCCATCATTGAGCCAATTATGTCGTTGTGGAACAAGCCTTACCTTGTCCTAGTGGGAATAGCTTTGTTATTGGCTTATTGTTGATTTTTTTATGTATAGCGTGGTTTTTGTAGTCAATTTTAGGGCGTGAATCAATTAATTATTTTCATTCAACTCCGTACTTCAAGTATTCAACTGTGATGTCCTTTTGCAGCTCAGATGATGATAATCTTTAGTTAATTTTAGTGCATTAGCACACTTTTGATGAATACACTTGCCCTTGGAATTAATTAGTGCTTGGCCTCCATTTAAACATTGTATAATACGAAGAAAATATTCCTTGTTCTGTAAAGCACTTCTATTTCACTCCAGTTGAGCCAAGCGTTTTAAAGCATGGTTTTCCCATAGCAAAAAGAAGTATTCGATAATTTTTAAAACTGCCACAAATTTTTACTACTTGATACCTGAAACAAATTACAATTTCAATAAAATTTCCCAGATGTTTACTAAGAAGCTTGAAAACTCGAAATTTATATTATATATAGTCAAGACCTGCTCATAAAATATTTAGAGCCATATTGTATCTATCTCATAGAGAACTAAATTTTGGTAGTTTTATCCATAAGAATATTTGGAATATATTTCTAACATTAAAATATCCATTAGTTTCATAATCGGTATAAAAGAATAACTAATAGTTGACGTATGTTATTGTCTACAAAAATATATAAAACAATAATCTGCAAGTGTTATATTTAACATATACATATGATAAATTAAAAGTTTATATGTATATATTTACCGCGTAAAAGAGTGCCTCATGAAGTAAATAATCAAATTATTTACAATATTTGACGATGTTACTCTTGTAAGACTCTCTCTCTCTCCCTCTCTCTTTCTCTCTCTCTTTCTCTCTCTTTTTTTTTAATTCAAGGTTTGACTGGTTTTTAATCCAAATATGGCATTCAGTTTAGCCACGCATTTTACGATATCTGCAACTTTGGTTTGTTTACTCAACCTTTTGTTTGTTTTAGGTCTCGTAAAGATACTTCTATCATACATCATACGTACATATCATCATACGTTCCATTGCCCTTTGGACGAGTAAAAGTCTCTGAACTATAGCCTTCGTTGTCACCCAAGTTTTGGCTCCGTAGGCAAGGACGGATAAGACGCACTGCTTGTATATACGTGCTTTCTGGTGCTGGTGAGATTCATTCGAAAAGCAAAGTTCAGTTTTGCAAAAGCAGTTCATCCAAGACGCACCATTCCGCTAAAAATTTATTAACCGTAAAAACAGGAAAAAACT
This sequence comes from Hyphantria cunea, assembly GCA_003709505.1. NCBI lineage: Eukaryota > Metazoa > Arthropoda > Insecta > Lepidoptera > Erebidae > Hyphantria > Hyphantria cunea. The sequence continues at coordinate 2,052,000 of PKRV01000615.1, forward strand.
ATTTAGTACGTACCACAATTTTTAGATAAAGTTTCGATCTTAGTTATGTAACTTTTATATTAAAACTCACTTATCCAAATTAATTCAGCTATTCTTATACCTTTTCCAACAAATAGCATTTAATTTTTATTTATATAGTTTTATTATATCAACAAAAAATTACTACCGTATTTGATAGCACCGTTATCACGGCATATTGCGTGTTAGAGAATAGAAAACATTCGCTTACAACCTAACCCAGTAAAAATGTTTACATTCACTATGGTTTGAGGATGGGAAAGAAAACTGTAGAGTATCATGACTTATACATACCATAATTAAAAAAACTAAAGTACTTACTACCTGTAATGAGAAGGTTTCGTGCTAACCTATTTATTTAGTTACATACTTCTCTTCAAGAATCGTGTATATCAACTCGCTGAAGATCATAAGATTAAAGATATCAAATTAACATTACGCTGTTGGAATAATACTGTCTCTTTGTTGACATACAACGAAATAAACATATATTTTACAACTTAAGAGTAAATATTAATAACAATAAATACATTAGAGAAGGAAATGGGAAAAATTATCTCTCTGGACTAGATGATTTGTTCTCTTGGGTTTCATTTAGGCATCTCTTAGCACCGTGATTGAATCAGAGGTTGATGTGTGTTACACTTCTTTGTATCATCTTGTTGTTGCATGATCGCGCATTCGGTGCTTCAGTGTCACGTTTTTGCCTATGGTATTCAAAAATAGCCATTACTTTTTCTGAATTCCCATCCCCACTATACATTATGCATATACTTTAAGAAAATATGCATATGCATTAAGAAAATATGTTTTGGCTAATGGAGTAATAATGAACCAATTTTGGAGATCATCATAAAAGTGTATATTTGCACTTTCTAACAGTGTATGCTTTAAATCAGAGACTTAGAAATATAAATTTAATAAATTAAGAAAATATGTTTTGGCTAATGGAGAAATAATGAACCAATTTTGGAGATCATAAAAGTGTATATTTGCACTTTCTAATAGTGTATGCTTTAAATCAGAGACTTAGTAATATAAAGTAAATAACTAAAATATTCAACGCTACACTGTTTACGATTATTACAGAATATCATAAAAGATTAATTACGACAGCTTTATTTCAGTTCCCCTGCGACACGAGCTCTTCCACGGCAATCGTAAAGTCGACGGAAATAAGAGGATTGTTATGGGTACTTGCTAGCTCGGTGTCGTCAAGCAGAAGTTATCGAATAACAAGTTTGTGGGCAACATGGATAATATTGTGGTGGCAACCTTTTTTTAAACAATTTATATTACTTTATTTTAATACATGGTTGTACTGATAAAATAGTGACGTTATTTACGAAAGAATAGTTTTTTCGCAACTTTTACCTTGATAAATGGTAATGCAACGGATATTAAAAATTCTCGTTACGCTACCAGTGGTGTTATGGGTGCAGAATATGAAGATTCGAGTTGGGTTATAGTAAAAGACTACAGCTTCCTATAGACAAACAGGCAGGTAGGCATTGTAGACAGTCTAACTCCTCACACACTGAATAGTAACTAGAGAATTGCTTCGTCGACAGCCTTAAACAATCCACTGCTGTGCATAGTTTCCTACTACACCACACTGCCTAGACTTGTGCCACTGTGCCTGCCCAGCCCAGTGCTTTTGTCTTGTGAGTGCTAATGAATAGGGGTAATGACACTCCTTATAATTAAACCGATACCAGACGGACTAAAGAATTGTTTGGTTTTGGTTTTCTGTGAGACAATGATACTGGTCAAACTGGCCCATAAAATCCGAAACTTGACTCTTTTAAGGCACTTTTTCTGTTGCTCGTCATATTTAATCTCTCTCATATTTTTGTGCATTCAGTTGCTAAAAGTTTACCTTTATTTCTCTTATGAGTTTTAAAGACCCTCATCATAATTTTTTCCAGTTGAGTCAAAATGTTTTACCCATCATACTTTTCCGGCTTAACGTTTGACTTTACATATTGTTTTCATTTTATTAAAGGTTTTGGGTAGACAGTTTACAGAACGTTACGTTGATGAGAAGACGCGTTACGTTTGATGTGTGAATATTTCAGCTGCTCGCTGCTTATTCTACAGTTTCATGTTTTATACGACATTAGGACGCCACTTTATCTACTTAATATATTGAAATTATGTTTCTATAATACGCGTTCCGTACCTGAAATTTGTATCCAGTCTCTTTTACAATTTAAGCAGTAATCAATAAATATAATACAACGATTTACAATTTGAAAAACCTAACTGTGTTTAACAACACAATAACCTATGCGCTAACATAGTAAAGATCATCATCATCATCGTCATCATCATCACCATCATCATCATCATCAGCCTATCCCAGTCCACTGCTGGACATAGGCCTCTCCAGTTGTACGCCACTTTGTTCGTTCCATGGCTTCTCGCATCCAGCTCCTGCCAGCCGTCTTGCGCAAATCATCTAGGTTCATCAATCAAAGGTTTTCTGCAAGAGATCGCCGTGAGCGATAGACCGCCTATTGTAATACCTGATGTTGATCTCCGTATATGTTTCTCGGTAAAAAAAATTACTGTAGTGGTGTGCAATAAAGCTCAATAAATAAAAATAAAATCATCACTCCACCTGGCCCGTGGACGTCCTACACTACGCTTACCGAGACGCGAAAGAAAAAAAGAATAAGGCTAAACAGGAGTTGCACACAAGACTAAAATCTTTAGCCAAGACGTTCGATAAACAACATAGTTTTTTTTATTCCTATTGTTTTATTGGTGTATCCAATCAAAATGAGTGAAAATTCTGTTCAACGTTTTCAATAAAAATCTAGCGAGTGTGAGAGATTCTAGCTGAATATGAAGTCAGTTTAATATTTAATAGCTAGCACATCGTCTGTTCAGCAAAACTATGTTCTCAATTGTAGCGAATGAACAATAACTTTTGTGCTTTAATAATTTTGGAGTTCCTGGAATCATTCTCTTTGACATACATAAGTTTTGAACAAAACTGCTGAAACAAAGGGAAATTCGTAGAAAACATTTTTCTTAGAATGTACCTTGTATTGTACTGATATTCTATCACAATTTGCGTATCTATAGGACACTAATTGAAGAAGTTAACGATAATTACAATATAAATTGGTACTTACTAGATATAGATTGGTACTTACTAGAGATTAACACAGTTGATTTTCATTTTGATAGGGTACTAAACAAACACATATTAGTGTAGGTATAAGTTGTAATTATATTATTAACATAATTTATTTCTATTTTTAGGGTTCTTGATGAAATTATTATTTCTTTTTTTAAGATTCCGTTCCTGAAGGGTAAGAACGGGTCCCTTTCACTAAGACTCCACTGCGTTCGTCTGTCTTTTACCAGGTTGTATATCTAGAACCGCTAGATCGACAGTTGAAATTTCACAGATTATGTATTTTTGTTGCCGCTTTAGCAATGAATACTAAAACCATCATACATTAAGTATATAACTGGTAAAATAAAATAAATATTGATCGACTACACGGTTGGCCTAGTGGTTTCAGTGGTCGCCACACAGCTTCTTACTGCGCCAAGTGTTGTGGGTTCAAATCCTACATGGGACCATACTTTGTGTGATCCTTAATTTGTTGTTCTAAGTCTGGGTGTACTTTGTGTCCGTTTCATGTATGTTTGTAAAGATCCCCGCGACACAGGAATTAATATACATGATGCGGGAGCTGTCTTTAAAAAAAATATTCAAAGGCTCCCATACAACTAACGTGATTTTCGTGACGTTTACATATGGTACGGAACCTATCGTGCGCGCACCTGACTCGCACTTGGCTGATTTTTCTTACATTTACATTTCAGGACGTAAAAGGAAAGTAGATATCAAAAATTTCAGGACTCTCTCGGATGATTATTACTTTTCAGTACATATTTATATAGCTATGAAGTTGTGACCGATTCATTTTAAAATTATTTTAATGTTTATTGGAGTACTTTCTATCTTCAGCTTCTAGAAAATGTAAGTATAACTATGATTGTGCTCAGTGATGCCTTTTTTTAACGGTGAAGCCCCCACGGTCCGTCACCCCACCGGGGTTCGCAGTGTGGTGGTGTATCGGGATCGAACCGACTAAAATCACACGGTGTACCACTCTGCCCCCGAGAAGGATCCGGGAACCGTTGTAATTAATATATCCGGACCCCTCCCAGGTGCTCAGTGAAGCCTGGAACAATCTTAATATGCAAACTGCAACTTGTTAACAACCATGGGAGTTCAGCCGACGAACTTTGTCGAACTAGTTAGAGCAGCCTACAAGGCTTTCATTGGTATGTAATACTTGCTTTCAACTTGTTCTATTGAGGGAGAGCTTGCATGCACTGACCACTACAATGTAATTGTTGTAGACTCATGCTATTCCCTAATAAATTATATTGTTACTTTCTCTACAGATATTTTGTGTACAGTTTTAGTTTTGTGGCAAATTCCACTTATAATGAATCTTAAATATACAAACTTCAGTGTCTTATAACGAAGACATACTGTTCTACAGAGTAAATGCAGAGTAAATGGTATCGGTTTGCAATTGACCAACATCAACATCGGAGGATCTTCTCTTTGAGTTTGAAGGATGTATATGTCAACTGTTCCTCTACACTCTTACGCAAAAAATATTTAACGGATTTTGATTAACTGTGGTACGTAAATAGCATCATGGTGAACAATACACTGATATACTAGTTAAACACACGTAAAAGTTAATATTGAATAAATAATCACGCATAGGAATTAATTAATATTTCTCCTAGCAACACAATATAAGCATTGAGACTTTTTTAGATAGTTAACTCTATAAAATTCAACCTTGACAAGACTGCCACTAACGCAAGCACCCACCGCATAACTCAATCTCTGTAATGAAATAGTCCGCACTCGCAAATATGATTTGCGATTGGATTTTTTTTTATTAGTTCTACCAGAATACAGTTATTGGATTTCCTAGGCTTGATTTTATTCAATTTTTTTTGTTACGCCGTTTTTACGATGTGATAATACGATCATTTACATGTATCTCAATGGTAGTTACTCTAGTTACACCGTGGGAGAGCCACGCTTTGGCACGAATGGGCCGACTCGACTGCAGTGATATCACGGACTTATAGAAAACGGGTGTGAAATAGCACTTGCGCTGGGTTTTACCGAGTGAGTGAGGATTCCGGAGGCTCACACCCGAACCTTTCCCTCATCTCTCTCCCCATGCTTCAAAGGCTGGTGACGCACTTGTGACGCCTCTGGTGTTGCGGATGCCCATAGGTGGCGATAATCACTTACCATCAGATGATATGTGTGCTTGTATGCCCTTTATTCCATAAAAAATAAAATAATATAATTGAATTAAGCACGCTAAACTTCCTTTTACCGTGAAATGATGTCTTGAGAGATTTGAAATAAATTTTGGCTTAAGTGAATACTAAAGCTATACTATGATGGTGTGTGTCCTATATCATGACAAGGACAAACAAGATGCGATTTATTAAACAATCAGCTAGCTCATGCTATGAAGCCACATTACAACATTATTCTCCGTAGTACATCTCAAATTTGATGATTGTTTCTACAGTCGAGTGAGCTTTAATAATGATGTATGTGCTTTTCACACACCGTTAGTTATTTGAATGGAATACTGTTGTGCCTTATATTATATCACATTACTTGTTCATTAGCTCAGTATTACAGTACCTTGAATTTGATTAAACTAAATAGATAGGTAGATGGGAAATCAGAGTTAGTCTACGTAATTGTGAAGGTTATTGGGTGGGTTTGTTGATAAACGGGGACTTGTTTTCACGTCTAAACTAACTGATTATCTGTTATGTTTTCAAATACAGAAGACTGCCTCGATGGCGCAGTGGTAGCGTATGTGACTGCTGTTCTTGAGGTCTCGGGTCCGATTCCTGATTCCGATTCATCGGATCAAATGTTTGTATGATCTACAAATGTTTGTTTCGGAGTTTGGGTGTTTTCTATGTATGATATGAATGTATTTACAAAAAAAGTATATATGTATTTATATCAGTTGTTTAGTACCCATAATACAAGCTCTGCTTAGTTTGGGGCTAGATGGCGTTGTGTGTTAGATGTCCAAAGTATTAAAAAAAAAAACTGGCTCATGGTTCAATGTAGTTTTTTTCCAGAAGCACATAAACATCCTCATGTGTTTACGGGATTTTTCCTCCGAGCCACATTGAAAATGAGAGAATGAAAAAATTTGGGTACGTATGTCAATCGTTACTAGGCATCCCAATTTATATCAATTACGCAGATCACACTCGGTCATATCATGACGTCGTGAAAAAATGGCTGATTTATAGCATTCGATTGTGGTGATTTATAAACAAAACTTGATGTTATTCTTTTTGTCTACTTGGGGATAATGTCTATATTTAGATTAAGGTACGCAGATAAATAGTTGATAATAACTTATATTTGAAATACAGATGAAAATATAAACTTTTTTACAATCAGCTTGGAATAAACTAGAATCTTATTTATTCTGTATTTTCACTACGACGGAATCTTTTTTTTTGTGTTTCTCAATAACAATGTTTTCGTAAAAACTGGTAATTAAGCGTAACTAGACATGTCGCTGTGACATCTATCATCAGTATGAAATAATATCTTATTATATCTTCGCTATTTCTTTCTCTTAAACGCTTTTAATGTTTGATGACTTAAAATCTACACTAAAATTACAAATAATTTTATTTTAATATTTTTGATTCGTAGATTAAACTTGATAAGTTGTGTATTATTGTTTCTGCCGCATTTATTTCGTGAAACGAAGGTCATTTTCTTTTAGTTGGTAAATGCGATGGTGCCGCACAGTACATGTTTGACGCTCTTGACCGGTTGAGCGGCAAGCAATCCGTATTTTCGATAGTCCCGAAGCCACCGAGACCCTTGAGCCTCTACAGTTGCGTAGAGATATCGTCTCCTTGGCAGTCCTCTATCGCCTTTACCATGGTGAGTGTTCTGAAGAGCTCTTCCAATTAATCCCCCCTCTCCCTTCCTCTACAGAACAACACGTGCCGGCCATAGAAGTCACCGCTTTAAAATGGAAGACATACGTTCTCGTACTCATCGCTTAGGTGCTTCCATCCTATGCCGAGCGGTCAAAACCTGGAACTCACTACCAGCGCACGTGTTTCCTTCCCATTATGATCCCGGGTCCTTTAAGCGAGGCGTGAAAAAGCATCTCACCAGGCCGCCATAGTGTGGGTCACCATGCTACATTGTTCTTTTTCGCATTGAGGATGGTGACCACCACTCTTGGATTCTGCTCATGCTTTCCATCAAACAGGGCAGAGTCATTATGGCAGCTTATACATAAAAAAAAAAATACATCTGTATCTTAGTTGAATTTCGTTTTTGAAAAAGAATTAACAAATTACAAAGAACACAGATGTCGATAATCTAGGTAAACGCTGTTGACCACTTTCAAATGGTACGTCAAATGATATCATATTGCTCTTATTTCATCTAGATCTTTTGAGGCAATTTCGAAACGTTACATTTATGACTGTAGTTCCACGTTTTATAATGTCATTCCTACGTAGAAATAACGGCAAGAAACTCAAAAACCTATTATTTCTTAAACCAAATTTTTAAAAAACACCTATTTCAGGTAAATTAAGGCACACATGTCTACCACATACATTTGATCAAAGAAGCTATTTATTTGGTATAAAATGTACCGAACCCAGCCGATACTGAAATATTATATTATAAACTGTGTTCATTCAGACGGTATATTAAATTAAACCACGGCGAAAAATGTAAATGCTTGAAAGTATTTAATTAAAACGTCTCCCCTCCCGTGTTTCCTTACGCGTCGTAAAATCCCAGAGTACTATAAAACGACCGGGGTGGGGTTTAAGAACATTTAAAATGCATTATTTTGTAGGAAAAATATTCATTTTGTATATTCAACTAGTAAATTTCGATTTTTTATGGGACTAGGGGCAAACGTGCCAACGTATTGCCTGATGGTAAGCGATTACCGCCCATGGATACCCGCAACGGCAGTGGCGGTACAAGTGCGTTGACGGCCTTTTGAGAAGGAGTACGCTCTTTGTAAGGTTTGAAGGTCGTAAACCAAAAGTAATGGTTTCATTAAATCTATATTTATTTAATGTTGCAAATTTGAAAGTAACTTTGCTTATAACTTTTATGAATTTTCTCTCTCTCTTGGTTTCTGCTCATGCTTTCCATCAAGCAGTCAATTTAGCAGTTAAAATGTAAAAAAAGTTATGAGAAGTAATTACCCCAAGTAAATAAATAGATAATGAATCGTTATTGGATTTCTCAGTAAATACAACCAGCTTAGGATGTAAACTACTATATATATATTCAGATTTTTTTGTAGTCTCTAATGTGATTGAATTTCAAATGATGTGTTTTACACTCTGTGAGCTGTTTTTTTATTTTGATTTGAATTACCTTAATAACGATAAGCCATCGATCCTGGTTGTCATGAACAACTATGGCCATTGTTATTGGAATATACTGATAACTAGTTCAACCTTTGAATTCAGTTCGCGCTCAGGATTGCAGATGTCCGTCACCAGCCGCTCCGTGGAAAAACTGATATTCGCGTAAAACCGGTTGTAATAGTAGCAGAACCCAACTAATCTTGGTACTAGTAAAGGCTAGGGAGATGACTGAGAAACCCTCGCAAGACCTAAAAGCTTCCAAGTTGGAGCAAGTATGTTATACGCCATATTGCCCTAAATAACATGAATATCTCTATACATTATAATGTTTAATACTACACTTGAGACTCCTCTGAAAGTAGTAGTTTGGTTTAGCAGACGAATCATTGTTTTTTTCTGTCTGAGTAATACCAATCTGATGTATGTTTGTAGGTATATATCTGCCTTCTAACTATATTCAATTAATATGTTATAATGTGGAAAATTCTCAGCTCAACGTTAACAGGGATATTGTATTCAGATGCATAAAGTTAAACATCAACAATCTTAGCCTTGTAACTTTTTTACCATATCAAAAATGAAGTGCATCTATCGTCATGGGATATCTATGCTTCGGCATATACTTTTCTTGATATATACTAAATGCAACCTTTTCATTTTTCAAACGCATCAGGAGATTGTAGGCTGTTACTTTAATGAAACCAACAAAATTATTGTACGCACAAACAATGTACGGTCGGAAAACAAAACTCGGGAAATACACTAAACTGGAAACAAAAAACTTCTAGAAACAAAGCTTGATGGTTTTAAGCACAGATGATGAGTAAGCAGAACTCCTTGTGAATATTATTATTTAGTATTTATTATTAGCTGACATGGGAAACGTTCTTTGACATATGAAAAAAAAATTAGAGGTGGGTCACCCTTATGATTTAGTGGTATGAAAAATAGATTTTGGCCGATTCTTAGATATGCATACCAAATTTCATAAAAATCGGTTCGGAGAAGTTTGATAACAAACGCCGCGACACGATAAATTTATATACTATGTCGGAGAATGGCCGATTACTTATTTAATTTGAATGGTAATACTACCCTTATTGTATGACGTTGACAGTCCGTTACAAAGATGTCGATGTCTGTCACTTCGAGTTGTCAGTAGTGTGTTCGTTAATAGAGTGCACTTCACTTACTCCTGAGACGTCGCCAGTACCGGGTGTGCGCACTGATTGATTAAAAACATAAGATGGCGGACGAAGACATAAACCACGTGGATTCAAATCTTTTTGAATCTGCGACAACTATATACTTTCAAAGCCTACTTATATATAAATAAACATTACCTTATTCAGAAGAGATAAAGATAGTTTAGGTGAAATTCCTATGTAGTCCATCTTCTATGTCACAATTGATTTCAAAATCTTAATTATCACCACTCCCCCGTTGTGTTTCCTTAATTATTAATTGAGTCTCTATATTTGGGTTTTTAAGTCCAGTGTACCTGCTAGACCAGCGGCCGAGTAACATGGCGTATCTGACAGTTTCATTCAGAAGCAGTTAGCCTTCTAACCGAAGAGGTTAGGAAGATGAAAACAACGAGATAGCTAGGTTTAGCAACGTTAATATTAGAAAACTGAGACTATAAAAGCTAGAAGAGGCCAGGGTTGCGGGCCTTATGTCTATTCTGTGATAGAAAAAGACACTAAGGAAAATACATTAAGATTTTTCTTTCTAAATGTCACAGTATTTTATAAATTAGGTATAATCGTCACTTCCGTCGAAATAATTCGACTACTGGACACTGTTCTCCTGCAATACTCTCTTCAGTCACCGGTCAAAATTACCTATATTACAACTTAAAATAACTGTTTAATGTTAAAGCTTTAATATTAACATTTAAGATATATTATATATCTTGAGCACAATATCACAAGTCATGCATCATTATAATTATTTTCGTGCATTGAATAATGATATGGAACAAAGTGCCAAAGTATAAAAGGATGACTGACGTTTCGCTATCGAAAATGGGTGGAGTATCATTTTGCAAGAATATATTATAAAAAAAGCAAAGCTATTTTATTTTCGAAACATTATTTATTTTGGTTTTGCTTTTATTTAATAATAAATGAGCAGACTGACACTTGAAACTGAAAAGTGATTACTATTAGAACTTCAACAATCCTGGAAACCAATCTGTATCAAGATTCTATCGATCTGTTTAATCTTAAGGAACTAAAGCGCCACTAAAACGCATTGCACAGGATAACGTAACTTGCAAATGACTAAATGACTGAACGCAGCTGATGTAGGAGCGGTAGATTATTAGGTCACTACAATCCTATTTTTTTTATGTTACAATGTGACTCCATTAAACCGGATAAAAAGTATGAGTAGGATCCAAGCGTAGTGGTCACCATACTCATTGCGATTGCAGACTGTCTAATAATGCAGAATGGTGATCCACACTATGGTGGTCTATTGAAATGCTTTTGCATCATCGGGCCCCCGCTCCTGCGCTCACCAACAAAATAGCACGAATGCTGTCATTTTGGATTGGTCTTCTGTAAGAATAAGTTGTTCTGACCCGGTCGAGCTAACCCCTTGAGAATGTCTTGTTTTACCCCTTAGAGACTAGTACCTGGATGATCGAAATTTGTTCGGTATTTTAATTTTGATAAATTTGTAGAAGCAGATGAATCATATTATATCTTTATATTCATGAAAATAATTGGAGCTATTTATACTAGAATTGCTTGTTTAAGAGTATTAGATTAGCACTTGGATTAGGATTGCACAAATAACTAAAATACTAATAAGTATTCTGTAATCGGCAATCAATCTTAATAAAGAATTTCTAACCAAATATAAATACATCATTTTATTGAAATATCGCTAATGAATTCAATTATTGCAAAGTAGGTACTTTAAATAAATTAAATTAAGCATTCCAAATGGGATATTTTCACTTTGTAATTAATATGTTATAATCAGGATCTCATAATCTTCTGTTAAATGTTAATTATAATGAATACCCAAGTGTAATTTAGAAAACGGAGTTTATAACTTTTTAATGAATTCATACTGATTCGTGAAGGCTGTTGAATGAATAATATACTTTGGTTGGGCCGAACTTTTCACATTTCGTTTCATCAAATTTTCATTCAATTCTATGAAATCATGTAATACTTAATTAAGTACCACTAAAATACGGAGAGTTTGTTTAACTTTTACACTTTAACTACTATTTAAGGAATGTTTTGTCTACGTCAATTTATGTGGTAAGGGATTAAGAATACAAAGTGTTATGACCCCTATTCATTCTATAGGTGTCATAAAAGGTGATTAAGGGAGGCAATCTATGCAGGACAACATCTCTGCAAAGTACAAGCAAATTCGATTGAACCTGCCTGGCCACTGTGGTATATAGCAGTTCAAAACTTCTGAGGAGAGGCCTATGTTCAACAAGGAACTATTAAAGTTTCTTGATGTATATACACATCATGAGAGTTACTGAACTCCATGAGTGGCTATGGTCATTTAACATTAGGTGACGTATCTGTTCGTTTATCAACTTTTCATCAACTTATCGCTATCCACTGCCAAACGAAGCTCTCCCCCAAGGAGCGGCAATCATCACGGTCCTGGGCAGCCTACATTCATCAGATCCCAACCACTTTCTTCTAATCATCAATCCATTGTGCCGCAGTCCTCACTTATATGATTTAAATAGAAAGATACCGAATATCCCGAGACCTTCAAGATAGACCAAATAAAATGCTTATTTAATAGACCACTCTCCCGACCCACCTGAGCTATTTGTCTTCCTTACAAGTAAGTATTACTTCTTTAACCATTCAATTTTAACTTATGAAACTTGGAATATTACTTTTTGCTGCCAAAACCTTTGAAGCAAGTGCAATAATTCACAATAAAGACTACAACTAAAGATTCGAAAAAATGAAATCTCATTTCATACAATGTTACAACCATATAGCTTATTGATGACGTACAGATTCAAGAATTGACGGCCTCCTCTGGGAGTTAGTCTAATAACGTCGTCTTTTTTTCCGCGCAGACAGTCGTAAGCTGTGACAACTCATCGAGGAATAAAAATCTCCAGATTCGACCCATTTAGACAGTCAAATATTATTTGACTGTCTAAATGGAGAATGTTAATGTACGTATAAACGTTACGTATATTAACATCCTTCATAAAGTTCACTGTAGTTAGGTGTTTATTTTTCCTCCTCTCCCTTCCTCCAGTAGTAGTCTTAGTAATAAAGAGATATAAAAGAGAATATTTACATTAAATACTTGAGCTCAAGGACCTGAGATCATACAATCTTATTATTATTATTAAAATTGTATTTAAATGGTATAGTTCATAGTAAATCGAAAAGCAACCAGGGCACTAAATGTAGACCTGACTTTATGGTATGCCTTGCGTTCACGGCCTGATGATGATGTCAGAAATTATAGCGAGTTTCATCACAACTTTCTTCTGGTAAGGTTGTCAATGCGATAGAGGAATAATGGTCATAGAAAGAGGAAAGCTCCATGTAGTTTTTATTCTATCTGCCTGGCGCAGATAGAATAAAAACTATAGAACGTTGTGGATTACGAGTACATCTGTTTTTTCAACGGTAGCTGCAGGTCAGTTTCGTATGTTTATAACATTCATCAACACTCCTTTATACTGCTTTACTAGTCTAGTTCGGGTTCAATTCTCAAGTCGTTCCTAAATAGTTGTTTGGATTTCAACAGCCCAGAGCTTTGAAGTGTGATGGTGTCACATCCATGCCTCGGAGAGCACGTTAAGCCGTTGATCCCACTTGTTATGAACATCTATCGGAACCGTTATTCGGAAGACAGCGACTAGTTCAACCTTCAAAGTCAGTTCATTCTCAGGTTTGCGGAGGTGAGATGCCAGTCGCTTCGTGGAAAAACTATAGGAATTATTAAAAAAATCAATTCAATGTAATACTCATCATTATTATTTGAAATGCAAATAAATACACGTAAAGAAACATTGTAAATTCTATTGATGTTCATTAACAGACATATTTAAATTCAATAAAGGTCGGGTCGCAGTTCGCCGAGCACTGCCTTTGACAGAAACATATTATATAAACAAACGGTTTAATTCACCACTGTATGCTCGATACTGATTCGTACTAATTGAATTATTGCAGTCCAGCTTTTTCTTGCAGATTGGCGCGCGTATTAATTATTCTTATGTTAATCGTGGAAAGTACTATTAGTATATATATAGTAACTGACTCTTGTAAATAAAATCCGACTTTATATTTCACACATTCCACCACTTTCGTTGATACCTACATCTTTCACAGTACAAGCTGAACGCTTGTGGAATTTATTCCTGGAAGCTTGGGCACAGTCAGTGAATATGTTGTCAAGGATTGCTATTTAATTCTATATAAACTATGTGCTGTATGGATATGTGCATATATGTGTTGTGTTTATGAACACGCATTCGTGTAATTATGCTATGTAATATTACATATTACAAATGTACACAGCTAACTAAATCTTACTACTTAGTTCAGTTTATCTAAAGGTTGCCTAGAAGAGATCGCAGACTGCGATAAAGCCGTCCATTGTAACACTTTTTTTAAAAAGTTTTGTTAATGTTATCCTAGTAATGTTGTGCAATAAAGAGTACTTATTAAATCTATCTCGAAGAATGATAATTTAATCAGTTGAGCAGTACTAACAGCAGTAGGACTAACTATTACTATAACGTGTTGTGAATGAAATTTGTGCAAACAAACCAACCTTGAAGACAAAGTCTGGAAGCATATTATTTCCTGCATTAAAAAAAGAAATCAAAATAACTATAGTAATTAGAACCAGTAAAATTGTAATTTTACTCTATAATAAGATTAATAACCTTTGACAGGCCATCAAAAGGTGAATTGTTATAAGAGACATTAAAAATAGTTTCGTGGGAGAGCCACGCTTCGGCATTAAAGGGCTGACTCGAACGAAATGATACCACGGTTTCACAGAAAACCGATGTGAAACTGCGCTTACGCTGTGTTTCACCGAGTGAGTGAAGACACCGGAAACACATATCGCAACTCTTTCCCCATCCCCTCTCCATCCCCCAAAGGTCGGCAACGCACTTGTGACGCCTCTGTTGCGGTGTCCGTGGGCGGCGGTAATCGCTTACTACCTGCTCGTTTGCCACAAATTCCATATAAAAATAATATATTTTTCTGGAAATTTGGCACAATTGCTATCTACTTATCTTAATTAATATTCTTTGCAACTTAATGAGAATTAATGAACATAATGAATGTTCGATGAAGAGTGTTGTTTTACAATATCTATCAGAATGTATTTCAGTTCATCATTAAAGCTTGAAACATCAGCCGTTCATTACTTGAAGTTTAATGGATAGGAGCCTGTAATTTAATGCAAATATTTCTTATTTCTTCAAATATTGTATTTTAAATAAAACGATTCAGTTGGTGGTCACGTGACAAATATAAATAAACTTGATCGCGATGTGTCTGCTTTTCAATGGTACGTCGTAGCTTTTTGTAAATTTTGATCAAAATTTCACATTCATAATGAATTGTGGACGATTATAAAATATCATCACAAACAGCTTTAGAAAGTGACTATTGGATGATAAAAATATGGCTAAAATCGATACCTATTCGATTGATATGATGATTTAAAATATGAGAATTTTCTTTAAAAAATACACCTTCAACGGTGAAACATCGTTCTGTCACATATAAATTAAATAACTATATGAGTTGAAACCGATACTAATAAAATATAAAGTTTTTCTTTTTCAGGAGGCATTCAGTTTTAAACTGAAAACAGTGGAAGATCAACTGACATTTTCGTTTTTATTCAAGCCCTAAAAATATTCACAAATTTACCTATGTATGTTGTTTAAAACTGTTTATAATATCCTCAACAATTGTAGTACAACTAATTTTTTTAGACTGCCTCGGTGGTGCAGTGGTAGCGTACGCGACTGCTGTCCATGAGGTCTCGGGTTCGAATCCTGGGTCGGGCCAAATGTATGTACGATCTGCAAATATTTGTTTCGGAGTTTTGGTGTTTTCTATGTAAAGTATGTATGTATTTACAAAAAAAAAAGTATTTATGTAATCACATCAGTTGTCTAGTACCCATTTTACAAGCTCTGCTTAGTTTGGGACTAAATGGCGTTGTGTGTTAGATGTCCGAAATATTTATTTATATATTTATTTATTTATTTAATTAGAATCTTTAACACCAAATTAAGTTTGCGTATAAAATAAATAATTTCTATGAAATTAAACTCATGTAAAGTTGAACCTCTTGCCTAGAGTGTACATAGACACGATTATGAAATCGAGGGTCGAAGATCGCAGTGCGCTCGAACAGTGAGATATATTTATATATATATATATATATATAACTACACTAAATATAAATATAACTGTGACATTATATCTGTGTTTACGAACTCTTTCGCTCCGCTGTATGTAAGGTACAGTTCAGGTATTACACTGCACTAATCTCAGATTACAAAAGAAAGCTCTGAGACATTTTACTACCAAGTAACATTTAGGTTTCTCAACAGTATATGTATACATATAGTAACATGGGTAATATTATAATATGTTACATTACATTGTTATACACTACGGGTTCATCTCAAGACTCTTCATCATGCGCTCCTATCGCTTAGCAATCGGCATATCTATTTCGAGATGGTGTTAGGGTCAATATTTTCAGTAACTGTATCAACTTACATCGAATAAGCTTTTGATAGTTTTCTGCAAAACCGTGGTGTAAATAAAAGTGTTTTAAAAAATATGGGACGATACTCTTTTATTTTTCATTCGTCGTTTTGAGGTTAGTCATAATAATAATAAAATACTTCAATTTCAACAGTATTCTACTAACCTATTTACATTTTGGTTTTGTTTTAAGCTTTTAATTTATTAAGATAAGAGATTAGGCATAATGCCTTATTAAAAAAAACTGTTTTTAATTATAAAATCAGTTTTTCAAAATAACTCTTTTCGACAATAGATGATACTTCCGAATATTAATTTGGAAGTATTTTCTACTGTCGAAAACAGTCATATTTCTACAAAAAATAAAGTTTAAGTAGGAAAAAACTGCGATTTAAATTTTAAGTTCAAAATTCACGCGAACACGCTCTGTGCTGTCATGGCGTCTGTTGGTGACGTCTCGTTACAGACGCGACGTCACCGTTTGACAACCAATGTCAATCATAGCTCTTAAACACAGCGAAGTGGTCGTCGATTATACCCGAACAAAATAACCTTTTACACAAGTGACGTAGCTCGCTCTGATTGATGTTCAACTTAACATGGCGGATTGCTGTATTTTGTTGTTTTATTCTTGTTAATTAACTATTAATCTCGCTCTGAATATGAAAATAAATATTTTTATACTCTTCACCCCAACCAAACCCCATTTCATGAAACAAATAGATAATTTTAGTGGTTCTTAGTTACTGTCATCATACCTATTCGTTGACGACCGGCACCCGTCTTCCTTACATCTAGGAAATAGAAACAAGACATTAGACAAATATACAATACAAGTCATGTATTGCATATTAATCGATTTGAAAGTAAATAAGCTTTTATTCTTTTCTACGTAAGGTGGTATTGTTATGTGTACACAAGTAATTAATTTAAAGACTTTTTTTTAAAACAAGCCTTTATTACTTGTTAATAAAAAAATTCCTTAAGGCCTTTTCAATTGATAGCCGTGAGTTGTTCAGAAATATGCGTGCCTTTTTTTAATAGTAATACCGATTAGAAATAATTGCATCGTCATCAGAACTGAAGATATATTTCAAATTTCAGTTTAATCGGAACTCGAGAAACTGTTCAAATTTAACTTGTAGATTTGATTACAGGCAAACATCGGAAATAAAATCTTGTTAAATGCATTTTCTGCTGAAATCACAAGTGTCCTTCCGCATATTAAAGTCGAGATGATGTTTTGCATGAGCCTTACACTTGTCTATATAAAAGGGTAACTACATCATGTCTGAAAATACACTTTTAACATTTGAAATTAAATAAAATGTTCAAAAGAAGAAAAATACATTACTGGAATTACATCTTTCTCTTAATTCTTAAATCTTTAATGTTCCTAAATGTCACTTAGTGTCTTAATTGAATAAATTATTTTAAATTTGAATTTGATTCTTTATTTTAGGAAAAAAACATTGTCCAACAGTGGACTGTTAAAGGCCGATGATGACGTTCGTTTGTGTAGAATATAAGATTCAATACGAGTTGGACTATGTCTTGTGGTCGACCGGCCGACCGGTCTTAAAACCAAGAACTAGAATTCTCACGAAGATGCAACTCTTCGCGTGCTCTAATGCCGTTTGCATCAAGCGAGCGAGCATTCTTAGAATATTCTATGAAATATTTTAAAACGTAAACAGAACAACGACATAATGGTTAATGTCTGTTTACGACAAAAGAATTTACTAGGATTCGCTCGTCTCGTGTAAATCAGCTATAAGAAGAGTTTTGAAAATAATTCTTGAAACATAATCTTTCAAATCTTACAAATATTTTAATTTACAGTGTTGAGTTAGCGTGATACATGGTATTATCCACACCTTTGTGTTAGACAATATTAAAACTTCAAAGGCGTGTTGAGCCATGTCATATAATGTTGCGTCGCTTATTCATACTCTAATAGAAGGTTTCACAGGCTTTTAAAGCACCTCACTTTGAAGGTAACTCTCGTAAGCACGCATACCGGTTCGAAAAATATAAGGTTATACGCTATTTTATTATTTAACGTATATTGTGTGTATGCATTTATAGCTATGAAGATTTTTTAGGGTCTTGAAAAATTAAAAATGTTATTGATTGAAGCTGAAGCGACCACACTTCGTAGGTCCTCGATGAATAATGCAAACCAACATAATTCCCAACTGATGTCATTAATACACTGAACTGAATAAATAATACACCAATTCTGAACGTATACTTCGAGGTGGTGAAAAAATGCGAGCCGAACGATTGTATTTTTTAAAAGATGTAATTGAGAGACTATTTGCCACAGATAAACAAAACCCCGAAACCCAGAAACCCCGAAGACCCTTCGTCGATTCGGCCCGTTCCTGCCGAAATTAGCGTTGCTCTACTGCCTTGGAATAATTGAATAAGAAAATAAATTGAAATTAAGCCCATATTATTTTTATATTAACAATTATTAAAAGTACTTATGAAGTTTTGACTATTCTGGAGCAGTTGCTACTCTGCTTTCGTCTATGACTAGCGTTTTGAGAACGATTTCCATTGAATGACTTTAGTATGGAAATCATGAACGATATTAAAACATGTCTACAGTATTTAATGCCCAAATTTCAAACCTGGGTACGGCATTTGACCGGATACACACGATTATAGTGAAACTTGTTAATATATTACTTATGAAACTTACTAACTCCTGAAAGTTCAAATAGTAGATGGGACTCAAAATGGCACTCTTAATAAAACTAAAGACTTCGTTACAAAGATGACATACATTTTCGGAGCGTCCAAAGTTTACACGTGAACTCCGTCAGCGCATAGTCGTAAAATAAAAGTTCGACGATATATTCACGTCACACAAAGTTCAGACACCTCAGAAGACTCCCTTGTTGTGTGGGTGACAGTGCCTAGTGGTGTAATTATAATAAAGTTCAGAAATATCACACCACTGTACGAGTTTTGGCCTAGATCTGAGATTACATCTTAATATTTTTTATGGAGCTTTTATTATCATGAAATTCGAAAAGATTGTACGTTCGTCTATTATTTTTGTTTTGATGTATGTGTCTCATTTTATAACAACAAATTTAATCCTGCCGTTATTGATAGCGTATATTTTTAGTTGTTAAAAACCTTAATACATACCAATTTGTTACTTTTCTAACCAATCCGTTTCAACAATATTTTTACTTCAACGTTTAACCCTTTTCGGGTTCATTTCATTTAGTTACACAATTTACTTCTTAGAGACTTTCATTTAAATAGCTTCAAAAGTTCGTGAATTAAAGTTGTTCATACCATAGGTCAAAATTTAACCAATTTCAAAGAAGAAGATGGTTGCCTGTTCGTTATTTTTACTTACGTTCAGAACCCATATGTGAAATATTTTTTATTAATTGAAAGTGCACACTCACTATCGAGTTCCATCCAAGAAAGAAAAGGTGCAATATTAAGGAATGAAAAATAGAGATTTAAATTGGTCCATTCATTTTCTTAAGTCATAAAAGGTCTGAAACTAAACGTTTCATGATATCTGTAATCCTTATTACACCCATTTGTAATAATCTGAAGACCCCTACCCTCATTCCTACCGGATAGACACTACCTTCATTAAAGACTCCTCCACCATTATTTTAGTACGAGAAACAACCCTTTAATATTTTAATTTCAACATTAAAATGAGAGCCTAATAACATTATAAATTTCGTTATAATGAAAGTGTGTCTTCTGGGATTATCCTAGTAGTTCAGATTTAGATTAATTATCCTTATATGTGATGATTATCCGTATATGTTGATTATTAATAATTTAGTGTTTATTTTCATTTCATGCTAAACTTACTCTAAGTTTGACGCTGACTGATTAGGTAAGTGACTTTATATAAAAGAAATAAATGAATTGTTAGCCAAGGCTTTTTAACATATAAGAGACTGAAAGAAGTTGGTTCTATTGTGGTGACTTTCACATACAGCGTCAACATAAATATATGACAACGCCATCCACCGAAGATACACTGAACTACGGAGTAACGTAGCGTACGAAGAAGCTACCAATCCTAAATCGCGCAATAGAAGTTCTCGCGCCGATTAACATATACAACTTCCTAACATCAACCGTTGGGCAGTGGCCCGCCAGGCATGATCACCTCGCCTGGTTGGAGGATCCTCACTTTGAGTTGGAGGGACATGACACCCGTTCCTCTACACTATCATTATCTAAAGAATTATTTTGGACTTTAAGCGCTTACTTGGCGTTGGTACCTTATTTATCTATCTCCTTAAGCTGCCTTTAACTACGTAGAACTTCTCATATTTCCCATTCCTTTTCTAATAGGTATTTTTAGACTGGTAGATAACCTCCGATAGTTTTATAATCGTTTACAATTATTATACACTCTCTCTCTGTGACTGACAAAATGCATGGTACTAGCTTTCACGGCTCCCTCCGCAACTATGTCGGTTATAGCGATAGAAAGTAGCCTATGTCCTTCCTTAGGAATCAAAGTATTTCCACAACAAATTTAATTGAAATCTGTGCAATGGTTTAGCAGTGAAAGCGAGACGGACAGACAGAGTTACTTTCGCATTTATGATATTAGTATGGATTAAGATGAACCTGTTCCACAGAACTGTTACAATAGTATAGCCTTTCTGATTATGGGTAGGTTAACCTTGGACATTGTGTAGGACGTCTACAGGCCAGATGGAGTGATGTTTTGCACAAGACGGCTGGCAGGAGCTGGATGCGAGCAGACGAGGATCGAACTAAGTTGCGTGCAATTGGAGAGGCCTATGTTCAGCATTGGACTGCGACAGGTTGATGATGATGATGATGAAGCCTTTCTGATGATGGGTAGGTTAGTCTCGAATACTACGGATATCCCCATGCAGTATATTTACTTAACTCAGATATTAGAAACCCTTTTTTTTGTTGACGGAGTGGAAAATCTCTTAGGACGGATGAGCCAGGTACGTGATGATTCCTCTAAAAATCACCTGGCGGCCGGTCTCAGGCGCCTTGCTCTGAGGAGGACCCGGACCATGTTATTTCAGGTCCCTCCCAGGAACGATGCCGCTTCCATAGGGACTCTGGGAGAAACCTGGGCTTCCCTGACCTGGCTGTTACTCTAAGGGGTAAACTGGTTCTTAGGCCCGCTTGATACGCGTGGTTCCACAGAAGGGGTCCAAGGACCGACCCCTGGGGAACCCCGCATGTGACCTTCCTTCAATGCCCGATGATGACCCATAGGTAGAAGGGCAATTGATGGTACACCACTGCCTCTCTAACCACCCAATTCGGGAGGGAGTAAAAAGGTTGAAGTATTAGCAACCCTAGCCTGCCAGTATTAAAGTAAAACTCGTGAATGTTTTAGGCAACAAAAAGTGTGTTCAGAAGAGCTTACTATGTAGGTAACTTAAATACAAACAAACCTTAAAATTGTTCAATCCATTGTTGGAACAAAAGTATTGGAACAGAAACATAATATTACAAAAACAAACACTTGTACAAAGATAACAATAATAAACCCAACCTCAATTTTTGTTTTCCGCGCTCAAAGCTCAAAATATGGTTTCATCTAAGCGTTCAGCAGCTGTTTCTGTTTCAGATAAGCCTGATGTTGCGGTACAAATATGATCACAAATATAGATCCCACAACGATCTCATTACCATGCGGTACATTCACAAATTGAAGTTACTGTAACTGCAAATTCGCTTTATATTTTTGGTTTAGGTACCACACAGGTTGCGTTTGTTTTGGACGCGTGAAATCGCATTTTAATGTTACTGCCAATCGAATATGATTCAAGGTTGGGCTGAAAGTATTGCTAGCTTTTCTTATAAGAAATCCTTTAAGTCCCGGTTTAACCCGGTCGGCAATCGTTATTTTGAAGTCAGTTCCTTCATGTATAACGCCAACTCGTTCAGCTTTCGACCCCAAAGAAGGCACTATCTAAACTACAATTTATAGAGTCAATCTTTATAATAGCTGATAAAATTAGAGTAAAATGATGCTGCAGTTTTAGAAATGTCTTTTCTCACCTAGCTGAAACCACAACTATTTTTGAAATAATTTAAAACTGACAACCGCTAAATTAATTACAACATGACAAATGAATGACAAATATTTAAAGAATATCTAAACTTCTAATAAATAATCGTATACAAATGAGTCAATAATGATAAATAACATATAAAAATAAATTGGCTATGATGCTGAAGAACGTTAACCAGTGCTTTTTAACATCAGAAGCAGAACAAAATGAGGGAAAACCGCTAATTGTATACATTACATTACATACTTCTGTTTATTTTAATGTAAATTTTTTTATGCTTTGTTTTCAAGTTAGAACATGATAAATGCTAGAAATATTTTAGCTTGCCTATCTTCAAGACCTAACTGTAACACGATATGTATTCAAATCATGTTTACTTACAACATCGAGCACTAATGAACGGTTGCTATAACTGCTACAGCAAATGTTTAACTACGTGACAGAACAATTATTTTGTTTGTTTATATGCACGTATTCGCCTCATTAACGTCGGGTCCATTTTCCACGTTTATTGTCATTATCGCTAATGAGGCAATTACGGCTTATTTTAGGATAATACAACTTATTATGGTCGGTTTCGCCACGCATGTTAACTTTTATAGGGGTTGTTTATATTTGTATTATAGATAGCAATTTTTGTAATCCGTGAAAAAATGGTTAACTTAGTTTTTTTATTGCACTCCTAACCGATTTTAGCCACGGCGACCAGATCAATTACGTAGGAGATATTATAGTGCACAAGTGTGTGCACAAACAAAGGAGGACACTGTGTTCCCTCACCCCATTGATCCATGGTACAGTTATCCGACATGACCGGCTTAAATCTAAAATTTCCCGTCTCTCAATGTGTTAATACCCGAGGCATTCTCTGCCCAGGCTACCAACCTTTGGGTAAGGCTGGCTACCAGGGTTTAAATGGTAATCAGTCGATATAATTTTCATATATAGATATATACAATTATGGAATTAACATATACCTACATATGCATTTAAAATATACATAAAGAAACAAACGTATATATCTATATTTCTATATATCTTCGGTCGCGCAGCGGTAGCGTATGCGACTGCTGTTCTTGAGGTCTCGGGTTCGATTCCCGGGTCGGATCAAATGTTTGTATGATCTACAAATGTTTGTTTCGGAGTTTGGGTGTTTTCTATGTATAATCTGTATGTAGTTACAAAAAAAGTATATATTTATTTATATCAGTTGTTTAGAAGCCATCATACAAGCTCTGCTTAGTTTAGGACTAGATGGTGTTGTGTTTTAGATGTCCGAAATATTTATTTATATACATAGAAAATATATATTTTTTTTTCAATATGTAGTAGTAATTAAATAAGCTAACCAGGACTATCTATGCCGTCTGCGTCTCCTATTGCCCTTACCACGATGTTATAAGGCGTGTACATTTTTGTTAACCAAAAAAGGTTATAGTGAATTTGTGAGCATCTTTGCATCAAAAGATGCCTTTTTTATAGAACTTCTAAAGGGAAATGCTTCCTATACGCAGTCAACGCGATAGAAACTATCAAAAAGAATACTTTTCCGCTGTTTAGGCAACAGTTTTAATTGATACTCCGCTCTTTTTGGTTGCAGCGTGGTGATATATAGCCTTCCTCAGTAAATTTGCTAGTAACTTTGAACACTGAAATATTTTCTCCAACCGGACCAGTCTTTCCCGCGATCAGCGCGATAAACAAAATTAACACACAAACTCTTCAACTTTATATACCTAATGCTAGCTGTCCCGACAGATTTCGTTTATCGACAGATGTTTTAATTTACTCTGTGGTTTGTATGGAAAAAGAAAAGTGTCGTTTTTACTGTTTTCCTCAGATTTTTTACGTGTTTTCTCCATAAGAACCTTCTTTATGTCTAAGCAATTCGAGAACCGCGCATCGAATTTATACATTCATTTTTAATATTTTGAAGATTAGTTAACATAAAAAAACAAGAGTATAAAAAGTAAAGTACAATGGAAAAGAAAATAAATATTTGATCTGTCAACATTGCTATTTACATCTTCTAGCAACACCGTCGTTGGCCTTTAAAATTTCCATTCTGTTTTCAAAAAGCAATATTTTATAAAGTCAGTCGTGAATTTGAAATAAAACTCTTTTTTAAGAGCCATAAGTTAGAACGTCGACGTTCACACAAACTCTATTCGGAGTGGCATTTCCTTCGTTTTAGAGTTCCTTGGTGAATAACAAAGGTCTCATTTATTTTTTCAGCAGTTAAAATGTTATTATTAGTCACTTTTTTAAATTGTAACGAAAGAAAAGTTATTTTTTATTCATTGGACTAGAATATATACCTTGAAATTATGTTTTTTAAAGTGAAACTTTTATTACATCGTCTCAATTTTTTTGGTCTGTGCATTGCATGTCGCGTGACGCGTGACGCGTGATGGTGAAGGTCGGCCGAGGAGTATGGATAAAGTGAAAGGCGGTCGTCAGAGCAGCCGAGGCCAATATGGTGGCGTCTAAAGTTCCATCAGCTGACCGTGTAGTGTATGGACTATTACTCATTTATTAGCTTTATTAGATTTATTTATTTGCATGTGAAAAAAGTTTCACTTTTACCGTGGTTTCATAAAACCACACAATCCGTTTTAAATATTTAGGTTCGAGAATTCTAATTTATAATTATTTTTCATGGTCTTGAAACTTCTGTCGTCTTTTTCATCGTAATTCCTACTTCTGAAACCATAATAACATTTCGCAAAAACACTTTTTTTGTTGAAAAACAACTCTCGCATTAGGAATGTATATCCTGTGTCGCGGGGACTTTACAAACACATGAAATGTACACAAAGAACACCAAGACTCATAATAAAAACTTTTTTTTTTCTTTTGGAAACCCCCTCGGGCCTTCACCCCACTGGGGTTTGCGGCGGGGCGGTGTATCGGAATCGAACCGACTAAAACCACTCTGCGCCTGAGACGGGAGAGATCCGGGAACCGCTTTCTTACTCCATCCGGACCGTGGTGGCCGCTACTAGGCCAACCCTGAAGCCTATCTGATTATATGATAATAATTCATTTAAGTGTATTTACAATACATTGATACACCAATTTAATGTAGCAGTCAATAAAATTAGCAGATATTTGAACTTGAAGAGAATATAAGAATGTAACTCAACTTGTTGTTATTATATGACACAGAACCCACACCTCAAAGGCACAATTTTCGCCTGCCATTCGATAACGTATTTTCGATATTTGAAAACAGGTGTATATAATGCGTATCGTAAAAATGCCGGTGTTACCATATTTATGGCTAATATTCGTTTTTGTTTTGTTTTACAAACGCTAAATACAATTCGTTTTTATTACATACATATTGCATTAGCTCGTTTATGGTCATTCGAACATACGAGTGTAATATTTTCTTTTGCTAACTTTTTTTATTAATTGTGAGTATGCCATTGAAGTGTTATTTATATATAAATATTATGTAGATAATAGGTACCTGAGTACCTACTCAGTGACACCAGAATATTTGATAGTCTTGTCTGTCTTATGTATGTACTAGACTTTTGCGCTGCCCCGCCCGCATATATGTCTTTCCCAAGGATCAGAGTATCTTTTCTTTGAAATTTCTATGAAATTTGGCACAGTTACTTTCGAATTTACGATATTAGTGAGTAATAACAAGCACTGTTACTCTATTCTACAACGTATTAGACAGATAAATAGCTAGATTGTCCAATGCAAACAGTGTTTGCGTGTGGCTGTCAGAGCCATACAGCAAACTTGTGGTTTTTACCATGTCAAAAACCCATGAAACTGCAAACATATAAAGAGCTAGTGATCGAATTGATCCGATAATCATATTAGTGTGTCATTATATGTAGTTGATACGTTTGTAACATTGTTAGAATGTGCTATGATTTATTTGTACACTCACGGGAACAATTAACCGCTCATTTATATAAGTCCAAGCCCTTTTAGCTTACATTGACTATGGCTTGTCAAATTAATAAACATATACTGTTGAAAATAGGCTTTAGAGTATAAGTACTCCTATTTATCCCGTGGCTCGCAGCAGGTCAATAACTCTCCACAAAGGTAGAAAAACTTGAGCGTAGTAAAGCAGGTCAAAGGTTAGTTTCCATGTAGAGGCCTATATGCTGCAGTGGACCTAAATACTCTTGATGCTGACGAAATTATGTAAACAAACAAGCAAACAACGTTTTTGGTAATTTTCGCACTATGGGAAAAACCCCTGTTTGTTTATGATCAACAACTATAATGCAAGCACCTTGAAAATATTCCTGACAGCAAAATTATCTCTTATTTGTTAGCGTACTCCGTATAGTAAAGTACAACTTGTTTAATATGGAATACGACTGGTGTTAAACTCAAAATATAATACGTGATTGTCGCATGAATGAACACACCAACATAATATTCAATCGTTCAGAGCAAATAAACTGTGAGCACTCGCTCCGATATTATTTGTATTATGTCGCTCCATACTGGTTGATAGTGTATTGAATCTGAATGTGCAGTTTTACTTCATTCAGAGCTCCACAAATAACGGTAGTTTGTTGTTTTCATAATTTATTTTTATGATGCTGAAGGGGATCGTTTATTTGTTTGTGACTGACCGATCGATTGATTTGTTAAATTGAATTTGAACGTATTGTAGATACCTACATTTTCATTTTGCGTTTTATGACTCTTAGCTCATATAAAATTAAGCTGTAAAGCTCTAAGCGGTAACCATAAATGTGGATGTAAGAGGCATTTCTACCTACGAGCGAGACTACTGTTGTGCATTAACTTTCAAATCATTAAGTAAATAGATTGGATAGAAGCTCAGAGACTTCTAGAGGATCTGCCATAAACTCGATATAGTTCTAGATTAGTTTAGAATTAGTAACGCTATTGTAAATTATCACCGGATCTTGCCAGCTCAGCCAGGCAGTGTTGTCATTGTGTGTGCGTGTGTGTGCGTACGTGTGTGTGTGCGTGTGTGTGCATCTGCGCACGCGCCTTTGTGTAGATTAAAATGTAAATTAAACATGAAAACGCATTAGATTATTTTCCAAACATAAAGTTTCTCTTTTTCAGTACAAATCACTAAGGGGTCGTAAAAGTAAGCTATAAAATAAAAGCCTTTTCTAAAGCGGGAAAGTAAATATTTTCAAGCCCTTTACACTTCCTTGTACTCTAAACCCTTTTTATGTAAGGGCCACTAGTGTCCTTGGCATCAGTGAAATCTTTATCTGTGACAAATATTCTTCATCTTTATGACGTCATATCTTGACTGATTTTTATAGTAGCTATTCTTAATTTGAAGTTAAAACAGTTGACATAAAAAACTTTTTCTTAAAATTCTTATGCATTATAATATTTTAGTCTACCTAAAGTAGAAATGAGAGTAACAAACAAAAATTTAATCCAAGATAGGAACTTCATTTACACAATTTTAACACATTTATAAGAATACGATACATACATATATAGTAAGCTGACCCGGCAAAGTTCGTACCGCCATATTTATTTCCGTGAATATTTTCTAAATTACCGAAAGGTAAAAATTAAGTACTTAATGTATTTTCTAATTCCACACCATAAAAAAACAACCAAAAATAAATTTAGACAAAGAATAAAAAAAAATTTAGTAGGAGGGTAAAAATTAAGGACTTAATGTATTTTCTAATTCCACACCATAAAAAAACAACCAAAAATAAATTTAGACAAAGAATAAAAAAAATTTTTTTTGAGGTGACCCACTCTTAACACTCATGAGTGTGAAAATTAGTTATGAGCCTTTTCTTATACCTACTGAATATACATATAAAATTTCATCAAAATCGATCAAGCCGTTTTGGAGGTGTATAAACACTAAAACTGAAACACAAGAATTTTATATATTAGATGTGTACATGTGTTAGGTACACAATTTATAAACCTTATTTTTTCTAAATGTACTCTCTTGTACAGAATCTTCGATGAGTAATAATTCAGCAAATATACTCTCAAAATATTTTTCTTTTTTGAGTTTAATAAGCCACAATATCATGCCAGTCAGTACACAGTCACAAGGACGTTTTCGTTAGAAGACCAATTTTTACGCCCCTAGGAACTCGAATGAAGGGACTTCTGTCATTTATAAAAAGATTTGTCTAAGCATCAAAGGAAATTCTTCTTTCGAACATAATCGTGTGACGAAAGCGTACTGCGACCATGACTGTAGTTAAAACACTTTTTTTGTTTGGAAACTTGTTAAAGAAAATGAATATCTTATTTAAATAAAGTAATACTCCATCTTATTCTCAACAAAGAATCACAAACTAAAATATATGAAAGTAAACCAAACAATTCCCACATTTAAGTAATACTAATTATAAGAAGAGAGAGAAGATAAAATTATAGAAACGGTGGAGTATGACAGTTGACACAGTTTAAGTTTATGTGGAGGAAACATTTAGAACGCTAAAAAAAATTAAAAGAAACAATTAAATGAATCATACTCGAATTACGACCACTGGGAGACCACTAGTAACTTTTGTTACCTTAGCAGTAATTAATTAAATATTTTGAGTAAGTCAGCATATTTTTTCTGTGATTGACTGTGTAAGCGTTAGAGTATTACTATTGTCATATTTCTAATAATTTATGTTAAGACTATCTCTTTTTCTAATGTAATATTTTTTAAGGACCTGTACGTTCAGGCTCACAAGTGCATTTGACTGATATTTGAGGTGAACGCACACTTTTTTCTATTGAAGACACATCTGTCTGGGGATCCCATCAAACATCATCAACAACCCACATTGTCCCATTGCTCGGCTCGGATGGGCCGAATTTTCATACGTCACCATGGTGCGTGAGTGTGGGTTGGGTACTGGCATGGCGACGTTTCGGCTAAATATTTTTACCGTTGGATGTTTGCAAGCCGCCGCAAATGTCGTCAAACTAAGCTTCACGACTATTATTCTATGATAACAACTGGGATCGACTACTTAACGTGACCACGGAGATGCTCCTGGTATCGTGCCACCAGGGGCCACCCATCCAGTTACTGACCTCGCCCTCGCTGATTGTTTCTAATCACCGAATGCAACTGAGCTATGAGCGCCTCTTGGAATCCTTTAGATTATTATTTCATATACAATCTATGGTCACGCATTCTTCGTTGATGTAAGACAACTTTTACTGTTATATATAGAAATATTAATGAGCTCTGTTATAATTCTTTTTTTCGACTACTAGGTCGATGTGCGGTAGGTGGATGTCCTTTCCAAATCAAACTGTTTGGTCACCGCTTGCGTAGGTTAGCAATCATATTTTAGAGTATTCTTTTGATGTCTATTGCCATTTCTTTTGCAGCAGTAATGTGAAATAAAATGTAAGCAACGATAATTCATTTATTTGTTAAGGAAATGTGATCCGATATCTGGGAGATATATGTATACTGTACGTTTATCCAAACTCTTTTATGAATTTAAATATAAGGGAAAATAATTGGCGAGGCTTCCTCCGCAAACACTTTCTGTGCATACATTTTTTGTTAAATTTTTCCGTAATTTTATCTCTTTGAGGATACTTTTTATCAGTTTTCTATTATTGTTTTATATTTTTAAGGGCGTTATTAAGTAAGTGGATTACAAATTCAATAGGCAGTAAATTTCCTCGATCATAGTAGATAATACCGATGTCTTAATAAAGATGGTCAGTTAAAACAGCTGATAAAATCCTGTATCCTAAAAAGTTTATAATGGCCCTGCTTAGTGAATGTGTCTAGGCCAGACGCGTCCATAAGTGTGTATTTAAAACTTTTCTAATTCAACTCCAGTGTCGTAAGTCTTATTCTTATAATATTATTATTATTATTATCTACGCAGGACAACAACACTGCAAAGAGAAGAAAACCCAAACAAACTCTATACCAACCAGTCTGCTATATATGGTATAGTAGGCCCAAGCCTCCACTCAAATAAGCTAAAATTAAAATTTTTATAAACCACCTACACAAGCTTTTGTTCATGTCATCATACGACAAAACTGCCTTACATTACTTTGGAAAAAAGTAGCAGACTGCAAGACTCTTACAGTACAGGACCAATGTTTACCAAACATACCTAAGAACTACCACAAAGAAACCGACTTTCAAATGAAAAAAACCGCATCGTAATCGGTCCTTCTGTTTGAGAGCTACAACACCACAGACGTCAGAATGATATAACACCCATCTTTTTGCGTCAGGGGTTAAAAAGAGCAGCAATTGATAATGATGATGATTTTCATTTAAAGTAAGTATTCTTGCTATTGTACTGCTGGTTCAGTTCAGAAGTTCATTACTTAAGAAATATACTTTTACATTTTTAAGATATTTATTTTGAAAGACTCAAGCGACTTTATAAAGTCAACAAGCATGACCTGAATTCAAAAGCAAAATATATTCAATATTTTCCCTTTCTCCTCCAAATCAACATAAAAATTTCAAAATGAATTTCCTAAAACAACATTCGTGAATCTGAATAATTTCTTTAAGCGAACGGAAATATTAATTTTATCAGGCGCAAAGGAATATCAGTAAAGAGGCTTATGAATAAAAAAAGTTGTCCTCAGGAGTTTTCAATCTCCTCATCGTCAATACAGAAGTTGGATACTACAAAAAAAGAATGATGAGAGACAGGATCATATTGAAATCTTTAGGTATAATGTGAAAAAGGCCTTTGTATTTTATGAGGAAAATATTTGAATTGTACTCTATGGTTATATCTTTACATTTATTCCACACAAGTTTTTTTTTTTATTGAATACGAATACGTAACGAGCAGACGCCTCGCCTGATGGTAAGCGATTATCGCTATCTATGGAAACCTGCAACATCAGAGGCGTTACAAGGCCTTTCCGGCCTTTTAAGAAAGAGTACGCTCTTTTCTTGAAGGTTTCATTCGTTCGGGAATACCGCAGGCCACAGTTTATTCCACAGTTTTGTTGTGAGATGATAGGTATGAAATTTCTGTCGTATCAGACGATGGCGAAAAGAGGCGGCAGGGATCAGTCCGAACGATTCTTCGGAGCACTCCGTATAGTATATGCGGTATAAGATGCATAGCGAAGCCATATCTCTACGTAGCGCCAGAGAGTCTAGCCGAATTGAAAGGCAGTCGTTGATTCGAGTCACTCTCCGTTGAATGCGAAACTGGACTTCGTTCGATATGTCCACAAGTATTCCAATATTGACTGAGGCATATAAGGATTTTTCAAAACGAGGACATATGACCTTCGGCACTTTTGAAGCGATTAACACGCAAACTTGTATTTTTGTGTAAAAATCCGGAATTGTGTAAAAAAAGGATTAGAAGTAAAAGTTGATGTCATTTGCTTGTAGACGGCATAGATTGTCTCAGACATATCTCATCTCTTTTGAATGGTTGGCTATGATCGTGGAATCGCTAATGCACAATACTTTAAAAATAATGTTTATGAGCATTATAATTTATTGGACAGCGGTTTTTAGGGTATAGGGGGCAAACGAGCATACGTAATCCCAGAGGCGTCACAAGTGCGTTGCCGGCCTTTGGGGGATGGGGGAGGCATTTGGGTATGGACCTATGGTATCCTCACACACTCGGTGAAGCACAGCGCAAGCGCTGTTTCACAATGGTGTTTTGTGAGGCTGTGATATCACTCCGGTCGAGCCGGCCCATTCGTGCCGATGCGTAACTCTTCCATGGTAAACGGTTGCTTGGCCAATGACTTAAAAACAATACTAGATCTCACTTCCAATGTTTTATAATTTACTAACTGTAACCGCCCCTAATTTTTTTTGCATTTTTAACGGAGAAATGTTGATATTAGCCGTTTATGTGTATTTTTTAAAAGCCCTATTTTATTGCTAAGTCCTGAAATCTACCTACAAAAGTTCTTATAACGAATGATAAGTATTGAATACTTTTGAAGGCATACAAGCACAATGCGGGCTGTCCCGACCAACTTTTTGATTAATGGCCACGTCCGCCGCACAAGACCATTATAAGACCTTAGCTAATCGAAAGCTTTTAATGTTATCGAGTATTGTACGTAATACTTTCTTTGTATAGCCAAAAGTGTTGTTGTTAGTACTCAACGAGGCTAGCGACGAATCGATAAAAGTTTTATGAATCATGATCCTATTGTGACGCCCCTATAGGTGTTGTTAGTGATCCTGTCTGCTAAGCCAGAGGACATGAGTTCGATTCCCATTCAGGAAAAATAGTTATGTTTTAAAATGATCATTTGTTTTGTAATTTTTCATCTTAAACACATATTATCTGTCTGTAGGACAGCCACACTTCAGCGGGTATAGGGTGGCTCGACCGGAGTAATACAACGGCCTCACAGAAACCTGGTGTAAAACCGCGACTGCGCTTTGTTTCACCGAGTAAGTGAAGATATCGGAGGCCCAAACCGCAACCCCTCCCCTCATACGTCTCCACATCCTTCAAAATCCAGCAACACACGTGTGAGGTCTCTGGTGTTGCGGGTGTCGATGGGCGGCGGTAACCGATAGGTATGCTCCTTTGAGCCCTTTTCATAAAAAAAATACTAAGAAATATATAAGTATGTTTATCGGCAGTTTGATTAAAACAGAACAGGCTCGTCTTACTTGCATTACTGTAGTCTATAATAGTAAAAATAATAACTTTATTGATATACGACAATACAATTTGTTTTTAAGTAGGTACATGTTATTATGTAGTCTTAAACTGCGTATCTACGATATGGCTATGATCATCATCATCAGCAGCCCATCGCAGTCCACTGCTGGACATGGCCCAATCCAATTGCACGCCACTTAGTTCGATCCTCGGCTTCTCGCATCCAGCTCTTGCCAGCCTTATTGCGCAAATGGCTATGATCACTAACGTCTAAACTAGGCTAAACCAACCTTCGGCATGAATATTTAGGCTAAACCGGAGTGATACCACGGCCTTACTGAAAACCGGTGTGAAATAGCGCTTGCGCTGTGTTTCACCGAGTGAGTGAGGATACCGGAGGCCTACATATATTTTTTGTGAGTCTGTGTTATCATTGTTATCAAGATGATCCATTAGCACCTTGCGAGGAAGTAAAAATAGATGGAGACACTTATGTTTTCGTCTAAAAATAACTTCTCAATAGCAATCTTGTGATACAAATAGTAAACAATCTATCATTTAGAACACAATGTTATTTTGCTACGATCATTTATCAATACATTTATTCAATATGAATGGATGTACGTCAATATGGAACATCAAACAACAACATTAGTACGACGAGCATAATAATTCTATCGTGGTCTAAAAATATACAAACATGTTGAGTTGAGCACTTTTTGGTTGAACAAAAATAATGGAACTCACGTCATTATCACCTAACTCTTTGTCTGAGCTTTATGTATACTGTGTATATATGTGTAAAATTTAAATTGGCCATTAACACTTCTTTACAAACTATAAAGTAATCAACTATAATTCACAAGTTAGGTAGTTTTCACTTCTATCGGCAGTCT
Organism: Hyphantria cunea; assembly: GCA_003709505.1. Taxonomy (NCBI): domain Eukaryota; kingdom Metazoa; phylum Arthropoda; class Insecta; order Lepidoptera; family Erebidae; genus Hyphantria; species Hyphantria cunea. The sequence continues at coordinate 2,085,842 of PKRV01000615.1, forward strand.
CCAAAGAATGTCCGCGTTTTTTTATAAACTAAGATTTATTTTTTAAGCTTTCGTTCTTAAACAGAATTAATCTATATTAGTAATATAAAGCTGAAACGTTTTCTATTTGTTAGGTTGAATGCGTTATGTCAGGAAGAATTTGCCTGATTTTAAAAATTCTTTCAGCGTAACATATTTCCTTTTTAGGCAATTTATAATCACATTACGACGAAAAGGAGTGCTGTATCAATGAAAAATGTTGTTGCAAGGGGGTAATATTATTCCTTTTGATAACTTTCTGTTGAATACCCTATGTAAACGATAAAAGTTTCATAAAAACATTGTATTGTTTCTCTTTAAAAGTTCTAAAAATTATGGGATTCCACGACTCGCTATAACCTATATAACATTTCATGAAACAAAAATGTTCACAATGCTACGGACTATAGGAGACTTAGTAAAAGCTGCATGCGCCAGTAAGTATTTGGTATTTTATTTCGCAAGTATTTATAGAACTATTTTGACCAGCTAACTGTGGTGATGAAATAGACGTAGAATTTAAAACAATGATGATAATCGAATGTAACATTTAAAAAAATACGTGCTTAATGATATTATGTATTTGGTAGATGCTTGAAGGGTCTTAACTCTCATATAATTATTACTAATTATACAGGCACTGAACATAGTTTAAATCAAAAAAATAATTGTTATATCGTTGTAGTTATGTTGTTGTAGCTTGCATATGGCAACATGTTATTTGAAGCAAGATCACAAACAATTTTACCAAAAAATAACCTTCTAACAACTGTATGATCAAACACGCTCTCTACAAGGGTCTAACATCAAGACCCTTACTTGGTTTGAAGCTTGACATACTTGTGAGGGTTAATTTCAGGTACAAATCAATCGGAATAAATTCGTTTTTCGTCGCAGCGTTCAACAATAGCACACGTAGCGGCGGCATTCGGCCAATGTAAATATTGGATGTGAAACCCTTTAAATAACATGAACGTACGAATTTCGTAGTCCGTAAAGAGGGCCACAGGTTTTTATTTGGTTTTCGTTGGTATTGTCAACGTTACGAAAAGTTATAAAACAGCAATCAATTCATTCAGGTCAAGTAAAATTGACTTAAATAAAACAATAAACAAACAATTTTGAAATGTTACGATTTTAATATTGAAATAAAATAAATGAACAAAAAAATATCAAAAATAAATATAAATGATCATTATTCATCTGTTCTAAGTGCCGAATCACAGCTTAGACACATAGAAAAACAGGGAGGGGAAAAATATATAATAAGAATAATCAATTAACACTCGATGTATTTTTCTAAATAATATAATCTATAATAATTTTATAAAGCTTTATAGTATGTTTGGTTGAACGCGCATTTCTCAGGAAGTACCAGACCGATTAAAAAAATATTTTGCTGTTAGTAGGTAACTGACCTCGAGGACTGAATCGAAGAAGACTAAAAGCTATATATCATCAAGCTACGACCAAAGGAGCGTAGTTACAAATAAAAAATGTTGTCAAAACGAGAAAAAAATCCATTTGAGAGCTTCCATTGCGTGCGCTGCGCAAACGGTTAAGCTTTACAAAAACAATGTATAAAGAATTGGTCCTCTGTAAAAGTTCTAAAAAAACCCGTGACAGACATAACAAAACAACAACCCATAATGTCCCACTGCTGGGCTCGGGTCTCCTCTCAGGAGAGGGTTAAGGCCATACGTCCCCACACTGGCCAAGTGCAGGTTGAGGATTGGCAAGAATACGTTGTGGCTACGTAAATCTTGCCGTTGGATGTTTTTAAGCCGCCCGAAGGCCTCCAACTAAGCTTCACGACTGTTATCGTATGATAACAACCGGGACCGACTGCTTAACGTGACCTCCGAATCACGGAGACGCTCATGGTAACATGCCACCAGCGGTCACCCATCCAGGTACTGACCGCGCCATCGTTGCTTACCCTCGATGATTGTTTCTAATCACCGAGGGCAACTGGGCTATGAGCGCCTACATTGTTAATAAATAAAATGTCATCACGGAATTAGTGATGCCACAACCTCACAGAAAACCGGTTTGAAACAGCACTTGAGCTTCGAGTGTGTGAGAATACCGGAGGCCCACACCCCAATCCCTATCCCCACAACCCCAAAGGCAACACACTTGTGACGCCTCTAGTGTTGCGGGTGCCATGGGTGTCAGTAATCGCTTACCATCAGATATATCTACGTACTCCTCGTTTGCTCCCTATTCCATAAGAAATACAAAATAATCCAAGGCTACACTCCCTGCGTAAAACTGCTTTCCTAAAGATCCATACCGATAAAAACGTTTCCAAATCATTTCACTTGGGAAGGCGCAAAGAGCGTAGAAGCCTAAGACAATATTGACCACTCTGAATGCTGTAATCATTTTCATATTATGATAGTAAACGCATCGACGATTTTTATGTATAAAAAGAAATGATAAAATATGGCTACACTTTGTAATCTATTTAGATGTTGTTGTATTGTGTGTTCGGGCGTGCCTGAGTGTGTGCTTGCGTGCCTAAGTGTGTGCATGCATGTTCGTGTGTAGAGCATACATTAAACAGAATACACAACTTTAAATGCGTATGCGTATCTATGAAAGAGCAGCACGGGCCTTCGAATGAAGGGGAGTAGTCACAGCGTCTTTTTCCAATACAGAACAATCCTGTATTTTTTTCCAGGGGAAATCTTCACACATACATATTTTGAACTCAGATATAAAAACAATCGCCTGTCATTACAAACTCACACGTAGCAATTAAAACACACAAATAAATACATTCTGTATCATTACAGTGTAATGCGTAGTCCTGCAATATAATGGTATAACAATATACTTCACCAGGTATAGAATTCCGGGACACAGTTATCACGTGCGTAACACAAGCCTACGTCATCATCGCTATCGCTGGCTTTTGTTTTGGAGTTTTAATAACCAACTATATTTAGTCAATAAGTATTGTCATTAATAAAACTATTTGTATTAATGGTATTATAGTTTATACTATAGAACTCTAATTTATTTATGATTGTATTTATTTTATTATTGCTAAAGATTTAAGATAGCACTTAGCTTAGTATTACTACTATTGTTTAACCAATTTTAGAAAGCCTTGCAAGGCGCACATATTAATAATGGATTCTAGGGATTACTATAGTAACACTTGAGTGATTTTTTATTAATTTACAATGTGGTTGATTACATTGTAAAATAATAAAAGTTAAACAAAAAAGCGACTTCAAACAAACTATTCTAAAGACCTTACGAGAAGTACCAGCTGTCGAATGTAATAATAATAACCATAATTGGTATACCCAGTATGAAGTTATAAGGTACCACAAAAAAAAGTCTGTTACCAAATGTTATCAAGGCCATTTCCGTAGATTTGTGCCCTTTCTTAAGAATAAAAGTATTTCCATGGCAAATTTTATTTAAATCGATGCAGCCAAATCAGTTCTAAATAGAACAACAAACTATTTTTGATAAATGCGATTAATGCAAATAAATATTTGAAAATCACTGTGCACGCTAATACTAATAGAGACACGAGTTCTTCTTCTTTTGATGAGAAGACAACCAAGTCAAGTATTTAAAGTCTTCAATTCTAAGTCTTCGAGTCTTCAAGTCTTCGTCGTGATGGAATTAATTGATAAAAAATGAGGATGACGTAGAATGGGGACCGTCTTTAGCAAAAACAAAAAACGATCTCGGAGACAGAGTTATGCGTGTATAGCGATAAACGCCACAATGAATGACGGAAATGACTGAATAACACTGACAAAATCGGTTCCAGTGTTACCTATATTATAAAATAATAATATAAAATACCACAAATATTACCTGAGTAAATTCGATAGAACCATAAAGTTTTACGTTATCATATACTTAAGTTCAATTATTTTGTTTGGTTAAATACACAAAACGACCATTTCAATGCATTTTACTTTTTTTCTAATAGCGTTCTATTAAAAAAATGTTAACTGAAAATTGTCCATCGTTTCGTTTAATGTTGCAATAAACTCGTTAGTGACGTTAACTCTTCTCACTCTTGGAATGCGAGACTTGGTTTCCTTATACCAAGAGCCTGCCTATTTGGGTTTAAACTTTTACAGAGGGAAATGCCTGCGTATGGCTACTCATGACAAATAGTCAAAATATTGTGGGTCAGCTAGTAACAACTATCATAGACATAGAACGCACTAAGTTCATTCTCCTTTTGGTTTTTAGCTTCGCTTTAAACGAACGGAAAGTACAAAAAAAATATTTTTCCATTTCCAACCCCTTTGCAAACAATTGACCTAGAAGGGTCTTATTCAAATAGAAAGCTTCAATTGACCGAGTGTTGAGTTTCGTGGTGGATTAGCTGACACGGCTTTTGAGTTTATTTTACCCGACTATGGAAAAGCCAAATGGCAGAGTAACAGTTTTGGCGGTCTATGTATATTTGTATGCAGTATCGTAGCGCCTAAACTATTTTAATGAATGAGGTCCAATGAGGCAGAAGCATTTCATTAGGCCACCATAGTGAGGATACGCAATGAGCATTGTGACCACTACTCTTGGGTTCCGCTCATGTTTTCCATCGGGCAGAGTAGAGTCACTGACAGGTCCATACATTCAAAAAAAGCATTTAAACAATTACATTAAGGCAAATATAAAGGATTACTTTTACAGCCAGTGTAATCGTTAACATGCAATAAATAGTGGCCGGGATTATTGGGTACTGGAATTAGGAGCGCCTGTTTATTCCGGTACCCGTTTGGTAAACAATACAAATAGCCTATCCTAACTTATATTATAAAAAAGCTGGGTGTGTTCAGTCTCAGTTACCTTATCGTAAAGTAAATTTCAGAGTCACTGTGGCATACCCATATTTTATAAAAAAAAAAGATTCGTAAAAATGGCCCGGGTGATGTAAGCTACACAAATGTTATCAAATTTTTTTATGCAGTTGCAGTCTTTTTTTTTTCTGGTTGACGTGATTAAGAAACGTTATTTTAGCAATACTTGTGTCAGTTCTTAGTCATCATTCGTCTACTTGTTCGCTTCTTTTAAGTAAAAAAACAAATGACCACTTAAAGAAGCAAAGAAAATTAGAATTTACTTCACTATTTGCCGAAAATATAGTCTTAAAAAATTTTTGTACAAAAAACAGTAGTAGGTAATCGCATTATGACTTATTTCTCAAGACTGAACTATGTGAAAATATATAGTACCGGAACAAAGTTCTAAGAGTATAGATTTCAAACAGCATCAATCATAAGATTTTGAAGAAAAAAGGAAACTATCGGGTATTATAAAAATATAAGTAGGCAGGTAAACAAAACCACTTTATATCCCAGCGTTACATGTTTATATTTCTTGACGAAACGTTCTTATTCACTGACCTTTACGCAGGTATCCGAACTCAAAAAGCTTTATTTCAAGCTGACATAAAACCTCATAGATATAAAATCATAATTCAACGGAACAGGGAACTTGAGTATAATAATATTGACTGTTATAAGCGCTACTCTATAACAATATCATAAATAAAGATGCATGGTTGTAGGGGGTAATCTTCGGCAGTACTGATCTGATCCTGAAAATTCTTTGACAGACAAACAGAAAGAAACACTGTTCAGGAGTCACAAAACTTATTATGATTGAATAAAAGAATCATTTAAAACTAATAGTATTTGTAAATCAAGTCGAGGATAAGCGGGCAAATAACACCCTAAGAATTGGGCGCAGAACTGACGAGTCACTAGACTATACTAGGTAAGTGCATCACTAGGTAATAGGTATTGAGTGACTATCTTCAGAACTAGGGTGATTAGATTCGTGTTTCCAGCAAGCTCACTGTCCCCGTAAAATGAAAAACAAGAATTGCTCACCACATCTTATAATAATCTATCTGCTGTGTTGCCTTTGTAGTGTCATATTAAGAAAACGGATAGTGACAACCATGATCATGCCTTGGTTGTGGTAAAAACAGACCAAGCAGTAAAATCTGTAGGCCAACAGCTCTGCAAGGAGAAGAAAAACAATTACTTTTTTTCGTGTAGAAACTCCCACGGGCCGTCACCCCACCGTGGTTTGTTGCAGGGTGGTGTGTCGGAATCGGACCGACGAAAACCACATGGTGTGCCACTCTGCGCCTGAGATGGCTGGGAACTACTGTTGTTAAAACCTTCGGATGCCTCCCAGCGCCTGCCTGCACTGATGCGGGCACCGTCTGGTGCGGACATCTCCTCCTCGTGGCTTGCCACTAAATCGGATGGAAGGGAAAACCCGATCCTTAAAGAAAACAAGTCCTATATTAACTAACGGGCCAGCATGGTATAGTACACCTAAATCTCCTTGCGAAAGAGAGCACTAAGCCAAACAGTGGACTATTAAGTCCCGATTTTGCCGATGATCACCTATTATGTGACCGTGGGTATTAGATTAGCCGAGTTGGAAAATGAACATAAATTTGTCTTAACAAATTAATATATTTTAATTTTAAAAATATAGTTGTATTAACTTATTACTAAAACAATACACAAATGCAGACTTCCCCTACAATTTTACTTACGGTAATGAACTCTATAATTATACGTAGAGCTGTATGTAAAGCCTTCGTACCACAATTACTGTATCCACATATCTCTTGCTAGCTGAGTTTTGTAAAGTGTCATATTGTCAACACAAATAACAGACTTGTCGGGCTGTTTGTCCTACATTGGTCCTTTGTAGTCCCAAACGTATTAATACCGCACCTATTGTGTCTTGAGCTCCTTTATGTATATTTGAACAAGTAAGAAGATTATATGATTGTCATTCTGACTAATAAACTGACTTTTAACCTTACTTTTTTGCTATATTTATTATATTTATATTATTATACATTTTATTGAAATAAATTTTTTGAAAACTATTGCCCGACTTCATAGAACTTTTGATATATTGTATATAGCCTATGTTACCGGGGCCAATATTACCACTTCATTGATTCCTCATTCATTTTAAAGTAGTTTAGACGCTACTTTGGACCTTAGAAACATACAAAGACTACCAAATTATTCCGCTATATTTTGACTTCATCGTAGTTGGGTAAAAACTAGCTAGATTTCACCATTAATTTTATCTGTCTCTCTGCGCCAAATTAAAACTTTTTACGTTCAGAGGTTCTGGAATTATTGAGCAACAAATACTCGTACCACATACCTAATAGTAGTAAATATTAGGGTTTTCTCGTTAATAAATATTCGTGTAAGATACACAAACAAAATCCGATTTGCCTGTCGACTTCAGGACTTAGTTTGCACATTTGCAATTTTCTGTGAAAGTAAAACGTTTCTCCTAATAAACCTGAGAATGAATTGAATCTAAATTTTATCTTTCACCTTGGTTATTTTCACGCCGTCATGTACATTTTCATTGCAACATGATTCGTACAACTTATTATCTCCCTCATCTCTGAGTTTTCGTATCAAAATGGCCCTGAACAAGTTAACAACAACAACCAACTTTGCTTTTACATAAAACTCAAAGGTAGTATGTTACATTTCTTACAATAGCCTTAAGGGTTTTTCCTCCAAAACTTACGTGTATATTTTATGAGTGAAGGTTTTCCATCTAAAGTTAAAGCGTTACTAAACCATGAGTCTGTGTAACAATTTAAATTTTGTCAAAACTATTTGGTTCAATATATTGAATGTATTCTACCATACATTAACTAAGAGCTTAGAAAATAATGCCTTACAGAATAAGTTTAATGACCGAGCTTTGTTCAGTAATTTATATTGGTATATTTTCTAAGAATGAATTCTTTGAAAACCTTTGAAAGGTTTAAGTAATGCCGTTCATACGATTTAGGCTTTCATATGGGCCTGAAAAAGTTACTTAGGTTTGTAGGCGAAAGGTTACTTTTGTAAATTCCATGTCATTTTGCGAAACCAATGTCTTCTTTATATTATTATTTTTTAACAGCTATATACTTTTGGCTTAGCAAATAGTGTTTACGTTCAGTTTGAAATAGTTTTTGTTTACTTTTACTAACTTTCATTATACCATGTGACTTTCTATTTCCAAAGAACTTTTCTTCTTCAGTATCTGCTAGTTCAATGAATGAGAGTGCTTTTGGCTCATAGTAAATTCAATACAGAGACTGAAAGAAAAACGGACGCTGCGGAAACATATTGAAGATATTGTAAAGCTTCACTTTGTAGCAGAATAAGTAAGAAAGCTCTCTTGAAATACTGTGTAGATCTTCAAAATCCATTATCATAATTTACCTCTAAATCACTCTTCTTTGTCCTACCATACCTTAGATACCTAATATTCAAGAATCACACGTGGGTTACTGCTTTATGAGCTAAACCTCCTCTCCCTCTGTGATCAGAGAGGGAAAGATTCAACTCACTAAGCTTACTTAGAAAAGGAACGAATGAGTTACTTAAGTCCGGTTTCCTGTGAGATTGTGGTACCTCTGGTCGAGTCTGCTTGCTCACTTATGCCAAAACTCTAATGGTTATGTATAGTAGTTTCTCCTAATTCCTAAAAAGGTATAGTATGTATCCATTTTACGGCCCTATCGAGCTTTATAAATCACGTCGAGGCTCCATGGAGGCTACAAATTAATAAAACCAATAAACCTTCTTCGATATTCACTGGAACTACAGTGCAAGGTGCCTGACACTTGATTAAAGGCAACTAATTAAGTTGATCACCCTCCAGTAATCAGCCAAGAATAATTACATTATTTTAAATATGGAAATTCATATGGCATGTTTTAGTTATTTCCTCTCTGTGATATTTCTTTTCATTTTCCTTAGTTAAGTCCTCGGTTAGTGTTATTACTTTTCTACACACATACATATTGAGTGTTTTAATAATCCTTGTATGGTTTAGGAAATTGATTTTGAAATAAAGTACAAGGTAAACTGAACTTTAGACTTATTAAAATATCTGTACGTTGGAAGCAGTAGAATAATGTATATGTAATATAGTGTCTAACATCTGTATTTTAACAAGGAACATTAAATAACTTGGGCAGTCTGACTCCATCCACTGCCAGTTACATATCAATGATTAATATACGTTATTGTTTTTTACTAACAAATAAGCGTATACTTCTGATCAACTTTTAGTTAATACTAAACTAAACACAGTGGCAGCTGAAATGTAAGATATCGAAAAATTGACTGTAAGCAGATGTAGTTAAAGTATATAATCCAATCACAAATTTTAGTGAATTTTAGTTTGGTGATGACAACAACATCCAACTTTGCTTGCACATTTGGATGTATGGACACCACCATGGTATCTTTAATTTTGAACTAGTTTTAAAAAGTGTCTTCGAAATGGGTGTTCATAAAAGTTATTTTTATTAATGCTTTTTATGAACCTTCTTATAATAGTAAGCCTCCACAAACACATACGCCGGTATCTTTAAAGGGTAGAAATGTATTCCTGGTATTCTCTTCACCCCATTCAACTAAGCTGCATTAAACAAGTGTATGGATTGCAATTGATTTTTAGTGCACATAGCTGAGTTTTAGAAGAATAGAACTTTATCCATTTTCTAATGTTTCTAGTTGTGTCCAAATTCAAATAAAATAGGAGTACTTTTTAAGTATGGAACTGTCAAAGTGACTTTACTCTACCTAGTGGAAATTATGCGCAGAATCCAAGAGCAGTGGTCAACGTACTCACTGCGAATGTAGGCGTCACACAAAGGCGGCATATTCAGATGGTAGTTAGTTTATTACATACTAATATATCAGCTTATATATTATATTATGTTACATACTATATATAATAGAGGCGCTCATAGCCCAGTTGCACTCGGTGATTAGAAACAATCATCGAGGGTAAGCAACGATGGCGCGGTCAGTATCTGGATGGGTGACCGCTGGTGGCATGTTACCACGAGCGTCTCCGTGATTCGGAGGTCACGTTAAGCAGTCGGTCCCGGTTGTTATCATACGATAACAGTCGTGAAGATTAGTTGGAGGCCTTCGGGCGGCTTAAAAACATCCAACGGCAAGATTTACGTAGCCACAACGTATTCTTGCCAGTCCCCAACCCGCACTTGGCCAGCGTGGGGACGTATGGCCTTAACCCTCTCCTGAGAGGAGACCCGAGCCCAGCAGTGGGACATGATGGGTTGTTGTTTGTTTTTGTTTAATATATCAGCTTAGTTAATTAAATTGAGCAAGACCGTAAGCTCGCTACAAAAAGTAGACATAAATAAAATTATCCTTTTATTTGATACTTTTTCATACTACAGCTTATATATACATTTCTCTGTTAACAGAGATTCTGTACAAAAATATTACAGAGTGCCAATTACTATAAAAAGTAGACTGACAAATCAAATTAACCAATTGAATAGGAGAGCAGTGATACAATCCATTCCGATAACGATATGCAAAAGACATGTAAATGCAATGTACCTTTAAATTATTATTTTTATGAACGTGGTCCGCAGGCCGTGTTTTATAGCACTTCCATGGGAATTGGTCTATTTTGTTACGTATTTATATAAATAAATATTTCCGATATCTAACACACAACGCCATCTAGTCCCAAACTAAGCAGAGCTTGTATTATGGGTCCTAGACAACTGATATAATACTTATATACTTTTTTTTTGTAAATACATACATATGAAACATAGAAAACACCCAAACTCCGAAACAAATATTTGCAGATCATACAAACATTTGATCAGACCCGGGAGTCGAACCCAAGACCTCAGAAACAGCAGTCGCATACGCTACCGCTAGGCTACCGAGGCAGTCAAATGGTCATACTTTTTTAATTTCACTAGTAGCTACCGTGAGAGTGCAACGAGATACACTTTGGCAGAAATAAACCTGCTCAACTATACTATCTTATGGAAAACGTGTGCAAAAGGATGGTTTATCTCATTAATAGTGTTTGAATTTTTGTATGTTCCTGCGTGATACCTAAATTACTGACCTAATTTTAATAAATGAGATGTCAATAGATTGAAATAATGCCCCGGATGATAGGCTATAGAAATTTTCTCAATACAATTTACGTGGTCGTTTTATAGTTTTTTAAACAACTGCTTGTTTGCATTTCATTTATTGTATGAAGTTTCCAGATCCTGATTTAAAAGAGGGGGAGGAGTCCATTTACGATGCTACTATTTTTTTAATATCCCGAACAGTCACAACAATTAAACTCCTTTTCTTTTAATAATGTCAGAGAACAAAGATTAATTTTAATTTATTCATAGCCAAGGGTACTTTGCGATTCATGAATTAAAATACTATTTAAATAACGGCTATTACAGCAACCATTTTCAGTAGAATGGTTACATGGTCATGTTTAAATAGAAACTCTGATTATCATTTCACATAATTTAGTCACCCACTAAGTTTTGTTACACAGAAACATGACAAAATATATACAAACAGTAACACATTTCTAGAACATTTAACAGAAGGGAATAAATACCCAACTATGGAGGAACGGGTATCATGTCCTTCCAACACATCGAGAGGATCCTCCGACCAGGCGAGGTGATCATACCTGGTGCACCACTGCCCAATGGTTAAGTTGGAATGTTGTTTTAATGCTAATCGGTGCGAGAACATCTATCGTTCGATTGAGGATCAGTAAAGTTGTACGTCACTCCTTAGTTCAGTGTATCTTTGGTAGATGGCGCTGTCATATGTTTTTATTGCCGCTATGTAGAAGTCGCCACACCAGACATTGGACACTACCTGTATTAAATAATAAATAAATATTTCATCATATCCAGAGCCAGAAAACAATTTGTAGATCACACAAAGTATTGTGCCGTGTGTGCATAGAACCTTTTACATTTAGGGAAGTAAGAAAAGACAAGATGACGGCCTAAACCAATACGCTAGTGCAGTAGCACTAGCGTATTGGTTTAAAATCATCATTAAATTAAATTAAATCATCATTAAATTAAAATCATCATTATCATCTATGATCATCACTAGTAAGTGATGATCATAGATGATAATGATGATTTTAGCCCATTAATCATCAAGATTAAAATAATTACATCATGCTTTACAACGAATTATAGGAAATTAAAATTAAAAAGTTCTATTTCAATTAAGCCTGTTGAGGCACTTTCGGTACGTTACCTTAATGTTAAGTCCACGGTTCCAAAATGAGTTTTTATGGAGAAAAACCGGAAAGAAACTTTAGATGTTACTCTTTTAAAAATGTAGATTTAAAATATTTCGAGTACCTCATTATTTATGTATGCAACAATAACTAAAAAGTAGAAATTTATAAATTACTATCCTGGAATCATGTTAGAGAAACACAATAATATAAAAGAAATTTGTACATTTCCTAACGTTATTATTTCTCTTAGTATTCCTAATGTAACGTTGTTACATGTACAAAGAATATAGCACCAATGATAAATAAACATAAAAACATGACGCAAATCATGAATGTTGTTCTCTCTTTAGGTGTAGGTATCAAAACACACATAGTCAACACCTTACTCTCTGTTATTATCAATCTAATCAATCCTATTAATATAGACTTAATTACAGGGGAAGTGTCATGAAGCTACATGATAATTTAGACGATCGCTACGTATCAGCCCTGTGTAATAATGTCCAATCAGACGGGATATCGATATGTGATGGGGGTTAATTATATTGATAATTTTAGCATAGTTTCCACTGTATTTCATTAATAATTAAACTCACTTATACCCATTGCACTACTTGATCTACTTAAATCCTGTCTGGTTTCGCTCTATTACATTATCAAAGGATATTAACTATATTATAGTAATTTGACTTCTCTAGTATATCTCTTTAAGGATTTTCCGGAGATAGGGTTTAGATGAGTGCAAAGCTAGAGAGATAGGGGGAGAGGGGTTACTTGTGAATCACTACGATTCGCAACCTGAGACACCATTGCGACGACGGCTTCGAGATCTCTGGTCTTGAAACCGGAGATACAAAGAGATTTTCTGCCTCGACATAAACAAAAGTGAGTAATAAATATGAGTATTTTGCATAGAATGAGAAAATAGGATGATATTTTGTACATTTAAGTCTGATTTTATATGTAGTAAAAATAACCAGATCAGATATTATCCTGCCTCAATTCTCATATAGTCTAATGCAAGTAAGTCGATTATAGGCGTAAAAAATTTAGTCGTGGGACTACAATGAGCTATCTTTGAATGTCCACAAAGTATTGTATATAATTTAACATAAAAGAAGTCGAAACTTAATAAAATCTTTACTTTACTTTACTTGATATAATGCTTACAATAGGAATCATCAAAATGCTACTGCTCCACTCAATTCACACTTGTCGAGGGTAACAGTCAACAGCATTTTGGGTAGGAAAGAATATTTGAAAGTAAGTATTGCTCATATAAATAAAATCTGTATAATATTTAAATAGAAGGGTTTTGTTTTTAATTGACATTTTTATTAAGGAAGCAGTAATTAAGGCGCTAAGTTAACCCTAAATACTTCACGATGCTTTAACTACGTACAATATTCGATTTTCGTGATACAAATATTCCTAAATTTATAGCTTCTCTGAGGTATTTGTGAATATATCCCAAACGATTATTTCTTTGTCCCAAATCTACGAATTCTGCAATTCCATTTCACTATTTCCCGCCAACTCTAAATCAAGTAACACTTTTTCCTCTTCACATATAATATTTACGAAAGTGCCACCGTAATAAATACGTGTTTACATAACATCATATCTCCGAGGCAAACTCTTTGATATCACCGTAATCCTTACACCCTGATTTATATTTTCGTAAGCTTGGGACCGTAATACGTTGCGCAAATATTTGCTCTTAAAATTGACTGATTTTCTTTGAGGTACGAAGTAAGGGAAAATCCATTAGCTCCCAACATATAAAACGGTTTTTAGTATAATGTACTGAAGTGTCCTTGAACTCCTAGTAGTGTGAGCTGTGCTTAGTTTAGCGTTAATGCGCTTTGCGTGTTAAATGTTGGAGAATATTATGCCGTAGCATCATGCTCTTATAAACAAGGCTATGACGACGTCGAAAGTAATAAGTTGAAATAAAAATATGGCCAGAATATTCAATTGCTCTTTGCCAAATGTTTAAGCTTTTTTACATATTTTTTTTTATATATAAGCAGCCAAAATGACTCTGACCTGCCTCATGGAAAGCATGAGGAGAATCCAAGAGTGGTGGTCACCATTCTCAATTCGAAAAAGAACATTGCAGCATGGTGACCCATACTATGGCGGCCTGGTAAGATGCTTTTTCACGCCCCGCTTAAAGGTCCCGGGATCATAGTGGGAAGGAAACAAGTGCGCTGGTAGTGAGTTCCAGGTTTTGACCGCTCGGCACAGGAAAGAAGCACCGAAGCGATGAGTACGAGAACGTATGTCTTCCACTTTAAAGCGGTGACCGTCACGTGTTGTTATTATATTCAACTGTGGCTTAATGAAGTACCGAATTATTATAGTAGTAATATTAATGAACTTGGCATGCGAACGTAATTACAACCAATAATTTTTTTTGGGACATAAAATTCTACCCAGTTAAAATGAAAATAGTTAATATTCACTGACTTTTTGGTCAGTTGTCAGTGACCCTGACTGCAAAGGAGGTCGAGGGCTTAAATTCCGCTCAGGACATATAATTATTTAATGAGCACGTTCATTTGTTCTGTGTCCGAGTGTAATTTATCTGTCACATGTATTGATTTAGAAAATTTATACGCATGTTTATCATTAATTTGGTTACTGCTGAGTTTGACTGCACAATTGGCCTAGTGATATCACAACACTTGGTAGTAAGCGGTCAAATAAAAACATACTACCGTACCATGTGGGTACAATACTTTGTGTGATCCGCAAATTATTGTTCTGGATCTGGGTGTTTTTGTGTCCGTTTCATAAATGTTTATAAAGTCCCCCACTATACAGGATGTATAAATCTACGTGGGAGTAGTCTTTAATTTAAAAAAAATTAAAAAAAGTTGGACGACGGATTCGCCATGAGAAGAGCTGATACTTTCACACGGCCGGAACGACATTTCCAAACATAGCTTAAAACTACATACAGGGAAACTGTCTTTCAAATGAAAAAAACCGCATCAAAATCGGTCCATCCGTTTCAGAGTAGATCTGAAACTCCATTTAATTTTTAACTGAGTACACAGACACACACACACATTCGGGGATTAAAACAAACAGACATGTTGACTTATTCAGATGTTTCCTGATAAGTAATAACTATATATTTATATATGGCCACGCTTTCCTTAGCTATGAATACAACAAGCCTTGACTAAAGTTTACTTTAGCAATTAGTATGTGATTGCTTTAATTAGGGTAGCTTGGGGCTTGCAGTGCACGCTGTCTTGGGGTCAGTTTGAATAACTTTTGATGAAGATAAATAGAAAGTTTTATGAGAGTACAAGATGAACACAGACCCGTCGTGCACTTGATTACATAAACTCTATTCAGGGTATTTCGTTCACCATTCCTTTTTGTTATCGAAAAGGAATGGTTAAAATTTTGACACGTGTTTTAGTTATGTATTGAGGGTTTAATTAAAATTGATTTAATTGATGAATTTGTATCAGTAGTATTGCATAAAGTTAACAATGTCTGATCTCGATGCACTTCACTTCATTGTCAGTTATAAACAGTTATACATTCAAATTGACAGCAAGAGTACTTTTGTTAAACACTTTCTAAACTTTGTTAAAGGTTTTCTTCATATTATCTAAGTTCAGGTATGTTCTGAAATTGTTGGGATTTTTCATTGCATTGCTAGTTTTAGCAATGTTACATCTGTATGTAACATTGCTAAGATGAAGATCTGTATCTTCACCCATTCAGTAACAGCATTGATTAATTATTTAATTAAATATATTTTTTACTTAAAACCTACAACTTAATTCATTGCCAACAAATTAAATAGCAAACTATTTGTTCTCCAACTTGTCGTTAATTTTGTTAATTCATTCGCTAAAGTTGTACTTCAAGTAAATTGGGAACGTGTGTGCAGACAAACAGACATCCCAATTAAACAGTATTTTGTAGGAAACTTTGTTAGATTTATCCACTAATTAGTAGTTTGGAGTTTTGAGCTGGATTACTGACTTTCTTTAGATTCAGTGAAGCCGGACTGAGTCAGTTGGATAAGTTGTACGGGATCTTTTATTTCGAATTAGTCCTTTTTCTTTATATTGAAATGAATGTACGTTGACCTGCCAAAAATATTCATTAAATCAGTATAAATTACAAAGCATTTATCTAGAAGAAATACAACAATTCGAACAGACATAAAAACATTAGGTGAGCAAAGCCTAACTAAAGTTAATACTTCTCGAAATTGTAATGCATGCCTTTATTTATCTTTGATTTGTACCGCAAATAACAAGAGTAATAAATATAATAAAATTAATACATGTAAACATCCTACTACTAGAATGATTACTGCACTGCCGACATTTCTACTCAACTAACACTATATTAATGTATCTACTAATTTTAGCGATAAATGTAAGCAAGACGGTGAAAATATATTATTTTGGGTATGAATTTTTTTATTTAGTGACACATTTTATTGCTACCTAAGATACAGTAGATAAGTAAGCACATCACTTGCATCGTAACAAGCGATTGTAATCATTGGTCCCATGCACGGTAGCAAAACCTATAGTGTTCATCTTCAAGGAACCAAATTATAAATGACAGAACTTTACAAAGTTTTATTTCAATACGATACTTAGATTTAGATTAAATTGCTTGTAGGAAATTGTTTTTTTTACGATAAGGCCGCCGTTCGTACATGGTCATCAAATTGATGTGCTTGTAAATTGTATAAATTGGAATACTATTAAGTTTATTTAGAATAGAAAAATAAGAAGTTCCAAAATAACTTTACATATATAAATTAAAGAAATGTTTTCTTCAAACATATTCTAGTAATTCCTTACAAACTGTCTTTAAATAAAATAACCCAATAAACATACTTACACACTTTCATGAAAGTGTTCCTCGAATCATAAATAACTCATAACGCCAGTAATATATTCCTATATTTTCAAACTTTCCGTTTTCAATAACCATGGTGGGAGGGTTGAAACTGTTTAATTTTACTCCTCTTATTCGCAATAGTAGCAGCGCTTTGAAACTAAAAGTTTTGAAGTTCGAGACTGATATTTATCTTTTCAAAAAACTTTGCAATTTATTAAATTCTTTGTCGACGTCTTCCTTTTAGTGCGACTGGCTTAACTTTTATGGAGATCTTAATCAAAGTGTCTCTCAGTTGTTTCATTCATTGAGCTATTGAAGAAGGGGCTTCATGTTTAACTTTAAATAATACTGGACGAGTTCAAAGCTCTCTGCTTGCCTCTAGCTATAGTGTATTGCTTGAGAATTCTTCTGTGAAGTTTTATGTTCACTTTTTTATTTGTTTCGTCGATCGATAGTGAGCTAATGTAACAAGTAGGTTTTATGTGCTGGGATCACAAAGACAGGAATAAGTTTCGAAACACTATCGCACAAAGTTATATTTGGAACCGATTTACTTTTAATGAGGATACTGGATGACAAAAGTTGGGTTGTTTTCTATGCAAATTTTGTAGATATATTCTAAAGCTGTTTGCGCTTTTAGCCAAGTCAGGAAAGTCAGTTGAGGTCTAGTGGCAGCTCCAAAGATGGTGTGAACATGTAGGTATACGATACTAGTCGCTTTGAGATTTTGCAGTTTTATTTTCATTTCCCCATTCGGGAGTTGGGCCATATTTTACCCTGGAACCTACGCTCTTTTCGAATCTTATACTTGACTTAATCTTCTTTTAAAGAAAACTGCATTCTCAAGGAAAACTAATGATGAAAGAAGTAATTTAACTTCAAGTAACTTTCACATTACGTCGATCCAATAAAATTGTAAAAAGGACAGGCAAATTAACTTGTAACATATTCAGTTAGGAATAATGTGCATTGATTTCGATGAGATAAATCATTTTTCGAATGATACATTAACATATCAAAGTAATACATTACGTGCCTTGCTGTATTTTCAAAAAGGAAATAAATTACTACTGGGAATAGATTTAGAAGGCAAGAATATTGAATTTCGATGTGAAAAATATAAACTACCTTAAAGATTTCATATCAATCAAACAACGCATTTACGTGTGAATCTTTAACAAGATTTTTCTTTTTATGTCAGAATATTTTTGATGTTTAGTAATTGTGAGGCGTTGGTCTCACTAGTGGCGATAGAACTACAAGTCTATTCTAATTTAAAAAAAGAATGAACACTGTAACTACCTATTTGTAAGATTTGAAAGATTTTAAGAATTGTCTATCAATAGTTTTTGTGTAGTGCCTACTCATTTTAGTTTTGGAACTTTTATATACTTTTCGAATATCCTTATCACAATCATCTTCCTACTTTTTATGTTTTTCAGTCCAATGAAAATTCCGTTTAGGTTGGTTCTTTTGTCATCAGACACCAGATCAAAGCCAACCCTTTATATACGAATTTTGAGTCTTGAAAGAGGCTAGGGTCATGTACCCATGTTTGCGAATAACTTTTCCGTCCTACTACCAATACCCGCAATATAGATACTAGAAACAATAGAAAATAATGTTAGATTGCAATATAATATCAAATATCACATTCTCGCTACTAACAAGACAAATTCTTTACATCAGACGTGTAACAGACATCCAAGATACGATATTATTTATTCGGTGTACATTAGCACGACTGTATAAGACCTTCAATCGGATTACAAAAAAAAATCCTCATATTTACGAGATTATTATAATCCACCTTGGTCGTAAGTAAGATTTTTCTTTGGTCTAAATAGGAGTATGATTGATCGTCTTGATATGGGTAATGGTATAATGCTAATGAGTTCTTCTAAGCTTAAAAAAATTGACAATATACATATTTTCTATTATTTAGTACAATAGTAGTATAGTACAAAAGTACATTTTCATCATAGGGGACAGAAAAGTAAAATATACGTCACGATAAGGTAACACAGACTAAACAAACACACTTTTGAATTTTTATAATATGAGTTAGGATAGGCTATTTGTATTGTTTACCAAACGGGTACCGGAATAAACAGGCGCTCCTAATTCCGGTACCCAATAATCCCGGCCACTATTTATTGCATGTTAACGATTACACTGGCTGTAAAAGTAATCCTTTGTATTTGTGATGAACCGAATGAGAGAAAAATGTAACCTTGTTCAGATATACTTCTTTAAATACTTTTTTGTTATATATGGACCAGTCAAAGGGACTCTACTCTGCCTGGTAGAAAGTATAAGCAGAATCCAGGAGCGGTGGTAACCATATTTATTGCGAATACAAACAATGCAACGATGCAGCCTGGTTATCCACACTATGGTGCCTTAGTGATGCTTCTGCATTATTGGGCCTCCTCACACGAAATACGACAGCACGAATGATGTCTTCTTCTTTTGATGATATGGCAACCAGCTGGATCAGCTATTTCTGCCAATGTCAAGTATTTCAAGTCTTCGAGTCTTCAAGTCTTTGTCGTGATGGAATTAATGATAAAAAATGTATAAAAAGAGGATGACATGAAATGGGGACCGTCTTTCGTAAAAACAAAAAACGATCTCCCACGAATGATGTCATTTTAGAATAATTCGAACGAATAGTTGTTGTAACTATCATTTGCACAAATGACGCGGTGGTTTGAATCTCGCCGCTTTCTACTGCGCTGAGTGTTGTGGGTTCAATTCTATCATGGAAGAATATTTTATGTGATTCGCTAACTTCTCTCGTTCTGAGGAATGTTTCAGAAATTTCCAGCGACGTAGGATATATTTCCACTGTGGGAGTTGTCTTTTAGAAAACCGTGATGCACAGCAGTGCGTACGTAAGGGGATATGATTATCGAAGTTTCACTTAACCACAAATAAAAATAAATCGAAATATCTACTTACTAGTAGATACCGTTGGATTAGAATATATAATTTAATAGTAGTACCTTTGTGACCGATGTTTTTTTTAGTAAATTTTCTAAAAATGAATCCTTGCTAGATCGTTTTGTCGACCCCGAAACCATCTGCATACTAAACTTCATCAAAAGTCGTTGGAGCCGTTTCCGATGTTCAGTTTGTATTTATAAACAAGAATTGCTCGTTTAAAGGTATTAGTGGTATTAGATAGTTCAGGAAAAACGGAATGTAGCAAAAGTGAAAATAGAAGGAATCCTATTACTTTTAATATTTTATTTTGAATGTATTTCACATTTAAGTAGAAACAGATATGGGAGACAAAAACGAGTCTATCGACCTAAATTATTCATCAAAAACGGTTGTTTATTTCACTAGTTACGAGGGAATATTGATAACATTTTTTAAGGACAACTTCCGCATAAGCATATCTCCTGTGTACAACTGCATAAACATACAAAAACGTACACAAAGTATACCTAGACTCGGAGTAACAATTTGTGAATTACACAAAGTGTAGTCCCATGTGGAGTTTGAACCCACTACACCCAGCGCACTAGAGGCGACGTGGTGACCGCTGAAACCATTACAGTGCAGGCGAACATGTACATTCTACTTTAAGTAAAACTAAAAACTGATAACTCTCTAGATTAAAATCTTCTCTTTAAAGGGTTTTGGGATGATATGTTATGTTAATATTACTAAAACAGTATTCTCATTTTGCTATACACAAAACATTTGACCCCAATTCACCATTATTATTAAGGATTAACAAAACAATTAGCAAAGTGGTTTATAACGGATTCCTGCAACAAATTACATTTGTTTTACAACAATAGTCCCTGATATTGCCGCGTGTTTAAGTTTCAAATTAGTTGAAATAAAATGGCATACATTAAGAGTTTTATCGTCGACGGTAGCACTAATATCTTTAATTTAGAAGATACGGCCTCTATAGTGATGTGACAGGTGTAGTGAATCGAGCTTCATTTTAAGCTTAATGTTTTAAAAAAATACTTTTATATATTTAAGCTTTTGTGTTTCAACCGGTTCATGCTGTAAAGATTTTATGTATAAACGAGTTTAAAAAACTTAAATACAGTTATATTTTCTTTATTATAAAAAGTGTAAATAGAGACCTTATACCCATTAAAAATATTTTCTTTCTAGATAGGTTTAAATAATATTGACTAAATTTTTTCTATTAATTTCAAAACTATGGCTATCTAAAACGATGATCATCAGCGATTAAGTGTATGAGCTCGCCCATACTCCAGCTATTCAACTGGTGTAAAGTTTCTTAAATATATTTTCAATAAAAACAGAAAACGCATTTAAGTTCTGTAAAAGGCAGACATGACACCACCGCAGTTCAACCTACCTGAAAGTCTTTTTAACCCTCGACGCAAAAAAAGGGACGTTATAAGTTTTATGTCGATATCTGTCGATGTGTGTCTGTCTGTGACATCGTAGCTCTCAAAAGTATGGACAGATTTCAATGCAGTTGTTTTTTATTTGAAAGCCAGTTTCCTTGAAGTAGTTTTTAGTAAGATTTGGTTAATATCAGTCAGTAGGAGCATCAGCTCAGCTCTTTTTCAAAATGATGTAAGGCATTTTTGGCGTTTGATTAAATGCTTACGTAGGAGTTTATTTTTTATTATTTAGTTTTAGCTTGTTACTAAAATATATAGTGTATAGCCTAGTTAATATAATGATTACATATGCTTACATCATTTTACCTAAAGTAGTAAAATAAGAGGCTTCATAATGAGTTTTATTATAACTTATTATATGGTGCACCATTCCACTCAGCAATTATCATGCTTGCGGTTTCTCTAAATGTTAAATTTTTGTAAAAAGAATCGACATATTAAACCACTGGTTCTACAAGTCCCACTACCACTAAGTCTTTGTGGTAACAAGATCTAGTAATTTTATAATTCAGAAAATAATAAACTGATATATATTAAAACGTTTTTCGTAACCATTTAATAAGCACATCCCTATGCTCGACAAGCAATTGACGGTCATAAATGCCTACGTCTGCGTGCTGGCATTCACAGTGACACGTTGCCATCTCTTAAGGCTGAATGATGAAGAAGCACGCATTGCTGTGTCGTGACGTAATCGCCTTCATATCCTTTACCAAATAACTCCCTTAATTTTGTGATTCTAATGTTGCTCCTAATATTACTTAGTTTTTGAGGCAGAGTTCAAAAGTGGCTGGTCCATGCTGTTAACATATTGTTCTATACCTCAGTCCAGTTGTATTTTAAATATAGTTTTCATTTCATAATTATTGTATACTTTTTCTTTATTTTGTGTTCTTTATCCCTTGTTTGTAATCTCAATTTATAATAACTAGACACTGTTTTCGTTGTTAAATCTTTAGTGAAATTCAATATTCTCTGCCACAGACAAACAGGAACGAAAAATAAATATTTAAAAATCACTCATTCGATTGAAAAAAAAAGGATTGCTTGAGGATATTTGTGTTTTTAATATTAGTTAATATAATCAAAAACCGGCCAGTTGTGTGTCAGGAGACTAGTAGGGTTAGCCTTTTGTTATGATTTTATTTATATTTTACATATTTACTTATTATTTCGTTATTTATGTACGAAATTTTCTAGGTAAATGAATTTTACAAGTTAGGCCTCTATAACGTCTGAACTAATAAAGTTAAGCAAACCGTTATAGTTTGCCTTCATAGTTACTAGTAGATTATCTGTCCTGTGAAAAACTGCACAAACATACAAAAACGTACACAAGGAACACCCAGACTCGCAGCAACAATTTGTGGATACACAAAGTATAGTCCCATATGGAGGTTGAACCCACTACACTCAAAGCACTAAGCCGTTATAGTTTGCCTTCATAGTTACTAGTAGATTACCATCAGGTTTTTTTCTGACTTGTCGCGCCTTCGCGATTCCTAACTAAAAAGTCGTCTCAGCAACCTATCAATGTTTTTAAAAGATATTGATAACCCATATTATTAGGTAGACGCATAATATGCTCGTTTGCCACCGAAACCATAAAAAAAGAAAAAAAAGAGATGGTGTCAACTACTGTCAACCTCTATATTCTTAAACAATCAAGCAAGCATTTAATTTCTTTTCATTTGGAATTTCATCGCTAGATAAGTATTTTGCTTTGAATATGTTCTATGTAATACTAAGTGAGTTTGATTTTTCACAAGTTGAAAAGAAAAATGAAATATATTTTGTATTATGCTTGGAAATAATAATAGTTTACGTAAGATATGTATTTGCGTATGTTTATTTTTGATCTCAAAATGTACCCAGCAATTAAGTAATTACATCACAATTTTTTTTTGTCAGTAAAATAAATAACTCTTGAACATTTTTACATAGATTCGTTTATAAAATATTCTTCTTTGATTTCATATATTTATATAAATATTTAGGTAATACTAACCGCATTTACATTTCTCATTGTAATTTTTAATTTATGATTTTTATTTAATTTAGACCTTCATAACAATTCCTGAAGAATATATTTTTCAAAAGCTAATTTGGCTTTCAAAAATCTACAAACGATTTTCGAGTACGTACTCCCACTTCTTACCTCCACAAATTAAAGTCATTGTACAACTGAGGGGTTCTCGCGGCAAAGTAGCTTTAAATAGTTCACCGAACTCGATTTATTCAGAGGGCTTTGATACTAAAAACCCATTGGCCCTTTGATATCGAAAACGAAATTCTTGTTGACCCTTGGCTATTTATGATCCAGGCAAAATTGCCGTCGACAGAAATCTGATATCATATACAATTGTATAATTTGAAAGGTACTCGCAGATTTTTAATTTGGCATTTAATCAACCGATTTAAAATATACATACATAGGTATATTTTAAATCGGTTGATTAAATGCCAACCGTGGCACAATGAGCAACAAAAGTAGACTGACGTATCGAAACTTATTTTTATTATTATAAATACAGTTATTTTGTATTATGTGATATACGATACCTGTAGTTTTATATCCATACATTTATCATACACAGCTTATGATAAATGGATGGATATAAGTTCGCATGATTTTTCTAGAGGACACTTTTAAACATGTGTGTAAATTTCTCGAGCGATAGTTTGAGAGGTGAGAAGTAAAAGTGCAATAATCAGAAAAAAAACCTACTAAAACATTTGGTTTTTAAGTAAATAATACTCCTCGCACATTTCACGTTCCAATATTTACGTTTTTACGCTTGATGATTGATATTTTTCGAGCTTATAACTAGTTAATGCTCTCCAACTGCACACAAAAGTACAATTACAATATAATGAA
The DNA here is from genome assembly GCA_003709505.1 of Hyphantria cunea. Taxonomy (NCBI): domain Eukaryota; kingdom Metazoa; phylum Arthropoda; class Insecta; order Lepidoptera; family Erebidae; genus Hyphantria; species Hyphantria cunea. The sequence continues at coordinate 2,110,154 of PKRV01000615.1, forward strand.
TATCAAATTGTAACTCCTTAAAAAACACTTTGTAAGTCTAATAACAGTATTATTCCGAGATAATGAAACCCCTCAAACGTCCACACTCATAAATATCACCCTTGAACCGTTAATTAATTTATAGAACACATAGTATGAGATAATCGCATTACAAACACCCTCCTAAGTTGTATAACCCCATTACAGTCAAACCATTCTTCAAATTCCATGAAACCCCTCCCAACTCCTCAAGCTTGGTACACAGAAATGTTAATACGGGTACATATGATACGTATCACGTTTGACTGAACCAAGTAATTACTTTACACACACAAATAGAATTGAATCTGTACATCCTTTGTACAGTTTCTGGTGCATGAGGTATATTAATGTCTCCAATAAATTGCCGGAGATAAATTGTATTTTATTAAAAAACGAAAATTAACTATTGATGACATGTGAAGCCCAAAATGTACGCTCTGTCCAACAATGAACTCATAATGTGGATGATAGGGTGTCATAAAGCATACTCCGTCTAGTAATTTTAATTGCTTTTTATAATTTAAAAGTTTTCGCAGAATAATTTACTATCTCTTTGTTTATTAACAATTTTAAGTATTATTTAGATTTAATTTTCTTTGAATAAATAGTCTATCTCTAAATCTATGCCTTAAAAAATACTGTCGATGCCCTAATTCATGGGAACGTTTAAAGGGGTTTTAATGTCCAAGACAGCCCTTAAAATCGGGTCTATACAATTGGAAAAACGGGAAATGGCCATAAAAAGGTGGAAAGGGCTTTGTAGCTATAAAAACAATGAATATTTATGTTTTTTGTTTTCTTCATACTCTTTTAACTTCGCTTGACTGCCTCTTTGGCACAGTGGTAGCGTATGCGACTGCTGTCCATGAGGTCTCGGGTTCGAATCCTGAGTCGGACTAAATGTTTGTATGATTTGCAAATATTTGTTTCGGAGTTTGGGTATTTTCTATGTATAATATGTATGTATTTACAAAAAAAAAGTATTAATGTATTCATATCAGTTGTCTAAGACCCATAATACAAGCTTTGATTAGTTTTGGATTAGATGGCGTTGTGTGTCCGAAATATTTATTTATTTATTTTAAAACATTGATTTGATAATAGAGAAAAGTTACTTAAGATACAATAAAGGATCTGTGTTTTTAGCTGTATCACAGCCCACTTTAACTAGAAGTAATGATCGCATATGAAACCAGTGATAAAAACTAGTTTTGAAAAAAAATATATCATGATTCAAATGTAATAAGTTCCGTGCCACAAGCCAAATTTAATTTTAATAGTTCATTCTATACGTTTAATGGTGAAAGATAAAAAATAACAATAAAATCAATTCAACTTCTGGGTGATTGGTCACGTATTCTATCTTAGCTTCTCTGATAGATATAGAAAAATATAAAGTGAATGTTTTCCAATTCGTCAAGATTTTAGATTAGTTTAGTTCTATTTGTATTACTTCTTTGTTATTCTACTAGGCCCAGTTATAAATTAAAATAGGTTATTTTTCCATAAAATTTTAATCTGTCTAATATAGATTTTAAGATTACTTTTTTATAGATAGATAGACAGATAGATAGAAAACTCTTTATTTGCACACTATAATATTACAGTTAGAAGAAAGTACATAAAATGTGAGACGGAGTGTACAAAGCTAGGCCTTATTGCCAAAAGCAATCTCTTCCAGGCAACCTTAACGTTAGTTAGTATACTATAAAATAAGTCGTCTTAAAATCTTATTCAATCTTTTAGGGACTTCTACACATATATAAAGCCCTCATAGCCCAGTTGCACTCGGTTATCAAAAAACAATCTCCGAGGGAAAGCTACGACGGCGCAGTCAGTACCTGGATAATTGACCACTGGTGGCAAGATACCATGAGCGTCTCCGTGATTCGTAGGTCACGTTAAGCAGTCGATCCCGTTTCATCTCATCATAGGATAACAGTCGTGAAGCTTAGTTGGAGGCCTTTGGGTGGGTCTTTAACCCGAGCCCAGCAGTGGGATATTATGAGTTGTCGATGATGATGACACACATATAGTACTGCTATAAGCAATGTATTAAGTTAGGAGTCCTTTGCAATGCTCTCCAGAAGAGACAAAAGACAGATATTTTATTAATTTATTTACAACTTCATGCACTTATGTACATCGGCGGACTTAATGCTCAGGGCATTCTCTACCAGCCTACCTTCGGTGGTGTAAAATTTTTTTTTCTCACTCCAAGGTTGCCTGGAAGAAATTGCTTTTTAAGCGATAAGGCTGCCATTTGTACTCGGTGATTCAATTGATGTATTATGTAAACTATATATTTATGTAAACTGTTATATCTGTTGTACAATAAAGTGCATTCTATTCTAGATGTAACTTTAGCTTAAACTATGTAAATACTTAATTCATCATCATAAACATCAGCGGACTTAATGCCTAAAGCATTCTGTACCAGTCTGCCATTACCTATCTGTATAAAATGAAATGAATTGTCTGTACAGTGGGATGGAGGACTGACGACTGAAACTTTTGAAACTCCTGTTAAATACCTATACAGCGCAAGACGAAGTTGTTGGCAAGAGAAAATTACCTGCAACTTGTTCCACGGAAATAATTTAACACAGCGCTACGTTTAGAAGACATTTTTACGGGCAGAGTTTCTCTTTATCTATGAATAATTACTGTGCCAATCCTCTTTTTACAAATCTCGCTAAATTCACTCTCAGAGAGTTTTATCTTGTCAAACAATCTTCCGTGTTTTATTGTTCTTATTTGTAATTAGCACTGCTCTCTAAAAATGTAGATAAATTTTAAAGTACATCTAAATATAGTTCGGAAATGATTTTGCATGTAAGTGTACTTGTTTTGAGTGAACATGATAGGTATTTTTTGCAGTGACGAAACTAAGAGGCTAAAACACTTGATACACCCTGAATTGAATATATAATGTAAGGTGGTTGTGAAGAGACGTGTGAGAAATAGACAGGTAGGCAGTGCCGGCATTGCAGGCAGGCTCATGAAGAGATCTGGACTTCATAATAACAGTAGTTCTCGAACTCCTATTTGATGCTGGTGCGAAGGTTTACATGTTGCTCGTATGAAGTAAATTTGACGTTTTTTAAAGCATACTATCAGACTTTCTACACGTGTAAGCCTTTGAACAAATTGTACGCAAAAGACTATAATTCCTTTTCGAGTTTAATACAACAATGCATTCGGGATGCTGTTAGGGTTGCTAAGCTGCAGCGCCTCTGGCATGTTCACCGATGCACATATAGATGATTTTGCAGTAATCAGGTGTAAGAGAGCGGCTTCACTACTGCGGAGAATACGTGGTAGTCATAACCGTCTCCTCGATGTCATTGGAGACAGAAATAACTGCCTGTTAATAAATAACTTATATAAATTACATGTACTTACATGGTTATTAAGGTCTATATACTAATGCATTATAGATATATTTCTGAAATAAAGGTATTATTAATATAGGCATAGAGTTTCACACCATTCAGTCGATACGATTTCGATGCACCACCCTGCCGCAAATGTTTTACACGTCAGTAAAAAGATGCATAATTGTATCAAAAGATTTTATTTCAGTGAGATTGACACAACTTTAATTTGTTAAGTTACCTAAATCAATACTAGTAATTTACTAACATTTAAATAAGACGTCTTTATAGTGTGATAAAGACAAGAGTCTCAATGACTAATCCTAGGAATGATAGTTTAGTTCTCTCTCTCTCTTCCTTTTATTTAATTTTAAGCCACAAAGAATATCTAATGTTTGAAGTATCGTATATGTAAGGAGTAAATCAATCGTTGGCTTTTTATAACAACTGTAAATTATTTCAGTGACAAAATGATGAAATTAAAAAAAAACTTGTTCAACAAAGCTGATACTCTTACAGTGCTGGACTGGTATTTATCAAACATAGCTAAGAACCACCGCAAAGAAACTGGCCCACCAAAAAAAACACTGCATCGAAATCGGTCCATCCGTTTAAGAGCTACGATGCCACATACAGACACTTACACAGAGACATCGATGTCAAACTCATAACAGCCTTTTTTGGCGGGGTCTAAAAACTAATATGTTCATTGGCACCGATGTCCTTAACTAAATTTGGAGTTTCGAATTTCAATTTGACTCATAAAATCATAACTGATAATATTTCCAACTTTATTATAAGAGTACTATCAACATTTCAATTTAATTAATTTAATTATAATAATCAATATATAACTTACTAACGTAGAACTAAAATAAGACGTGTTCTTAGTAACAAAACACTAGGGGCTCAACAATTAATCTTTGGAATGACAAATTGTAGCTAACTATTCCTTTAATTAAATTAATTAAATTTTATTCCACAAGAGAATACTTAATATTCTATCTAAATATCGTAAACCCGGGAATCAGAAGCAGTTACTTAATGTGGGATTCTTATTCCTAAGTAATGTTGAACATTTTGCTAATAGAAACTGACTTTCGTGTTCACTTCAAATTATATTGACACATTGTGTGATTTAATCAAATGTTTCGTGAATAGCTGAATAATATATTTCAATTGGTATTTGAATTAGAAACTATGAAAATAAACAGTGAGTGAAAATTTAATTTGAAAGTTGAAATAGGGCTTAATATATTTTAATTAAGTATTTAAAATGAATGTTTTCGAACATCTAATACACAACGCCATCTAGTCTCAAGCTAAGCAGAGCTTGTGTTATGGGAGTACCCATAACAACGTTTGTATTTATATCAGTTGTCTAGTAAGACAACTGAAAGACAAAAGAAGACAAAAGAAAGATACCGTGGGAGAGCCACACTTCGGCATGAATGGGCCGGCTCGACCGGAGTGATACCACGGCCTCACAGAAAACCGGTGTGAAACAGCGCTTACGCTGTGTTTCATCGAGTGAGTGAGGATACCGGAGGCCCATACCCCAATCCAACGCCCCCTATCCCCCTCACCATCCCCTTTCCCCCCAGACCGCCATAGTGTGGGTCACCATGCTGCATTGTTCTTTTTCGCATTGAAGATGGTGATCACCACTCTTGGATTCTGCTCATGCTTTCCATCAGGCAAGGCAGAGTCATTTTGGCAGCTTAAACATAAAAAAAAGTCTCAACGGATACCAGCCAACTACGCAGGAGATATTATAGTGCACAAGTGTGTGTGCAAACACAGGTGCACTCTCTGTTCCCTCACTCTCATAATCCAATGGGATGGTTAACCGAAACGATCAGGCGCAGAACCGACAGTTTTACGTGCTCACCAAGGCAAGGGGGTTCAGACCCCAACTTCCAAACTCCGAGCTGTTATTATGTATTTATATAATCAGAAAAACTCAATAACTTTTGGCCCGACCCGGGATTTGAACCCGAGACCTCTTGATTGGCAGTCGCATACTTCAACCGTTAGACCAACGAGGCAGTATAAATAAATAGATATATTACCGGGATGGAATAGGAGTCACGTCCCTCTATCACAAAGGGAGGATCCTCCGACCAAGCGAAAGTATCATGCCTGTCGGGCCACTGCTGCCATTTAGATAGGCACATAGATAGATAACTTTATTGTACAATTATACAAAGAAACAAAAACAAATACAGTTTGTAAAACTAATATTAAGAAAAAAGAACATGTGCGAATGGCGGAATATATAGTTTTTTCTACCTAAAAAAGGTTCGGCACTTTTTTGTGACTCATGTCTTTCAATTGTTGAATGCAGCGGTGGTGATTAACTATCTGCCAATTGACCTGTCTGGTCATTTGCCCTTAGTGAACCCTTAGAGATACGTAAATCTTCAATCTGAAACTTTAAATTTTAACTAATACTATTTACAACTTTGGTGGTAGCGAATAATTAACGATGCAAGAAAAAATCACTTCACAGGACAGAAAAACAATTTATAGACATATGTTTCAAATTTAAAAAGTTATTATAGAAAAATCGCTAATGCTTTTGACAGTGCAGAAAATGGTAATATCATAGTTCGTAAGGTTTCCCCATTAATTTAGGATTAATTCTAATACTTGTAATAGTAGCTCGAAAACAGTAAAACCACAGTTTTCATTTCTTACACAAACCACAAAATAAATGAAAACAACCTGTTCCTAGGAGTCAAACATTTACATTCTCTATATTCACGTAATCAAATAACAGCTAACCTAGATTTGCATATTTGCTCTAAATCTAGATATCAAGGTGAGGTATTGTAACGTATCCATTCACCGAATGGTTTCAATTTTCATTTACACACAAATGGACCGTATTGTATTGTAGCTATTCAATGGTATTGTTCAATGACTAACTTCACATAACTACTCCAATATTTGTATAATATGTTTCGATAATGCGGCAAATACTTAAAAAACTAGCAGCTGTGCCTTTTAAAGGGAATGAAAGGAATTATTCTTTATATCTTGTGGTATAAATAAAACTAAAGGAAACTACTAGACCAGTGTGCTTATCAAATGATAAGTAATCACCAGCAGATCAAGAGAAACAAGTTATCATCATCATCATCACAGTGGACAAAAACTGGTCACGGCTGTGCTGTCCACATCCAACCTAATAAGTCCGCGCTCCGTTCTACACCACATGGTCACCACTCCAGAACATTTTAGCCTCACCGCTATATAGACAAGTCAAGGCTATCCACAATAATCGGCAATGTGTTACCTGCATACAAAGGTTTCGTGCGACCTTCACCAGGTTATCGAATCATGATTGTATAAAATCTTTTCTATGTAATAAAATATTGGGAATAAATAAGACAAAATCCAAAAACTCTAATCTCTTTCTTTTCTACTTACATTTATTTCTTCTTCTTTTAATGAGATGGTAACCAGCTAATCAGCTATTTTGGCCAATGTCAAGTATTTAAAGTTTTCAAATCATTCGCCGTGATGAAATTAATGATAAAAAATATATAAAATATGGATGGCAAGAAATGGGGACGTCTTTCTAAAAAACAAAAAACAATCCTATAACATTTACTGTACGAGAAAGTAAGGTATACTTTACTAAGCATCGCAAATTTGCAAAACTTTGAAATTGAGTTACTAGGTGTTTGTTGAATTTATAGGTAGCTAAACTTACTTTAACAATTTTATGTAAATACTTGTGAATGAATATGTTCGAAAAACCGCTCAAGTTGGCAACATCTCTGTACCGCAACGTCTTTGAAAAGTTGATTAAATATACATAGAAAATGAAAAATAAATAACATAATTTATGATTTACCGCTCTAAAATGTTAGCTTAGACTAAAGATAAGTCCCGTAAGGTAAGCGGAGTACACAATATAAAGGGTAAACTAAACTATAGTGTCTATCTCGAGCATAAGTTAAGGAACATAAAATGAGTTTCCTTATAAAATGTAATTAGAAAACTAGTCAGTTATTAATCATAAATTTCTAGGTTTTTGTAAATAATTATTTTATTTAATATCTTTCTGTGCGTACCGAAAACCCATACTTAATTGTTCATACTTAATTTTTGTAAGTTCATTATTTAACAAAAGCCTAGTAAATCAAAACTATTCCATTAAATATTATTCATTACGTATTAAATTTTATTTTTCATGTAACAGGGTGCAAACGAGCATACGTATCGCCTACACAATAGGCGTCAAAAGTGCGTTTCCGGCCTTTGGGAGATGGGGAGGGGGATGGTGGGACGGGTAGGTGGGTGGAGTTACGGTATGGGCCTCCGGTATCCTCACTCATTGTGGTGAAACACAGCGCAAGCGCTGTTTTACACAGGGTTTCTGTAAAGCCGTGGCAAGAAACAGCTCGAGCCGACCCATTACAAAAAATTATACATTTTCATTCTCTCATTTATTAAAATACCGTTTATCAAAATCTTTTACCTAAGTACTAATTACCAATACTGCCTGCACACTCATGCTTAAGCATGAGTGTGCAGGCAGTATGTTTAAATACAAATACCAACGCAGACGAGACGAGATGGCGGTGTTTTTAGCACTTTCCATTTCCCCTTATCCCTGCTGAATTCTAACGAACATAGACAGGATTTCAGTCACAACACGACAAAAATACAACTTATTCGTCGATGCGATGCAGGGATTCAATGCGAGTACGATCATTTTAATCATGAGACCCATTTAATTTTTTTGTTGTGGATTTATAGCCCCATGGGAGCTATTCTGTCAACGTTACAACACGGAGTATGTGCCAGAACCGGTTCAACTTTTAATTTTTTCAAAATTAGAATGGACTTTCATTAATGATTGGGAAATATTGACAATAATTATTATAATATTAATATTCTAAACACTTCCCATTGCTAAATCATATTTCCCAAGCGATTGAACCCTACGAACTTAAATGTTGTAAACTATGTTCTGTAATATATAGATTTACATAATGGCTTGCAAATAATTAAATACTAATTAATATTTCAGACATCTAGCACACAACGCCATCTTGTCCCAAACTAAGCAGAACTCGTGTTACGGCAACTAGACAACTGATATAAATACATATATACTTTTATTTTGTAAGTACATACATAGAAAACACCCAAACTAAGTTTTTTTTGCAGATTAATAACATACAGGAGATTTTAGAGTATGACACGGAACCATTGAAAGTAGTGGTGTCCCAGTCGGTGAAATTCGCGATTTATTGATCTTTTTTTTACCTTTCACCGAAAAGATAAAATATAAAACTGATAAACTTTAATTATGTAAAATTTCATATTCCTGCGTTGCCATAATATTCGTTAAAAGAGGCACAAAACTTTTGATACACGTATTATTAAATAAATATGTTAAATAATCATGATAAGATTATTATTTTCTTAGTACAGGTTTATTACATTTACTTAACTTTGGAATGCATACCGTGAAAGCTTTATGCACATTTAAAAAAATACGACCTAAATACTATTGCTTCACAAAGGAATGGAAAAGCAAAGAATTCTGTAAAGCTACCTCTGTGTTGGATGAGCCTTAAACCCTCTGCGATGGAGGTAGGTTTTTTTTAAATTTAATAAGTCTTATATCCGTGCTACGTTATAATTTTATTTTATTTTTTTGCATTTGTTTCAGTTCTTTACTTTTTAAACACGAAATATTTTATCTTTGATAAAACACCATGTATTCTATTGCAGTTCATTAATCAATGATTAAATTTTGAGTTTCGAATTTTAATACAAATGTATTCATTACCAATGTGTACAAATAAATAAAATTGTATTTTTTTTTGTAATTTCAAATTAACAACTTTTCACTATTGTCATATGAAAGTATATACGGTAATTACAGTAAAAACGTTTTTTTAATTTTTGTCTCTGGTAATAAGATTATTATTGATGATATAGGAAGTTATTTAGGCTACTTCTCTACGCTAGCTTCGCCCCGAGGCGTTACTCGTGGTTTTTGTTATAAAGATACCACAACAACTGCAGGTAACACTGCGGGTCTCAGTTAATATACATATCACTATATCATTTGTTAATGTAAAACTGCGCTGCCCTACATTTAATAATAAAAAACTAATATTATAAACCAAACACATAGTACATATATGAGTTAACAAAAACTTTGTACCCCTTTTTACCAAAATTATGTAAGCGGAGTATTTAATTTGGCACAGTTAAAGTTTATATAGAGAAGTGCAGAAAACTATTTTATAAATTATGATCGAATTTCGATCGCTGCGTGACTGCTGGTCAGTTTACTTGAGTAATATAATCGCAATCATCCGTCCCGAGCGATATCTAGTTATCGCCTATTATTGACCTATGAATTTCGACTCCTAATTTATACCTACTTCTCTTCACCATTAGTTTATTACAAATATGTTCAGCTGAACTAGTATTTTATCATACCATTCGTGTCACCGGCTACATGGCGATGAATGTTGCTTTTGTATACCCATCATTATAATCATTAGGCTAATTACTACCAATCACTTCGACAGAAACTACCTATATATTCGTTTATTAGCTTTTACCTGCGCCTCCTCTTACGTGGAGGTCGGTTATGGCGGTAATTGTTGAAACTGATATATTTTTTTTATTTATGAATTAATTGCAATGAAACAAAGACTAAATGTTAGATATGAGAACCGTATTCAAACGGTTTAGCCGTGTCTGAGATTAGCGTGCATAAAAGAAAAATGTACAGACAGCGACCATTTATGATTTTATTATATCTATTGATCGATTAATATTTAATTACAGTATTTTTTGCTTGTATTCATTCAATTTATTGGCCATAAATACAGTGAACACAGTAATACCTCCTCGGGGCCCAGTATGTATTTATTTCGCATCTACTCAATCTTCTCGGTGACTGCGTTCTGCATTGCGATTGGCCTCCGCTGAGCTCTTCAAGGCCGAACTCCCTATTGCACGTCTGAGAGCATATTGATGTAAAATGGTCTCATATTAGGCCATTTGAACTGAACAAATGCTTTTAGATCATACATTATCGTGGCTAGTTATGTTCTCTAACGAAACGCGTTTGATTAATCATGCATTTGAATTGAGTGGATATTAATCGTTTGAGCGATGCGATTTCATTCCACTTTGACACATAATGATTAACATTGAGTAAACGAGTAAATAGAGGTTCTGTAAACGTTGTTATGCATGGGATTTATATTATACCACATGTTAACACATTTGTTATGGTACTTTGCCAAGTGAATATGTCTAGTGATCCACACTGCTGAGTCTGGTCGTGGGTAAAATTCCCAGGTAGAAAAAATAATTTTATCAAGAGCACAATCTTGTATCTGAGTTTAAGTCAATCTAGCTTTTATAGAACAAGCTCTGCTTAGTTTGAAACTAGATGGCGTCGTGTGTCAGGAGTCCATAGTATAAAGATTTGTGTAAAATATGTAAGTATTTAAATAGGTCTATCACCACGCTGATCAGACTACTGTATGTGAAATGTGTAGGAAAAAACCAGTGTACTTCATATATACATAACAAGAATAGAATATGTTCTTCTTCAAGAATCAAAGTATCTCCATTCCGCATTATATTGAAATTGGCAAACTTAACAGATAGACAACTAGGCAGACAGACTGTTATTTTGAAATTTATAATATTAGTGCGGACAATTAAAATACCCTTATTAATACTGTACGGTTCGCATACACAGCTTGTTGAATGATAAGACGTTGCTGGATTTGATGCTATTTATTTATTGCACACAAATTACTTATCAAACTGTACATAATGTGAAGTGTGTGTGCTGTGATTGCTAAAATTGCAATGATTTATAATTGTTTTACCAACGTAAAATGCTGACCGCGCCAAATGTACGGTCATTGGCCGTCCAAATGCAACAATAACTAATTACGTCCTGTTTGGATATTATGTCGAGATCAACCAGTAAAGTCTAAGTTCTAACTATTTATAATAGAATTTACTTAAATAGATTAAAAATAAATGAAGATTCATTCATCAAAAAACCATTAACCATATTTACAAACAAGCTTGAAAAAATTGCTCAGCATCATCGCCTACTGGTAGCGTTCCCAAAAAGCTGGCAGTATTGCCACGTTGAATGGCATTAATAATTCTCTGCAATGGCAATGCAATGGCCTTGCATGACACTTCAGAATCAACTAGTGTTTATAATTTCAGTGTTCAGAATTTTCCTGGTTAACTCTTCTATGCCATGAACCGAAGACAGAAATGCTGGAAGGCTGACATCTACAATTTTACCACCTCCAAGACCACCCAGACCAACTGGTAGGGATACTTTGGGCCAGGCTCGATCACTTAAAGCCACATTCAAAATTTTCCTGTTTTTTTTTTGTATAATTTTATCAACCCAAGAAGGAAAAGAGACAGTTTTTCTTAAACTTTAATGTGAGGTGCCAAAGAATAAAATTTTGGTATAGGCGAGAGCCTGTCTGTGTTGGCACAAATATAATGTTGACTAATTCTGTTAGAGTTGAATTATAAGCCAAAAAAATTAAATTTATTTTTAATAAAATATAAACCTTCTAAAACTGTAAATAAATCAACAAATAAATTTTCTAAAAAGCTAAAATGATTTATCGCCCTTGAACCCCTTGGATATTAAATATTATGAAAATAGCTCACATAAGTAGTTCTGTATAAAGTGGTTGTTTGACAGTGTTGTTGAAATTTAGCTTATTCTTCTTTTGATGAGATGGCAACTAGCCGGATCAGCTATTTTTGCCAATATAAAGTATTTAAAGTCTTCAATTCTTTAAGTCTGTGAGTCTTGAAGTCTTCGTCGTGATGGAATTAACGATAAAAATATAAAAAAATGTGGATGACATGAAATGGGGACCGTCTTCCGCTGAAACAAAACAAAAAAAGATCCCATCTTATTTAAGACTTAAATTAAAACACCACATCGATCGTCGAATTTGTTGTTATAAGTTAAGAATAGTCTATTTGTATTTTCTTTCGGTCATTAGAAATATAAGTAAACCGCCATTGAATTCAGACTCAAATGACAAATTGCATAAAATTTTTTTTTCATTTAAAAAGACAACTCCCGTATTAGGAATATACATTCCTGTGTCACGGGGATCTTTAAAACATACAAGAAACAGACACAAAGTACACCCAGACTTAGAACAACAATTTATGGATCACACAAAGTGTTGTCCCATGTAGGATTTGAACCCACAACACTTGACGTACTAGGAAGCGGTGTGGCGGCCACTGAAACCACTAGGCCAACCGTGTAGTCTGTTTTTTTTTAATTTGATTGAACCACAAAAACAAGACATCATGACAAATGTCAAATTATATTAATTGAACCACAAAAACAAGACGTCAGGACATCAGCTGAAACGAAAAAATGTTAAAGTAGATGTTTCATTATAAGTAAGAACGTAAGAAAACAACTCACCTTTTTACCTCAATTTTAGTTCATTTCTCCTTTAAATTTATGTTCAGGTAAGACGGACTACTAGCACCGTTTACCTGAGATGATTCACCGTGTCTGATATCCTCATTTCCCGGATATAACGCACGTATTTAGGAACACGTACATAGCAAATGACCCAGTAGAGGCCGGGTAGGTAGTGCTTTAGTAGTACAACCCTTACATTACAACAAAATCGTAACCTCAAGCGGATGATAAGGGTGAAATTAGTTTTACGTGTACCATTTAAAATGGCTCATCACTTATGGGAATACCTATCACGATCTTCAGAGTAAAAGGTCAGCAGACTGTCTAAAAATATTGAAAAAATGTTATGTAACTGGAAATTTAAAGATTACAAAATATATTAGTGAGGGAGCTGAGGGAATCTAAAGCATATTGTATAGTTCCAAATGGAAAAACAAGACTTAGGCAGTAGCAGCTTTTGGTTATTGAAAAGGCCACGAGTATTGGAACGAACGGCGGCGCTCATAGCCCAGTTGCACTCGCTGATTAGAAACGATCGCCAGGATAAGCAACGACGGCGCGGTCAGTACCTGAATGGGTGACCGCTGGTGGCATGTTACCATAAGCGTCTCCGTTACTCGGAGGTCACGTTAACCATTCGTTCCCGGCTGTTATCATACGAAGTCGTGAAGCTTAGTTAGAGGCCATCGGGCGGGTTAAAAACATCCAACGGCAAGATACGTACGTAGCCACAACGTATTCTTGCCAGTCCCCAATCCGCACTTGGCTAGCGTGGGGACGTATGGCCTCAACCCTCTTCGGAGAGGAGATCCAAGCCCAGCAGTGGGACATTATGGGTTGTTGATTGATAGGAATAAACTACTATTTCTGTTTGATTCACTGCTTGATAAACACGCTAGATAATAGGACTTAAGATAATACGGTTATCTTCTGATTTTTTATTATTTGTATCGATTCTTTTGGGTGATAAAAAATATTTTTGCCGCTGAATAAGAATTTTAAAAATGAGTTTGAATTTCACATGCTGATAAACATTCAGTTGAGGAATCAAATTAGACAACAAATTTATCAACAATACGAAAATGTGCCTTGTGTTCGCATAAAACAATTTACTAGTAACCTTCGCAAGCAACTTCCCCGCAGTTCATACGGTTAAATGTAGCATTTATTGCTAAACGCGGCAATAAATAAACTAGAGGTTACTTATCTTAACGGCATCGTTTGCATTCCGGCCTTGTTAAGTATGTGATTGTGAATGAATTGTTGTATAGTTCATTTCACTATGTTTCTGTGAAATGAACTTAATAGGTAAACGTTTGTATACAAAAAACAATAACTCCTTAATTGCTGGAGCGGCTGCAACATTAAGCTGATTGCTGTTACCTTACATGATATATTATAATTTAACGGAGATACGCTTAACCCGGTAACACGATGAGTTTGGTATATGTCTATGATCTACTTTTTCTAAACAATTATATCTCTCAATTCAAGCTCTACCAAACGTCCAGTGAAAAAACCCCTTACACACAACATTCTATCTTAGGTAACACCTTCGTTTAAAACTTAAATCGTATCGTAGTACTTTTTATCTTCTGTAGTTTGCATACCATATAAATGTAACTACCCATTGTTTTTGTTACGTTATATATTAGCTATGCAGTGATAAATTTGCATTGCTTTGCTGTGGAAGAACGGATCTTCCAACCCAGGCATTACTTGCTTAAAAGGTTTCGTACACAATTTTTTTAAGGAAACTTCACTTCACATCAACAGACTTTCATAGTGCCTCTTCTTGAACGAGTAACGATTTCCTAAAAAGAACCCGACTGCATCAATATCTGCCATCTTTATTAAATTCATTGAAGAACTGAAAACTTTTTTTTTTGCCTTTTTTTATTTTGATGTACCCAGTGCCACTCTCACTACTAAGAAGACTATCAACGCCACTTACATAAAAATACAGCAAGCTGTTAAGGCTCTAGGGCGTACACTCGATCAACATAACCCTTCTTCTTTCGCAGTGGGCATTTATTAGCCACTTATGACAGCCATGGGATAAATAGGGGTGGTAACACTCCGTATTTTTAATCCACCACCATACGGACTAGGCGATAAACTTTTTTGTATTTGTATGTTTTGATACAATCAGGCCGATCAGAGTGATACACGGCATCACAGGAAATGGTTGCTAAAACCAAGACCAAAACCCTTCAGGCCCCTGACAAATTAATGCTTCTTTTAATTTGATCTTTATATTATATTTCAAATACTACATTTAATTAATATCAATGCCTTTTTACCAATAGGTAAAATAAACATTATACTTTGAAAAATAGATTGAGATTTGCAATTTGGAAATAGAACTAAACTACTTTCCTTTTTAATAAATAACAAAGGTATTTCTGCAATACGTGCATAGTCTTATAATGTCTAATTATAAATATTAAAAAGTAAAACTGTAACAAAATGAAATAAATATATATATATATCCTATACTGTATATAAGTATAAACAGTTGAATGTTTTCAGAATCGAACGCAAATCACATACGCAAACGATTACTTTATTTTATTTATTTACTTTAATACGCAATCAGCCACAGGAATATATGTTCCAGCTTGACTGTTTATACTTTATTTTAATATTTTACGGATAGATTCACTTTTTTGTAACGGTTTCAAAACTTAAGTAATTACATATGCTTGTTAGGATCAGTATATACCAGCCTAGGAAATTCCAATTGTGTCTGCCTCGTTGGTACAGTGGTTGGCGTAAGCGACTAGCGATCAAAATGTCTCAGGCTCGATTCCCAGGTGGGACTGCCGTTGGGTTTTTCTTACAAGAAATTCTTAATAGCAATCCGGTAGGTGGTGGTGTTACCCGCCCGTACCTTGTAGAGCAACGTTAAGACGTCGGTCTCTGTTATCATGAACATCTATGGTAATCGTTCTTGGGAAGTCAGTTTAATTTTTGCATTCAGTTCAGTCTCAGGGCTTCGGATGCCAGTCACCCCGTGGAAAAACTAATATTCAGGTAAAACCGATTGAATTAGTAGCCGACACTAAATAATCTTGGGAATAATAAAGGAGAAAGAAAGGAAAGCAATTCCACTTCGCTGGTGTTGTTTCGATAGCGTATGTGACCTTTACTGTGATGCCTGATAAAAGGAATTGTAATTTTATTACTATTATTTCCTTTTCAGTTGAGAAAGTTTAATCAATTAATTTGTATAATGCAGTATAAACACTCATGCTTACAAAATATATTATTAGCGGAGTTCTCGATATACTAACACAATTAAAATTCATGAACTTCATGGGTAGGGTAGGGTACGTGTCCATTAAAAGGAACCCTTGATTAAAATACCTTGATGGGTATTTTACAGACTCCATAGCGACGCCAATGGTAGCCGCTGATTACAGTTTTATTGTCTCCTTTTTACGGATTCATTAATAAAGGGATGAATTATCAGAACAAGAATAAATTAAATACTTTATTACCTGGCGGACTGATTACAAATTACCTTTATGGTACTTCTCTACTCTAACTTGAAGTGTAGTGTATCATACACGAAATAACTAACTAAAAAGTGAAAGTTATTTTAAAAAACACGACTGCGTCAGTATCTGCTATCTTTATTTAATTTTTTTTTTTTTATTCTGATATACCCATTCTCTCATGACTAATACGGATCAATTGGGGAATATTTGCATTTGTGCTACCTACTGTGCATTGTTTATAGCTTATCTGTTTTACTAAAACCAAATACCCATATAAATAAAAATAAATAAATAAATATTTCCGACATCTAACACACAACGCCATCTAGTCCCAAACTAAGCAGAGCTTGTATTATATGTTATCAAGTAGACAGCGTATCAAAAAACCTTAAACATATTATTATTTTGATTTTCTCTGAATACATTTTAATATATATGTAAACGAAAGTCTTCTTTGTTTGAAGAGAAAATCGAATTCAAAAATTTTATACTAAAATGTTTGGGTACAAGATTTTTTAAGATGGGAAATATTTCAGGTTGTGAAAATTATTACTTGAAGCAATAGTTTTAATTTTTTAATAAATAAAGTAATTTTTATTAGGAATTAAACGCTTTAAGCTATTTACAAAAGCGGTTACAAAAGACGAAATGTTCATCTTATATATAAAAATCTCGTATCGCGGTGTTTGTTACCAAACTCCTCCGAAATGACTGGACCGTTTTTATGAAATATTTTGTGCATATCATATAGATCTGAGAATCGACAAACATGTATATCTCATATCCCTTAATGATAAAGGTAACCCACTCCTGTATATATATTTTTATTTTTTATGGCAAAAAAATATATATGGCCGGGTCAGCTAGTAAGAAATAAATTTCTCTATAAAGAACAATAACTTGTGTCTTTGTTTCAATAAATAACATATGAAATATATGCATGGATTCCATTTAAAATATTTAAAGATAACTAGAAGACGAACAGAGACCTGGTACAGATACTAATTTGCTCACCCATGGTAGTGGTATTAAAGGTCTTTGCTCTTTTTGATTAAAGTTTATAGTATAAAAATACATTCTTCATTCAATTGATATTGGAAGCATGATTACAAACTTTGTGTTCGTCGTCGAATCTAAAATAATAACCGATCTAAAATACTGAATACTAACTACATAATCTTAAAACAAAACATAAATCTGTAAGCATATTTTTACCGAGATAAACTTTAAAAAAAAACTATATCCCATATATAAAATTTTTTGATAACATTTTTAACGGGTAGGTCAGCCGTGCCATTACTTCGTATCTTTTGTCACTTCATTCGTTTAAATCGGTTCAGTAGTTTAATCGCAGCGGCGGAGCATTGTTAAATACACAGTACCTGGATGACCGAGTTTCGCTCGGTATTTTTTTTTTTGGTTATTTTCTAAGGAGGAATTCTAGTTACATCGATTTATCATCTCTAAAACCCCATGCATGCAAAATTTCATTAAAATCGTTTCCGAGATTCAGATTATGTATATATACATATAAAAGAATTGCTCATTTAAAGGTATTATTAGATAGAGTGCAAAAGCTTTTCATTTTTATGGCTTTGCCTTAGTCGGGTAAAAATAACCTCATTTTCCAGGTGTAAGTAGTCCGTAATATTTAAGTATTATTTCAGGTCTTTGCACGTAAAAGTTTCATGAAAAGGTAATTTAAAAAAGCGCTTAGTAGCCGAGTAAAGGGCGATAGGGTTTAATAATTTATTAAAAGCCAAGCGGTGGTCGGACAGCTAACTGTAACTTAGTTTGGGCTTAACTTCTCTGTAAGGAGTTTTACGCAGTAGTTTAAAGTGTGGAAACTAGTACAGCGTTGAATATTTAAACTGAAGTGTACTTTTACGAAAATTGGTTTAAAATTAAATCATTGAATATTAAGAGATAAGGTGAATCTGTAATTTAGTAATGTAAATATGTGCCACATTTGCCATAGCCACTATTGGTTGTAATTTAGTTGTAATCAGTTCACTTACAACATCACTGAATATTGCACATTATAATATTGCACACTATAATATTACAGTTAGAAGAGAGTACATAAAATGTGAGACGGTGTGTACAAAGGGCGGCCTTATTGCCAAAAGCAATCTCTTCCAGGCAACCTTAGAATATATATATGTGATTTACAAATAAAGCTAAGTACGAATCCCTGTAAAACAAAAGCACATAATTCAATGTATTACAAGTACTTAATTGCTAATTACCAAAAGCTTTCAGTGAAAACAACAGTTTAAAATAAAAACAAAAATACACGGATATTTAATTATTACAAATAGAACATCGTTTGTAATCTGTGGACAATGGACTCCAGCATCCGAATTAATCTTTCAGATGGTGCAACAGTTTAATTAATTAATCACAAAGGACCAAATAATAACATATATGCACATTATGTGTTGTGTTTGGATACTTCAATTAAAAACGTGCCTAGGATTGATTTGGTTTAATATGAGACTTTTACGATTACAGTTTACACTACACAGAAGCAAACAGCAGTCGGAACAAATCTGTCCGACATGCGATACGACTTCCCAATATTAAGTACATTTGAGAGACGTTGGTAGAAAACCATTTATTTACTACTTCTTCTATCTCTCTCCTGTTCTGCTTTAAAATTATATCAAATACACACCATTAGAAATCAAAGTACGTCACAGTGAAGCAATATCGAAAAGGTTTGAGGAGCTAGCCTATACAAGGCGCGAACTTTTACATCGCAATCGAATCGCATCGCATCGCCTTACTTTGTTCAATATCCACCTAAATCTTTAAATATTAGTGGTTTCCTTTCTTCTCTTAGTTAAACTGTGTTGTTTTAGTCGGATTAAATCTGATATACATATCCTATCTATAATTCCTCAATATATGTTTTAATTGTAAGTGTTCTATGCGTAAATAAATGCTACTCTTACACCATGTAATACTGCGTAAATCACGACCTTAACGAGTCGGTAAGCTACATTTAAATACCCAAGATCATGAGGAGCACAATTTTTTTACTAACTTTCAAAGTTGACTGAACTACAACCTTGATCAAATCTTCGTATCCTTCAGTCGCATCTGGTGTATCAACAATCCTTAATAAAGCAAGCAAGTGGCTGCTAACCACTGACGTCATAAAACCAGTTCTCACGTTGATTACATCCGCCCGCATGCTCTGTCTGTGTTGGTGAGTAACGAATGTTCGATATATGTTCGCATATGCGGATGCGAGTACGAAAATCGACTCTAACTGATATTTTGATCTTACTGAAGTATTAAGTGAGAACTGACATTAATAAAAGAAATCTTTGTTAATTTATACATTCATCTTTAAATAGAATTAAAGAAGTCGTTGCCGCTGCTTGTACGCTTAGATCTTTTAAGGTACTCGACGGATTTTCAACGGAAATTTTATAATATGGATATTCTATATCTCTTTTTATTAAATGACGATAAGAATATCAAACTAATTAAATTACAATCAAGTCTTAAGAATAATCGATACAGAACCGTGATTCACATAATTCTTCGTTTGGGCACGGGTATTCTATAGTCCCGTGATCTAATTGATGAAAACCACAGCCAAGAAGTGAAGGACAACACCTTTTTTTAATTTATGGCTATCTTTTGCCCGCGGCTTCACTCTCGCAGAAGTAGATTTACTACTTCAGTTTAGTTTCACCCCTATTTTACCACCCTAGAGGTGGCATTTCCAAAATTCCTCTCTTAGTGCTTACTTACGTTATATAAGGAACCTACATACAAAATTTCAGGATTCTAGATTCAGCGGTTTGGGCTGAGCGTCGATATCTCGGTATCTTAGTCAGTCACCTTCCCCTTTTATATACCCGTGTATATAGATATCTTTATTGTGTGTCGGTGTCTTATCGCTCACAGCGATCACATCTCTTAATCAATACGAATATTATGTAATTAAATTTGTTTGGACAGTTTATATGCTTACAAGTTAAATATTTGTTTCGGAGTTTGGATGTTCTCTATGTATAATATGTATGTATTTACAAAAAAAAAGTATATATGTATTAATATCAGTTGTCTAGTACCCATAGTACAAGCTTTGCTTAGTTTGGGACTAGATGGCGTTGTGTGTAAATGTCCGAAATATTTATTTATTTATTTATTTATTTATTTATTATTAAATGACTATTTACATCCATCAGTCAAAACATTCACAGACAAATTCATTCATATTTCACATGTAAAAGAATATATATATATATATATAATTCGCTCTTCGTTGGCAGCATCAACATCAGCCCGCTGCAGTCCACTGCTAGACATGGCCTCTCCCAAGGCACAACAATTCCTTCTTATAAAATTATAATTCTCTTCTACTTTTTATCATACCCACATGCTACACGGAAAGTAAGTCAGACTATTCAGTAGCGTTATCAGTTGGAGCACTGGACCCTACATAGTATCTATGCTTCATCCAAGTGGAGAAACAAACTGAAGCAACAGTCTGTCCCCAAAACTATATAAATCCCTACCGAGCCTTAGCAGAGAGCTGAAATGAATAATTGTGAGTGACTTAACACTATGAATCAGATACATTAGGCTTACAAGGTTCCTTACGTTATTATTATACCTAGCAAAGTATTACACATAAACACATAAAAAAAATACAAAAATTAATATTTGATGACTGGTAATTGAAAATAAAAATGTTCGTGTCGTTTCCGAAAGGAAATAACAACCCGATTTGCATTCATGAATTTAAAGCCGATTCATCCCAAACTTAATCACGACAAAATGAAACACGTATAAAAGATAAAGTGCTTTTTATTTAATACATAATTTATACATATTCCGCCGAATACAAAAACATCAACAATTACTGAAGAAATTAAATCACAAGGTACCTATGAGTATAGACGAGCCTACAGCAATAAAGCCATATAACAATAGGTACTTAATTGACGAAGTGACAACTTAGGCAGTGAAATGTGCGATTTAAATTAAAAAGAAATCTAATAGAGTATTTATAACAATATCAGTCCTTACTTAATACCTAAAAGGGTCCTAAGGAAGATTAAACTTGGACTATTATCGGAATCTATTTGAATTCTAATAAATAAATACGGTAACTTAAGTTAGGCAGCCGACAAACTAGCGACTGTCGATCGTGGTGTTGGCACGACGATAGCTCGCCCGCAGCCCGCATTATTTAAACTTCGAATCAATTAAGGACGTTTGCATGCTGACGATAATGAAATAAAGTGACTCTGCAGGATTGGGACGAGATAACTTTTAACTTTTGCCCTAGTACAAGAAGTTACACAATTTAAAAGTTTCATTGATTACACAGTAATTTATATGTACGTACTTTTCTATAACTCTAAATGCATTTTGCTTTATTTGTAGTCTAATCTTATCGTGTTAAATGAAATTAAAAAGATAATCTTATCTTGTCATACACCCATAATCTCCTATACATTAGTAATAGAGGCAAATGTTATCACTTTTAAAATGTTCAAGCGCTTATGTAAACAAATCGATTACTGAACATAAGAGTAATTTCAAATTTCATTCAACATTCCTATTTATACATTATTAGACAAATGGTAAAAGAAATGGTAAACCATAAATCTACTTACGTACATACAACCTCCCTATCAGAGAATCTCGTATCTCTCTAAGGAACTTAGACGTATTTTTAAAAAGCAATTACTACGCAATGTTGTAAATATTACAAGAAGTACACACACAGTTACTCACATAATAAACACGTATGCGTTACCAGTCACTCATTTCATCCATCTCAGTCGCTCTCACTTGTCAGATGGTTGTGATTTGATTTTGTAAGTCTGTTCAGTATCGTCTAAATAGTCATATAGAAATAAATTGGTATTGAAAAGTGTTTGCAAAAAGTCGTCAGCGTGCAACCGTCCTATTAGAAAAGTTCCATCATTAAACAGCGTTGCCTGCACTATGCGCATTTCCGTTCACGCTCAATGGTATGGTGTTAAATTCGTCATCGATGTCGTCGGTTTTCCTGTAGACAAAGAGAAAAAAAACTGTTACTTTCAAAAATAATATTCTGATTTCAATGAAGTAGGGGAATGACAGAAAAAATACACAATAAGATGGGGTCCTCGGTCATTCTTATGAAACATACATAAATGAAATTGACCGTCATTTTCCATTATATTAGCCTAATTTTTAAAGTAATTAATAAACATACTCTTGCGATTCAAGTCTGAAAATTTGAATGTTTTGTAATTTATTGTACTTTGATTTTTAATATTCTTTAGTACTGGTTTTTCCTGCAGCTTAGCCCACGTGATCTGTTTTGTTTATTTCTCGAAAGCAATACTATGTCATGTATCCTCTCTTATATACCCGAGCCGTAAGTATATAAAGAGTTTCATGATAATCACTTTCGTATTTCAAGTCAATAGTCAAAGTCATAGATGGTTAAAAAACTTAAAACAATGTGTTTACGTTATTAGGAACGCAAGCATAGTAATATGAAATATGTTTCTACATTAATGTCAATGCTATATTATAAATGCGAGAGTAACTGTCTGTCTGTCTGTCCTGCTTTAACGGCTAAACCACTGCACCAATTTCAATTAAATATGGCATGAGAATACTTTAATTCTTGAAGAAGGACATAGGCTACACTTTGATGCGATAAACGAAAAACATGAGGGCAGAGCCGCGCGCAAAAGCTAGTATATTATAAATACGAAAATAACTTGGTCTGTAAAGTTTAAGTGGAAAAACCGCTAAACTAATTTGAGACATAGGCTTTTGTCTCCAAAGGCAAACTTGTAGCGTGTTAAACAAGACGAAAGTTTGTAGATGAGAGATTCCAAGATGATAAAAATATGATGCCAAAAAGTATTTTAAGAAAAGATTTACATTATTTAATTTGTAAAACAATAAGGTGCTACAAAAAATTATTCAAAACAATATCACAGTGGTTATGTCCCACAAAAGGGTTGGTTTTTAACAGAGAGTGAGGTTTTTTTTGTTGTTTATATAGGAGGCAAATGACCAGACTTTTCGCCTGATGGTAAGCGATTATCATCACCCATGGACACCCGTAACACCAGAGGCGTCACAAGTGTTTTGGCGGCCTTTGAGGGATGGGTTGGGGTATGGGCTCTCCGGTATCCTCACTCACTCGGTGAAACACAGCGTAAGCGCTGTTTCACACCGGTTTTCTGCGAAGCCGTGGTTCTAGTAGCCGAGCCAGCCCATTCATGCCGAAGCGTGGCCCTCCCACGGTCAAAAGGTGACAGGAGCCCAATATTTTCTGCTTTTGGGGAGGTGACTCTAAGGTCGCTCTTATGACTCTTCGTTGCAGATCCCTATGGGAACTCTCAGGTGCAAGCAAAACTTCTTAAAACCAGGAAAAACTCGGCAGTATGTACGCGTCAGTGTGTACTTGTCGTAATAATATTTACAATACAAATTATAATTCTTGCCAGTATGCTTTCTTGGTCAAAAAATAAAAATCCAAATAATCGAATTGAACACCTCCTCTTTTTTCCAATAAGTATCTAGAATAATTTGCCATAAACAGAAACCAGCACGTCTATTGACTTGCTTGTTTCTTTATGGCAATCATTTATTGAAATTTGATTCGTGAAGTCGGGCGCAATGACAAGAATATTTCAAAAGTAAATAGATCTGTTTATGAAATATTTAACTTGATTCAGTTAACGACAAACAAGCAGGTTGTAAAAAGTAAAGGTGGAGTTTCGAGGACAGGAAATTTTATATTCAGAAATGAAGTACAATTTACAACCGATATTGATAGGTTGAGTAAAATATTAAATAAAATAAAGTAAACCATAAAAATATTTACTTAAGACTACAGGCGTTAGTACTTAGAACTTAGAAAGTTTTGCTGATGTATCACCAATACAGCTGATAATGACATCGAAAAAGTTTCATTACAACTATAATCTTTCGACTAATAAACTCTTATAGAACTTATCTAAAGATTTATAAAAAAATGGCCCATTAACAGCCGTTTCCAATAATTTATCTCTAGTTTTAACCTAGTTTTAGCAATAAAAGAAAAAGAAATTGATCTTGCATATGAAGAAAAGTATTCAATCATATTGAAAAAAAAAAATATATATATTTGTATTTTCTATTTTATTTATATATCTATTTTCCAGTCTTAACTAGATTTAGATATTTAAAAATAGGCGTAAGTTCGTGGGTATAAGTTTACTATAAAACCATCATAAGTCAATCTTAGAAACAAAATATTAAAAAGTTCTAGGCCAATAAATTTTCTTAGAAGAACAATAATTGATGGTTCAAAAAGTTACAAATTGGGTTCAAACTCCAACTGGTCTTCGCTCAAAAGATTGTTACAGCTTTTGAAAAATCACACTCATAAATTACGTAACGGAAAGTAGTTGTTTAAACTTGTTAATAAGGTGCGTAGTCACGAGCCGTGGAGTTTGGAGCTAATATCGATCATGTCCAAGCCAATATTAGCGTTGTACTACCAAAGACACTGAGAAATGTACTGGCAACTCATTTAGTAGAGGAGAAACAGCATCGTTGTGTGGCGCTCCGATAGCCTTTAACATTCCACTGATGGACATAAGCCTCTAAGGATAGGCTCCTTTCTAAGAAGAGAGGAGGCTAATGTTTGTCCTCAATAATTGTTAATTTTTAAGCCTGTATAACTAATATCTGCTTTTCTTTATATTCTCTGTCAAAAGTAAGAAAAACAAAGTAAAGAAGAAGAAATAATGGTAAAACGGAGATTACGCATGAAACCTATTTTGTGGAAATGATGTATTGAACGCGTTATTTTAACGGCATTTTCTATCTATTGAAGCTTAATGTAGCTTGTGTGAGATAGAAGACTAATTACAACAAAACTAATTACCACATTGTAGAACCAAAATGTGATGAACACTAATGTCCAACAGTATATTATTAAATATGAAATATTCCATTCATTAGCTAATTATTTTGTCCTAATGAAATGTAAATTTGCGTCTTATCGTTAAACAAGTCCCTTTATAAGGGCTGCGTCACTGCATTATCTTAAATCGAGATAAGTACAACTAGGTACAAAATGTTTATAACTGAAAGAAGTTTTTGAATAAGCCGTATCACTTAGGACACGAGTTTGGGGTCCTTGAATACAAAGTTTTTGGGATTAAATCTTATTTAATTAATTTTGAAAATCTACTCTGAATCTGTGACTTAAATTTAACTAAATTTTACTTCCTTAGCCTTGAATTTTAAGAATTTTAATGTTAAGTTTTACGTTCTTTTCTATACTTTTAAGTTGATTTTTTAATTGGCATTGAATAGGCTCTGGATTTAGCAAATTTGAGAGGCTATAATCGATTTTGATAGATTTTTTTTATATATTGGAAAGTAATTCTGTTTGTCTGTTACTGTTTCATGGCTAAACCACTGCATCAATTTCAATGCAATTCAGTATGGAGATACATCGATACATGTTCTTGAGTGGAGACCGCGTCTCGGCAAACGTAGTGTAGGACGTCCACAGGCCAGGTGGAGCGATGATTTGCGCAAGACGGCTGGCAGGAGTTGGATGCGAGAAGCCATAGATCGAACTAAGTGGCGTGAAATTGGAGAGGCTTATGTCCAGCAGTGGACTGCGATAAGCTGATGATGATGATGCATCGATTTTTGAGGAAGGACATAGGTTACTCTTTACCGCGATAACCAACGAACACGCAGACGGAGAAGCGGCCAATAGATAATTTTTGCATCAAATAGCTGAGTGTACGTAGCAAATATAGCAATCAATCTTCGTAATATAACAAAGTTTTAATAACTAGTAGAACGGTAGTACGTGCGTGACTTGCGTGTAACAGTCTATTCAACACAGGATGTCCTAAGCATAATATTTTGAATACTATTTCTTAGACCGTTTCCAAACCTAAATAAAAAATAGCCCAAACTTTTTGAGGAGTGTCGAGAATCGAGTTCATTACAGTTCATTGGTCGAAGAAAGCATGTTTTTTTATGGAATAGGAGGCAAACGAGTAGAGATATCGCCTGATAGTAAGTGCTTACCGCCGCCCATTGACACAACACCAGAGGCGTCACAAGAGCGTTGGCTTTTGCGAGATGAGGAGAGGGATGGGGGAGGGGTTGGGGTATGTGCCTCCTGTATCCTCACTCGCAGGGTGAAACACAGCGCAGGCGTTGTTTCATACCGGTTTTCTGTGAGGCCGTGGTATCACTCTGGTCAAGCCGGCCTCCGCATGCCGAATGTGGCTCTCTCACAGTGATTTTTGATGTTTTTCGATTATTTTTTTACGTTTTGACTTGATGTGTCTGTATACCTGATACTTTCCTCTATACACTTTATGTAAGTTAGAGTAGGAAAGACACAATACACGTAATGGTTCGATTGAAATAAGCTTCCATGGAAGGTCGGACTCCAGGAGCGGGGTACAAAGATGTCGACGTCACGCTCCGGCTTCGGCACGTTGTGTGTTGTGCTCGATCGAAAAGAAACCACCTCGGTTTTAAGCAATTCTTTCAGTGCTTTTCAGCAAATGTTCGTGTGCGTTACTGCAACCTCAATATTTAGGTGGAAAGAGTTTGATATAAAAAGATAGATTGATAGGAACTCTTTCTTGCACACCAGAATATGAAAGATATAATGTAGAAAGTAAACAAACAAAAGCTGTGGTACAATGGGCGACATCAACCGGCAGGCAACCTTAGATGCAGTATAATAGTGATTTTTTTGTTTGTGGTGCACGTTTAGAATTTAAGAAACCTAACATAATTACATAGATACAAAAATCCTCGCAATAACATAAATATAAATTCATACATATACAAAGCAGACAGTCAAAAGCAGCATATTTGGGTGAGAATTTTTAGGTCAAAGAAATAATTCCTTAACACTGGTTTCATATGAAATCATTGATTGGGCCAGTTAAGACGGACCATGTCTTCCATTAATTGGTTTATGATTCGAAGTAGCAGGAAATTTAAATAACCACAGCGTACCTTAAATATACACAAAATGTGTTTAGAAACATTTTAGATTAGATAGATAATATAATATATATTGTGATCTATAACAAAGAAACCGTAGGCGTGGAGTGTATACATCACACAATCTTTTATTATATTCGACGCATAGACGACTTTATCCTCCTATATCTTATATAGGAGGATAAAGTTACTTTTCCGTAAAGTGTAATATATAAATTTTATATAAGTATGTATTTTTGCACAGACATTAATGGATTATTTCTAGATAATAATAAAAATTACCACATTTTTAGCTTCTTGGAATTAAAAATCATCTAAATTGTTATTAACGTAGTTGCTTTTTAACTTATAAACTTTGGTTTTGTAACTAACTGCACAGTGTTCAAGCGTTGCACTGCGCTGTTGGTACTGCGCTTAATGTTGTAGATTCGATACCCTTAAGCGGTGCTAGTGCACTAACGTTGTGTATTCGATTATTCATATTCATTATGGGATATTGTTATTCTGTCTGGGTGTTCTTTACGTTCGTTTCATGTATGTTTGTTGGATCTCTGAAAACTTTCGACAACTGTACTTCGTGTTCACAATTCGGGTTCCGTACCCAAATGGTAAAATGGGACCTTATCACTAAGATTCCGCTGTCCATCCGTCTGTCTATGTATCCGTCTTCAGGCTGTATCTTAGACTGTAATACTTGAACAGTTGAAATTTTCACAGATTTACTGTTGCTGCCATAACAACAAATACTATTTTAAAAATGGTTCCCATACAATAAACGTGATATTTCTGCCGTTTTCGTTAATAATAATGGCAACAGGGAGACGCTTGAAAAGTCTAGAAAACGGCATGGGACTTGGCGTTGTATTGAAACTTCGCCTGCACTAAAATATGATATTAGTTTAGAATAATAGTTCCCAACATTTTTTTATGTATGAGTCTGCCAAATCGACACTACTCTGCCTGATAGAAAGCATAAGAAGAATCCAATAGTGGTGGTCACCATACTCATTACGAATGCAGACAAGACACTAATGAAATACAACAGCACGAATACAATTGCTATTTAAAATAATTAGTATTTATTTCTACTTTCTTCTACTGTAAACAAGAATTGAAATTATTACATAAACATATTCGAGGCTTGAACTGTCTTCAATGAGTCTGATTTCATAATCAAAAATAGACTTCGAATAAGGTTGACTTGAGAGAATATTTTATATATAATAATTAGTATTCATCCAATGGATGGTAGCATTAACTTTAGTGGAATTACTCTAAGCCCTAAAACTAAATTCATCTAACAAAAGCATTACAGTAAGAACAAGACCGAAATATTAGACATTATACTCATAATTTTAATAAAGTATTAATTCTACAGAAAAGCTTTAGAAATACCGCATAACGTAAGACGTTAATAAAACCTACAATAAACGAACATAGGCCATGTAAGCAGTCCCCAGCTCTACATAACCTGTCTTATCTCATCTTAGATGACGTTAGTCAAGCATACCTACTTTCATCGACCCTTAAGTTCTTACTTAAAACTGCTGACCGTGTAATTTGTGTGGTCAATGACATGCAGCTTTTTATATCGCTTAAAAATATGAAATTATTACGTTAGTTGAGAAACAATTTTGATAGATAATTATTACCTATTTAATTACCAGGGTTTACAAAAAATATACAGTCATAAAATTAACAAAAACTTCATAGAGTAGCTGTTCATTATGAAACAACCTAATATTTTTATTTGGATATCAAAGTTCTAATTACTTCAAAAACGAGTGTGTGTTTGGTTTCGGCAATATCGATCTCCACGTAAATTATTACGGACAAAGCATTTCTCTTGACTTCATTGGAAGGTGTAACTACAGAATACATTCTGAAGACTGTTATGTCTACTACTAGCCATTAATGGTCTTCTAGTTTCAACTAAGCATAGTTGCACTATGGCAGTAACATTGACTGAGAATATTTAAAATACCTTTTTCTTAAATACGTACATTTGAACAGATCGGTTTAAGAAAATTATTTTAGCTTTTTTGTTGATCAGTAATAAAAGACAAAACCAATGCAGTGATGCTTATTCTGTTATTAAAAACTCTCTGACTTAAACTAAAAATCATTAGGAATTAATTTTTTCCTGACAAACAATGTTCTAAAATTAGATGTGTCACACTAAAAATAGATTTTATCCAAATATATACACAGAAAATAGCATTTTGGAAATTGTTGCGTAAATTAATTATATTATAATTAGTAATTAACAATTTAGAGTAAAATTTCAGAGAAATTGATGATTTTAGATAAAAGTTTAGTGATACAACAACAGAATTACTAACTGTCCATTTTTTTTCGGTTTTGTAAACTGTCTAAATTACTTTTGTTAAGTTTGTGACATTTAAGCTGTATTTATGAATGGTGGTTACATCAAACCCACTAGTAAAGTAAAGTTAACTGTAGGGTTACATTGTATGGAGGCTCATTTATTTACAAAACGACTTCAATATCTGTAAATAGAGATACCTGCCACCTACCAACTGTCGGCTGTTGACAACTACTTACCAACTATGATATACAATAATTAAAAATTATCAAATATATAAATCGGGGCAAATGAGCAGACGTATCACCTGATGGTAAGTGATTACCGACGCCCATGGACACCCGCAACACCGGAGGCGTAAGAAGTGCGTTGCCGGCCTTTGGGAGATGGGGAGGTGGATGGGGGGAGGAGTTGGGATATGGGCCGCCGGTATCCTCTCTCACTCGGTGAAACACAGTACAAACGCTGTTTCACACCGGTTTTCTGTGAGGTCGTGGTATCACTCTGGTCAAGCAGGCCTGTTCATGCCGAGGCGTGGCTCTCCCACAGTAAATGGGGGATTAATATTCGTACTACTAGTGTTTTAATGTATTATAAACTTCGGTACCCTACTATTTAAACTGACAGCTACAAGTAAATCATTTAAAACACGTAAAAAAGAGACTACAATGGGCTGATGATGATAATGACGTGACCAGGACCCTTTTGTTATATTTTAATTCTGTAAATAATAAAAGAAGCCAAGGTTACTCCTTAAAACATCAGATATCAATCAGTGAAAGTCGGTCCAGCCAATCGAGAGATCAGTCGAAACAAATAGACAGACACAAACAAAATTATGAAAAAACTTTTTTCATTTATATTTTCATATGCATTTTGTGAAAGATCGTTAATTTAAAAATACAAACAGACAATTCTCTTATATTAATTATAGATACTGTGCCGTGATATACCTTCTTGATAAAGTGTAGCATCTTATCGAAAATTATAAGACCTTTATAGGATATAAAACGGCTGTAGAAATATCGAATTACGTCTAAAGATACAAACAAAACATAACTTCCTTCATAAACAGTACGAAATCATTTTAATCAGCTTACAGAAAACAACAACTTTGCATATACAAATATCACGACAGCGCTTTTGAAATTTAGATATGTTTCTACAAGGCACAGCCTAAATGAATATTAAATAGATTTGCTAAATGTAAGGTGATCAACATAAGCTGAGGAATCGACAATTGTTATTATTGCAAATATCAAAATACAGTGTTTTTCAGAAATAGAGGCTTAGTTAGCTTAAATATAGGTCCGCTGGAAGTGCTTCAAGTTCGAGGCGAAAGCGTTGTGAGCTGAAATAGAGTCTTCGATGGTTTGAAATACGTATAGGTTCGCTAGAAATGCTTAAAATTCAAAGCGAAAGCGTTGTTAGCTGAATTCCAGTTGTAAGCCCTTGTTCTCCTACATTATACCAGTTAAGTAATTTCTAGTAAAATTTAGCTAGTAAAAGCTTGATTAGATTTTTAACTTGCGTCCA
Organism: Hyphantria cunea; assembly: GCA_003709505.1. Lineage (NCBI taxonomy): Eukaryota > Metazoa > Arthropoda > Insecta > Lepidoptera > Erebidae > Hyphantria > Hyphantria cunea. The sequence continues at coordinate 2,141,438 of PKRV01000615.1, forward strand.
ACAATTTTACTATTCATTTTTCGAAATTCCCCATAAACTAGGTTAGAAGAAGCAGTTTAGATAAGGCTTTTAAACTACTTATGCGAACCTTACTTATTGAGCGATAATTTAATTACTGTTATAAAATTATAATATATTTGATAAATTTTAATTAGCTCAGTTTTTTTTCGCTACATTTATTTTTTACCTTATAATAATTACAAACTGCAACTTTTGTAACATCAACAGCCTTTAACTATCTACTTCTGAACATGGTCTCTCCTTGAATAAGAGGATTTGTTGGGTTGGTATAGAGTTTGTTTCAAGGTTTCTTTCTCTTCGCTCACTTATTCGCTTCTTGCGACACCAATGGGATGAATCGGGGTGGTGACAATCTCAATCCATCACCACAGGGACCCTTGTAACATTATGATACATAGAGTAACTAAAAGCTTACATATACTCAGTTAGCTAGCTGTTGGTAAAACGTCAAAGCCATATTCATCTACGTAACATGATGTACTATGAATATCTAGCATCTTTCTAAATAAAACACACTTAATATTTAAAAATTACTGATACGCACACTGTTCTTCTTGCATATCTCTGTGATCTGACTTAGTCGTTCTGTGTTTGATCAAGTCTAAACAGAAAAAGAACAGAAATTACTATTGGTACAATATTGAAAAAAATATTCCCTCGTTGGTCTAGTGGTCAGCGTAAACGACTGCTGATAAAGAGGTCGCGCGTTCGATTCCCGGGTCGGACTGCTATTGGGTTTTTCTTACAAGAAATTCTGAATACCAGCCCGGAGTATGGTGTTTCCCGTCCGTGCCTCGAAGATCTATGGCATCTATGCCCTCAAATATACTGACAACTAATTCAGTCTTCGAATTCAGTTCTTAATTCGATACCTGTCGCTCCGTGTAAAAACTGATATTCAGGTAAAACCGGCTGAACTAGTAGCCGACCATAAAAAAAAATAACTTACACAAAAAAAAAAGAAATAGAGACGTTGGAATACTTCTTAGAAGAGGTAATCTACCAACCTTTAGTATTCCGTTATCAGGCATAGGGCTCTTCTGAGAAAAAAGGTCTTACCCTACTCTATGATACTGGCTAGACAGGTTAGTTTGTTTTTTTTTGTTTTTCTTTGCAGTGCTGTTGTCATACCCTGTCGGTTCTTATGACCCCTGCGTGATTGAATTCAGGTGGTGAGCAGTGGTACACTCCGTTTTTTTAAACACAAAATATTATTGATTGAAAAATAAATCAAAATGAAGTATTAGAAACAAGACCTTGGACTACTATAAAGCTTTGATAGATAGTTCCGATTAAAAACAGTATTTCTAAATGTACAGTCACAGAGTTGAATTTGTCGTTATCTCAGTATAGATGACTTTTTGGCCAATTACTTTTAATATTTAATTTTGCTAATCAAAATATTTTTACAAAATTTTTATATTTTTTTTTTACTGTTCTAGTATTCACTAAGTGTAAAAAGCTAAAAATAATAAAAATGTGTCCCATAAAATTAAAAATTATATTAAAATAGCTACATAAAACGTTATGGTACATAAAAGTCTACAAAATTATAGTTATAATGACTATGGTCAATTATCGTATGAAATTGAACCACTAAACGATGTCTAGTATATATAAATATACAGTAATTTGTTTAATAAGCATTATATTTTCAATTGGTTTTATTCAACACATTAGATATCTGCCTAATCTATGAGAAGTATTCTGTACTTTCTAAAAATTTACAGCAACAGGGGGCCAAAGTACCCTTACCTTACTTATGTATTTTTTATTATACCATGGAGCCTAAGATGTCGTAAAATGCGGCGAAATTACTAACGACATACCACGTAGAAGTGAGAGTAAAATAAGACTCATCTTGACTGATAACAACAGAGGATTAAATACCAGATCTGCAATGCAAGTAAAAATTAACTTAATATCTAATATACTTTCTAAGATATTTTAACTATAAAATAATACAACATAAAGCTTGTTGTTACCCTAATATAAAAAAGCGAATACGTAAGGCTGTGTTCGTTTCTTCGCCATATTTTTGGATATGGCGTAGAAACTATTTATTTTTTATTTAATTTATTATCCAGGAATTGTCCTGGATCAATTTTGATAAAATATGTCATGGAGGTAACTAGCACTCTGGAGTGTTGCTGTATTTAGTTAACTACGAAGTTAAAACTCAGTCACTACATCATGCAATTAGTACCTATAATATGATCACCTAACCTTGATAGGAACTTGCGTATGAACGGTGACACGAATATGATTATTTCTCCATACATTCATTACCATATTTATAAAGCAGATATTTAATGGTCATTAATCCTTCAAATTTTTGCCTCTAAAGTGTGAATACGAAAGGATCTTAAAAGATAGATATCTTAATAGATCCTATGATCCTGGGACCTTTCAGTGGGACGTGAAAAAGCATCTTACTAGGCATAGTGGGGGTCTCAATGCTTCATTGTCTACATTCGCAATGAGTATGGTGACCACCACTCTTGAATCCTATTCATGCTCTCTATCAGGCGGAGTAGAATCACTTTGGCAGGCACATAAAAAACAGAGTTCAAGAATAAATATTGCGAGTAAATATTTTTTTTCTGACACAGTGATAAGAGTAACAACGGTAGGTGCGTGTCTCGTGTTTGTTTTTGATCAGAAGGACGTGATCGATCCAAGAAACCTTAGCTGAATCCTGTTATCTATAAACTATGGCAGTCCATAAGCCATTGGTTTTTGGGTTGTCATCTTGTTGATTAAGACGTTTTATGAAGTTCTTCTTCTTTTGATGATATGGCAATCAGCCGGATCAGCTATTTCTGCCAATGTCAAGTATTTCAAGTCTTCAATTCTAAGTCTTCGAGTCTTCAAGTCTTCGTCGTGATGGAATTAATGATAAAAAATATAAAAAATGTGGATGACATGAAATGGGGACCGTCTTTCGCACGTTTTATGAAGTTAAAAATGAGTCTTTTATATAGGAAAATCAATTCTGATTCTGACAGAATTGAAAACTCAAAACTACAAACCCACGTTGTCAAGTTTATTTGAAATGAACCTCTTTGCTCTTTAAATAAAACGCCCGAGAAAAGAAGTGAAAAAAAAACATGCAAAATGTACAAAACTCATAATGTACAAGTTATCTTTGCTAAGCTTTAGTAAGTTATTTTAGTACAAAGGAATTGCTGCAGTACATTTTAAGGTCTTGAAATGTACATAAACCACCTTAACATACATACATATATTAGAATATAAATAGAATAAAATAGTTAAATCAGCCCACAATGCTAAGTCACTTCCCGTGTCGTGCACACTAACTGCTTGTGTTAACTACAAAGTGTCAACGTGTGACCTGGTAACTCCCGCTGCTATGTCAGGATACATCACTTAACTGTTATCGTTTCTGCACGGTTGGCCTATTGGTTTAAGCGGCCGCCACGCAGCTTTCCACTGCGCCAAGTGTTGTGGGATCAAATACCATACGGGACAAAACTTTGTGTGGTCCACAAATCGTTGTTCCGAGTCTGGGTTTTCTTTGTGTCTGTTTCATGTATGTTTGTAAGTCCCCCGCGATTATATACATAATCCTAATACGGGAGTTGTCTTAAAAAAAAAACAATAATTAAAATTTTCTGTAATAATATCCTGTGTCGCGGTTCTACATTCATAACACGAGCTCAAAGAATACTCAGACTGTTAACGGGAACCGTGAATGATATAGCACACACAACACAACACAACACTTAGCACAGTAGAATACAGCGAGGTGACCGTTAGAACTTCTACGTCTTTATATATAAAAAAAAACAAATGAAATACTGGTATTTAGCAAATGCTATTTAGCACCAGAAATAGGAAGGATCAGAACACAGTTGGAAACATGAAACATATCGATATAGCCTAGTATGAAAAGCTTTAGTTCAGTTATTACCATGTAAAATTCAAATAAAAATATCTACAGCGAAACCGGTATACCCTACTTAAAGTAGTGTATTTAGAGGTCCTCCCAAGTCGATCTTACTGTGACATTCATAATACATATGTCTTAGATATATAAATATACATTAGCTATATAGGTACTCACCGTTTTCTATATTTGTATATGATCAAGACGATGAAAGCGTTCCCGATGAACAGGGCCGCTATTAGCAGCGACGGTATCACGATGTCTGCGAACAAAACGTCACACTAAATGATTGAATGCAAAAGGACATTTACCATTATGTGTTTAATCCTAGAATTGTATGACTGTGGGGAGTAATATATGATTTAATATATAATATCTAAAGATACCCTTGAGAATTCGTATTGTTGCGTAATTCTTCTCTACCGTGGGAGAGCCACGCTTCGGCATGAATATGCCGGCTCGACCGGAGTGATACCACGGCCTCACAGAAAACCGGTGCGAAACAGCGCTTACGCTGTGTTTCATCGAGTGAGTGAGGATACCGGAGGCCCATACCCCAATCCAACGCCCCCTATCCCCCTCACCATCCCCCTTCCCCCCAGGCCGCCATAGTGTGGGTCACCATGCTGCATTGTTCTTTTTCGCATTGAGGATGGTGACCACCACTCTTGGATTCTGCTCATGCTTTCCATCAGGCAGGGCAGAGTCATTTTGGCAGCTTAAATATAAAAAAAAAAAAAAATTCAGACGCACTTCGATGTCACGACGACGACACGTCACATTACATGTTAATGTAATAATCTACTGCTAGGCATAAGCTGCTACTTATTATAATTTTTACTGTGATGCTGTTCTCCATAGCCTGTTCTCTAAGCTACCTGTCACCACACCAATGGGATGAAAAAGGTTGATGAAACTACGTATTTTACACGATATCCGATATCCGTTACTACACGAAACTGACTGAACTCTGATATCCATATTAAATCTATATTTTTATAGTTATAGGTACTATGAACCTAAAATTACACTATATTTTTTACTGAAAATAAGTATAACCATGACATGAAGAAATGAAACCAATCAATCATCAATCTATAGTCAGTATTAGTTAGTAGTTAGTAGTAATTATTACAACTTTGAATTCAAATTCAGTTTTTTACTCAAAGAAGTGAATAATATTTTATTTAACAAAATAAAATTAGTTACACACACTTCAAAGTCGCTTAAAGTCATAACAGTGTAAGAGCAATAACACATTACCCGATACGATATCGGTATTGGAGGAAGTAAAATGTTTGAATTATGTATCTGTCTTTCATATTGACCGGCCCAATATTGGATATCGGAGACAACATATACATACATTTTACTTCCTCCGATATCGTATCGGCGCACGATACCGATATACACCTCAAGAGGCTCAAGTTAGACGGTTGGATCCAGGGTATATTGCAGAAGGCAGTCCTTCATGGCACAGCCCGTATTGTACTTCCTGTCTTTGGAACCCTAACCACCGGTTTCTTGGTCCCTGTACCCAATGTCGGTGGTCTACTATTTTTTTATATTTTTAAATATATACTATTACAATTTTTTTATGTATTTAAAAATGTAATAAATATGTATATATAAATGTAATAAAGAGAATAATAATAATAGTTTATTAACAAAAAGCCACACATTGTTTTTTCTATCTCAGTCATATATATAAGCTCAACACTAAGTACATATATTTTAATTTCATAGAGATAGATTGTAAGAGGGGAACGCCTGCATATGGCCACTCCTTACCGTCTAGATTTATGGCTACAAGTGTTAATAAGGCCGCTAATACTAGTATTATTAAAAAGAATATGTTTAAAGTGCATCAATAAATTGCACTAACAGCAAAAACTTATTCGTTCAAACAACAACCCATAATGTCCCACTGCTGAGCTCGGGTCTCCTCTCAGGAGAGGGTTAAGGCCATACGTCCCCACGCTGGCCAAGTGCGGGTTGGGGACTGGCAAGAATACGTTGTGGCTACGTAAATCTTGCCGTTGGATGATTTTAAGCCTCCCGAAGGCCTCCAACTAAGCTTCACGACTGTTATCGTATGATAACCGGGACCGACTGCTTAACGTGACCTTATTCGTTCATATCGCTTCAACGTGCCAAAATTGGACTGGAAATTCCATCAACACCTCAATCACAAGCGAAACCCCATTAGAAAGCGTCGTTGTTACAAAAACATATAATAAATAAAACATTTTCCCTCAAAGTAAGGATTCCTTTCTACTTAAATATATTCATAGACACACGACAAATATCCCGTCATACATAAAAGAACAAGACGGTACATAAATCGATACACAAACCATTAAGAGGCGACAAACCATTTTGCTTTCAAACATTTATTCCACATCTCTAACGACATAAAAATTCACGATATTTTTTTACCAAATTACCTCCCGTCAAGTTGTTGACAGTTTAACACAGAAAGTAGACTAAATTCGCTAATATTTTGACACTGCGATGTCTTCTTGCGTATCTTTCTTTGAACATAACTTTTTAAAAAGATTTCTATAAAAGGATAACAATATTTACGAGTCAGCTATCCGGCTGTTTAGTTATCATCCTTTAAAAATGATTGCAGCAAACATCGAGAGGAATATAAAGTTTAGAGAAAAGCCTTGATTCACACTCCTTTTGGAAGTTTATCATTGGACACAACATAGCTGGTGTATATTAACATAACTGTCTGTATATTAATTTAATAGTTCTTTTAAACATAATAGAATACCTGTGTTAAAAAGCAAGTCTACAAAATAACTTTTCAGGATAGCATTGCTGTTACTTTAGATTGTTTGCCCCTTATCCCATTGAAAAAGTACATATGACTAGTAGTAGATTTAGGTAGTAGAGTCACGCTGATTTCAGTACGAATGGGCGGTACTATCCTCACATAGAAGATCAACGTAAAATGACAGCATTCGTGCTGCCGTGATTCTTTGGTGAGTGAGAAACCGGAGACTCAATGATGCAAAGGCATCAAAAAGCCGCCATAATGTGGGTCACCATGCTGCATTGTTACATTACATTCGCAACGAGTATGGTGACCATCACTCTTGGATTCTATTCATACTTTCCATCAGGCAGAGTCGAGTGTCACTTTAGCAGGCCCATAAATAAAAAAAAGTGCGTGTGTACAAAGTACACATGTCAGAAGTGAAACTGCTCTGGCGAACTAATTTATCAATCTTGTTTATATTTTGGCACTGTGCGTGATACGACAATCGCTCTATCTCACTTTTTCTCTCGATCTTTCTCACTTGCTTGCTCCCTACTCTCACTCCATCGCTAGTTGCTTCATGCTACGTTCACCCTGTCTTACTCTCTCTCAATCGGTCTCGATCGCTCTCTCTCTCTTTTTCGACACTTCCGTTGCATACTTGCGTGACGTTACATTTGTAAAAATTTTACCCTCATGCGCCTAAAGAAGTTTCACTTAAAAAATGTATCGGTTTGGATTTTCAAAAAGATCTCCAATACTCTACTCTATTTACGAGCGTAACATAAAGTTTAGCTAAATGTACTAAAAATTAACAAAATTTTTTGTACATTTTAGTAGTATTTATGAACCCCCTCGGCTTCGAGGTCTATGAGCAGCAGTGGACTGTGATGATGATGAAGAATGTGCCACGATAACAATTGTACGTATCTCCATTATGAAAAATATTTTACTAAGAATAAATATAGGTCAAGCTAGATTTAGGAGACTCCGGTAGTTCGGCTAGATAGAGAAGAGGGTGATTTATAGATATCCTTTATTCTCAGTACTTTCATACCAAATATAAAGACTTCAACGGCGCACATTTATTTCGAAAACTTCACATCTTTTTGCTTTCATGACGCAAGTAGACAACATACAAAATGGATGGAACTCGATTGTGTATTTCTTTTGTTGGATTCGCATTTTCGCGAGAAACACAATGACTGTAGTAGATACACCGAACTACGATGTAATACTAGTCCTATATAGTGTAATTAAAATTTTCGCTCCAATTGGTATTCAAGCTTCCCAAAATTAATCGCTGAACCACCGTCCGTCAGCTTTAATTACTTCACCTGGTAGTACGATCCTCCCATTGTATTGCAGAAACACAACTGTAATTCCACAGGCGGTTTTTTAGACTTAAATATTTTCAACACTACTTGAAAGAAAATAAAATAGTATATAGTAGGAAGGTAGTAGGTTCGTACTACAACAAAGCTACTACGGCTTTGAGGCAGGTTTAATACAAGAACGCATAAATTTTCTTTTAAACACGACAGCCCAAAATAGGAATTACATTTTCCGGATCTATGTAGGTATAGATATGAATTTATTCAACCATAAAAACATACATATATTTACTAAATACATGATCAGAATTGAATATTTGAATCATATATAAGCCGTTGGAGAGCCAAGCTTCTACATGCATGGGCCAGCTCGACCGGAGTGATAGCTCACAGAAAACCGGTGTGAAATAGCGCCTGCGCCGTGTTTCACCAAGTGAGTGAGGAAACTAAAGGCCCATAATCCAACCCTTCCCCTCATCCCTCTCCCCATCCCCCAAGGCTGGCAACACACTTGTGACGCCTCTGGTGTTACGGGTATCCATGGGCGGCGGTAATCGCTTACCACCAGGCGATACGTTTGCTCGTTTGCCCCCTATTCCATAAAAAAAATCGTCAGAATCATTACATTAGCCTAACTGATACTGCCTAGAAACTTCTTTTACAGCAAACCAATTTGGCTAGATTCGCTTTTTGGCTTATAAATCTTGTATGTATTTAGAAATTAGTAATATTTGCACTTGCTCTAAAACTTGTGAAACGTCGACCTGTCATTTAAGAGATAGACTGCTCTGAGCCTAAACAACGCGGTAACGATAAGTATTTGTACAGTAAATTATACTGGCAATTTAAATATCTTTACAGATTTCCATTTTATCAATCAGCGTCTTTGTGGAAACAACGCGACTTGGACAAAGTTTAAACAAGATACAATTATTTACTTTGTGTTTATTGTCTTAGATCTCCAATTTGCATAAATACAACCATTGTCATCGTTAGATAAACGTTATTTGATTTGAAGACTTTGTTTCGCCAATAACTGTTCAAATTAAAATTAAGTTAAGACACAATACACAAATTGATGTTGTTAAGGCAAAGAAATACATAATTGGATAATAGAGAACTTGAATTGATATTATTGTTTCAACGGCAAAACAAAATCCAATTTAGAAGTTATTTTTTTATTTTTAAGATTCGTCTAAACTTTACAATCATTTTACTTCACATTGTATTCCATTGTTTAAAGCGATATCATTGAAATGTTGAATTAATTAAGAGCTGATTTCTTGTATTTATTGTTGATGTTCTCATATTTATTTAGATTTTGACTTTGGATTTGAAATTAATTCCTTTATCTAATATGCGCAGGTAGTCGATAGTCTGTATAAGCACTTCTTGGTCCTTTTAGAAGATTACAACAGACAGTTAACTAAGATACACGTATTTCGGTGAAATACAGATATAATAGAATAGGTATATGCAATGATGTTATATAATAAATTGTTATAAAAATATCATTGTGTATATGTCTACCTAGTTGTCTTTAGTGTGAAAGATGTGTGTGTATTTATCAACTACCTAGCTTTTGAACGTGGCCTCGCCCGAGTATATGACATATATAATCAAAGTATCTCCATTTTAACTGCCTCTGTGGCGCAGTGGTAGCGTATGCGACTGCTGTGCTTGAGATCTCGGGTTCGATCTCCAAGTCGGACCAAATGTTTGTGTGATCTACAAATTTAAATAAATAAGTGTAATAATAGGGTGTTTTCTATTTATAATAAGTACCTATTTACAAAAAAGGTATAAATACCAATTACACAAACTCTGCTTAGCTTGGGACTAGATTCCGTTGTGTGTAAGATGTCTGAAATATTTATTTATTTATTTTATAAATGGCAAAATCATTGTTTTGTTTTACCATACCTAAAGGGTATGTGGTAGATAAATGCTAAAAAACACGCTTCCTCGAGTCTTTCTCGATCCACATAGGGAGTTTTCTCAAACAGAAAAGTTTGAGGGCAAATTATTGTAAATTTTAAAGAAGACACTTATTTTTAAAAAAGACAACTCTGACCTTGGAGGTAGATCATTTTATAGACATTCCAAAAGGCTATAGTATCAGGAAGCCTTTTAATTACAAAAAGTTCCGTTGGGATGCGCTAACTTTGCCTAATTATACAAAAGAGTAGTAAAATATTATTACTAATAGATGGTACCTAAAACGGAATATGTTTTATAGTGTATTACAAATATATTGAACACAAGCTGCGGCCCGCGGTGTTACCCGCGATTTTTGTGGTACATTTACAACAACAACCATGGTTGGAACCGCTAAGCGCAGCTAGTCTATAATCATAAGTTACTCCTGATAACATCAGCTACCTACCATTTAGTGAAAAGCAATGAAATTGAAATTAAAAACAGATACTTTAACAGATAATTATTAGACATAATAGTATTTCGTAGATACACTGTCAACGCTAACCGACATTGTTACACAACTAAAACGACAGTAATCCCATTCGCTAATTGTGGATCTTACGAAGTCTGACTGCGGCGAGCTCGCAAACGAAGATTTCATCTTTCGGCTCACTAAAGCCGATTAAAGAGCAGTATGGTTTCGTTTCAATCTTTTAAACCCACAGTCTTGTATGCCGGAAGAATTTTCATTAAGTAATATTCAGACACAATCACTTTTAGCCTCATAAAGTCTCATTTATAAAAAGAGGTTTATATCCAGCAATGGACTATTAAGGGCTTGTTTATTATGATGATGAGTTTTTCATAAATGACAAGGATTGAAAAGGACATGCTTCGATAGTTTGGTCACGAAGACAAGAACGATATAGAAGGATCACGAAAGAACTTTGTAGAGCGAATATGTGTGAAAGCGTGGGAAGAAGTCGTCGGCGGCAAATATTTACCGACAAGCAAGTGAAATACTGAAGAAAAGCCGTAAAAAGCACCAAGAACCAACTTTCATGCAGCAATTGATGTATATAGATTAAGTAAAAGAGGTGTATCTGTCTACCTCTCTGAAAAATAGCCGTCGAAAATAGTCTTAATGATGCAGAAGCATCAAATAGACCTTCATAGTGTAGGTCTCCATACTGAACTATTGCATTGTCTACATTCGCAATAAGTATTGTAACCATAACTCTTGTATTCCGCTCATGCTATTCATCAGGCAAAGTCAGTAGAGTCACTTTGGTAAGCTCATATAAAAAAAAATTGTTAAATAAAAACAAACGTAGCGGAGGGCGCCCTGTGGTACAAAGAAAATATCTGGCAGGATAGATGCGGACTGCCCAAGACCGGGATAGTTGGTGCTCCTTGGCGGAGACCTTCAGTCAGCAGTGGGCGGTGATTGGTTGATATTTATGTAAAATAAACTTGTAGACTTAGACTCAATATATATACTATCGTATATCTCTAGGTATGTAAATTTGAATGAATTTGACGTAATATTCATCATAGGGATATTGGTAAATTTTCAACAGAAATATTAAGTGTAGCTTCTATTCATTTATTCGACTAAACAATAGGTATGTTTCGCAAGGAATTAAATAAATTTCAAACACCAATACTTTATGCAGTATTAATGAATATGTAGAACATGAATGAATAATATGTCTCGATTTAAATACTTCTTTTTTAAAAGGATAACAATATTGTCGATATTATATGTTCATGACAATTATTTTACTTTCCTTAATACAATTATTTTTGACCAATTAGAAGAGTCACGCTTCGGCACGTATGGGCTGGCTCAACCGGAGTGATACCACCCACAGGAGAAAGAGGCGTGATGACATTTTCTTTTATATATTTTATTTTCTTTATAATAATAATAGATCTCTTTATTGTACACCAGATTCATTTCAAGGTTAACATAACATTAGAGAAGTACAATTGGCGGCCTTATCGCCCGGAGGCAATCTCTTATAGGCAACCAAACCAAACCAAACTACCAATCCTAAATCGCGCAATATAAGTTCTCGCGCTCATATATATACAACTTCCCAACATATATACAACTTCCCAACATCAACCGTTGGGCAGTGGCCCGCCAGGCATGATCACCTCGCCTGGTCGGAGGATCCTTCCTTTGTGTTGGAGGGATATGACACCCGTTCCTCTACATAGGGTAGTGTATAGTGTAAAACTAGGTATAACGTTTTTTAAATGAATAATAACGTAGATTATATGAAATAAATACAAAGAATAAGTTAAATATAGACTTAATTACAAACTTAAATGTAGTAATGTGACCCAATTGACCAAAAAGTAGTAGCTAGTTAAGAGACATTGATGTCTACCAGATAGTGTTCCTTTACTAGTCTCTTGAATGCAGTTATTATTTGTACACGTCTAATGGCGTCTGGTAGTGCATTCCACAACCGAACTGCTTCGACACAAAAGGAGTGGTCGTTATTTGCAACCAACAAAACAGTTATATATAAAAAATTTTGACTAGATATAATAAAATATTCGAGGTAATGAACATGTAACCTACACTATTGTTAACGAATTAATAAAAACAAAATTCAAACGAAATAGGTCACATTAATACAATGATATGCATACATATTTATAAATAAAAACGCGTGTAGCCAAACCATATAAATTATAAAGAATAAATAGCTTATTTTGTTGGCAAAGCAGACAATAATTTAATGATTGAATGGCATGACTCTTGAAGAGGCTATTGGATAAGGCAAAATGTCAATATCACTCAAATATTTATGTTCTTAGCACACGGTTAGGTGTGGTAGTTAGTAGTAATAGTGCGTGTATAAATTGTTTCTAACATTTAGTAAATGGAGCAGGTGTGTAATCTTCCTATATGGACAAATTCTTTTTAAAATGATAGTTACTTCTGTTACTCAATTCAGCTGGATTTTTTTATAATTGGCGGGCAGAAAAGAACTATGTGTGTTATAAATCGAAATGGCAGTATATTTCTATGATATATCTAGACGAGACTTCAATACTTAATTAATTCTAGACTTCAATAGTCTTTTTTTATTATTACATTTTTTTTTCATCTAGTCCCAAACTAAGCAGAAGTTGTACTATGGGTACTAAACAACTGATATGAATACATATTTATATTTTTTGTAAATGCATACATATCATACACAGAAAACACCCAATCTTCGAAAGAAATATTTGAAGATCATACAAACATTTTTTCCGACTCAGGAATCGAACCTAAGACCTCTAGCAAAGCAGTCGCATACGCTACCACTGAGCTACCGAAGCAGTCTATTTTTTAAAGATTATCATTTTAAAATATCACATACAAACTATTTCTCGTTATATGATTACCTGTTAGTGTATATTTTATAAACACAATATATGTCATTCTAATGTCAATGTCATATTGGTTATTTTTCATCTATGATGTGTGGCAACACTGCTCTTGTACGCTGTTCTGTGTGTGTCGAAAGTTATCTCCACTTGTTATCAAAATACATCTCGGTTTGTACTAATAATTAGTTTTCTTTATGCCAAAAACCCATCATTACCTTTATTTTAAACATTATTAGATTATTATTAGATTACTAACTAATTTTAGATTAATAACTAATACATTATTAGATTTATTAGATTTAAATCGGACATTTTCATTTTGACTTTTAGCACTCCTCGTCCTCCTTCGTTCGCATAGTTTTCGTTCAAATGGATACAAAGATTATGCTTCACGCATTAATATATTGTTGATAAGCCTAACCTCCTTATAAGTCACATTAATACAATTAATTATAAGTATAACAACTATAAACAAAACAAAGGCAATACGTGACTAATCAACTTTACATCAACAATGCAAGGAGACGATGACCTCCAATTGTTAATCTATAATAAACTCAACATTATAACACTAGTACTAATAAACTAACATATTGTTTTAATATATATGTACAGATAGTATTTATAACAAAGAAATAGTTCTAGTAGACTGATTACGTTTGTGTCATTGAGTACCTCACACAGCTAAGAAAGTTTGCGTTATTTAGCGATTCATTTTCGTTTACCCTATATCGATCGAGTTATAGAGGTTCGTTAATCGCCTCCACCACTATTTAATTATTCACAAATAGCGACTGTTGCCATTAACAAGGAATTAGTTATGAATCGTAACGAATAGTAATTAATAATTCTCAAAATGACCCGTACAACGAAGTAACGTATGTAATTATAGAAGTAAATTGATTCCAAAACTTATCAAAGACGCTTCCTCTTGTGTCATTGTTGTCAACTTCTATCAACTCATGCATTGCTAGATTAGATATAAGTTTTCCTATTTGGATACTAAGTTACTTTACAGGATCAAAGTGAAAAATAAACATCCATACTAATATTTTAAATTAGATAGTAACTCTGTCCGGTTTTAATGAAATTTTGGTATGGAGAGAAGGACATGATCTACTCTTTACCAGGAAAACCGTGATATATGCGGGCAGAGCCGCGCGCAAAAACTAGTACTTTATATTTGGTCATGTAAGTACGATTCATGCACAAATCTATACCAAAAAGTTCTCTGATCGCTTATGCAACATTAAACACTAGTCACATTGCATTGATATTATACTCCATTATATGTGTAAAAATATTTTTAAAAGCAAATATATAGACGTCTTGTAGAGAGGTACTCACCAACTATCATATTATCGTCGTGGGCTGTCATTTCTGTTTCCTTTCCTGTGCTTCGTCGAGTTGAATCGTTCGATACGGCCTCTTGTACCAGTTCTTCTGGGGACAAAATACTTTTATTACTATACTGTGTAGTGATCAGTATATAGACGATAAGACTATCAGCGGTCTTATATAAAGGAATACTACTAGAAAAGCACATATTTTAACCAGGGTAAGCTTACGTATTTTGTACTGTATTTTTTTAAGTATGAGCCTGCTCAAGTGATTCTACTCTGTCTAATAGACAGTATGAGCAGAACCCAAGAGTGGTGGTCCCTATACTCATTGCGAATGCAGACAACGCAACAATGCAGCATGGTAACCCACGCTATGGCAGCCTATCGAGATGTTTCTGCATCCTTGAGCTTGACCAACGAAACACGAGTTTGAATGCTGCCATTTAAGATTAGTTTCCGAGGAGGGAGTCCCGTCCGGTAGAGCCGGTCCGTTCGTGCTGTAATCAGCATAGATCTAATAAGCGTATATCTAGAAAATCTTGTTATAATGTATAAATAATTACATACGTATTGTTATATTTCATTCTATGATATGCATTAATGACACTTATTATGACATGTAAGAATAGTGACGCACCTTCAACATCTCACTTAGTATAGTATTACATTATAAACTATAACTAGAATTCTCAAGACACATGAAATCGACTAAATGGAATTTAATACGAAATTTTGAAAGATAACTCTCACATTAGGAATATGTTCTGCTTGTAGGCGACTTTAGTAATATCATGATGAGGCCACAAAAAAAACCAGACAAAGAACAACAATTTGTGATTGGCTCAGTTCCGTGAACTTGATATTACTACAATGGAAAACATTTTGGTGTGAATAGGTAAAAAAGAAATTGTTATCCAATCATATTAATGGTTCAATATATTAAATGCAACTTCTCGTATACCCACTACGACGAAGCCAAAAGGAAGGAAAATAGTTATTAAAATGTATGTTTATAATTGGGTTCGTAATAATGTTGTTACATTATAATGGGCCGGCTGACATAGGCTCTACAAATTTTATCAAAAGTTTTTACGAAGTCGGGTTTTACTTGTTTAAACTCTTTCTTATTAATGGTGTAATTGACAATCAAGTAGACAATTCATTTCGTGAAAAGTGGGTAAAACAAAACATGGGTACCTATAATTCAAAAATCACATGTGCCTTGTCCGGCTGGAAGGGATTACACCGCTTTTATTGAAAGGTTGGAGATCGTATCTGCTCGAAAACAGCACCAGCAAGAAAGAACAAAACTGCATTCAGTTTATCAAGAGTAATACAAAATACCACTATGAATAGAACACTGACCTCTTCAAAACGAAACTTTTTAATTATAAAGAAGATATATATTAAAGAGGTTTCAAACTTTCATTAAAGTCGAGTATTCTGATTCCGTTTTAATCTTGTCGTGAAGATGAACATCCTGTAAATGGGGAACAATGTCTAGGTATAAAGCTATCTCATCGTCCTTACTAGGGAAATAATAGGACTACCAAATCTCTAAGAGCCGACAGTTCTCGAAGCTCTTCATTGTACCGATTCAAAAGGCGGACCAGGCGCTATTATTGGCCAATTTATATTCCAATAAGCTGAATAGTAACTACAATATACTGTTTGATAATATAAATCTGGTATGATGTTCATTATTTTTTGGTTATTTTATTTTCTTTAATTGACACCCAAAACAGCTTCAACAGAACTATTTCTATTTTAGTATTAGTTAATATTTTTAGATAACCATACTTTCGTTGATATACCTGTTTTTTTTTCAATATTATAGTTTAAAATTCACATTAAATATGCTTGTAACACGAGTTTCAAACTAAAACATAAATAAAAAGTAATTGTAGGGTCTATTAGTAAACAGTGAATAAACATTTTCGAAGGTTTTGTCGAGGAGATTAGACTTGGGATCAGGTGGTTGCTGATTCGTACAACACAAACCTCTCAATACACACAGGTAAATTAATAAAATATATCTTACAATATGTCAAGATCCATAAAAAGTGTAAAAAAACCTCCCTGTTAAAATTCGTATTTTTATTCATAAAAATATTACATTATTTTATTCTCAAGCAACCGATGGTATTAATTACGCTTCGACAAACGCAATTGAATCGCAAACTAAGTATTGAAAATCCATTTCCTTCTTAATTTAAATTGAAATTCAATTCAATTTAAAAGATTTTTCAATCCGGACCGGATTTAATTACACGATTAAGAGTTGAACAACTATTGATGTAACCAGTAGAACGTGATAATAAAACAATGTCTTGCGGTTAAAAGACTTCACGGTGAATAAGGAAAACGTTGTAAAATCGTTCCAGAAAATAAGCCGGGGATACGGTAGCAAGGGACTTTGTATGCATCTCGGTTTTCTGAAGGAAACACGGTGTAATTTTATTGTTATCAAATAGCTTTAATCGTAACAGATTAAGGTAGCGGTAACGAAATAGGGGATGGAGATTGAGTTTTACTAAAAAAAAAGATCCTTGGTGCGACGCCTGCCACATGTGAAGCATTTAAATTATTCTGTATAAAATCATACCAGGTGAAATAAAATAGAAGATATATAAAAAAAACTCAAGCCCTAGCAACACGTCTGATCCTCGAACTATATGTTTCACCATCACAGCAACTTTTTATTTTAAATAAGTCTTCTTCTTTGATGATATGGAAACCAGCCGTATCGGCTATTTCTGCCAATGTCAAGAATTTAATGTCTTCAATTCTAAGTCTTCCGAGTCTTGAAGTCTTCGTCGTGATGGAATTAATAATAAAAAATATAAAAAATGTGGATGGCATGAAATGGGGACCGTATTTCGTAAAAAACGAAAAACGATCCTAAATAAGTCTTAGATATTCAGTATACAAATAATGAAAAGCCTTAGCTGTATCAGTCAAAGGACTGGCCACGATTCTGTCACATCTTCCAACATCCATCAACTTATCACAAAGCAAGCAATCTCTAAGTTATTGGTTTCATGTAAATTCCATCAAAACATGTTCTACATCCTCTCACAGATATATTATGTTATTATTCATATATTATGTTCATTAGTCAGCTTGATTTTGTGTTTAATTGATTTCAATATCCTTCATACAAAAGGAATTACATTTAGTACATTTGACTATTATAAATATATTTACTTTATTTAAACAAAGTAAGCACTGCTATTATTATGTAAAAAAAGGAATCTTATCTCGTTGTGTATTTAAAAATATTTAGCCATTGTCGGTTAGTTATCGATAATGGTAAACATGCATGAATGTCAAATGCCTATGACATAGTATAAAACTCAATAGTGCTAAGCAATGATAGAAGAATGCTAGCAAAAAGTGCGTTAAAGAAAAGAAAATGGATCAATGCTGTTCTAGTCCCAACCAGGAATCAGTGCTAGAAACAAATGATAAAATATTTTAAACATACTTTCTATTCCCGCAAGAATAAGAACTATTAATAAAAATAGCCAGGCGTATTTCAACAGCATGTAACTTTTCCGTTTCATACCGGAACTGTCTGGTCGAACACAAAGCAATATGTGAGATCCCAGCACGTTAAAAACAGAAATCGCCTGATAAACAGTCAGTTTAATGTAAAGCCCGATTCGCCAGGAGGATCTGGGAACTGCATATAAATCTCTTTGTCGTGAACCTGCAGATAATAAAGCCAAGAGGGAAATTTAAAGTCGGATCTAGTTAAAATCTAAGTTACGACGAAGATGAATTGGGTTTTTAATGGATAAGCCCTTAGTGGTTTCTCTTAGTAATAAAAATATATTTGAGTAAGAAAGTAAAATCTGATATACGATTTGCATTGGTTTTTTAATTGATAAGCCCTTAGTGTTTTCTCGTAGTAATAAGAATATATTTGAGTAAGAAAGTAAAATCTGATATACCACTTGCATATTATATGCATTTCTGATGAGTGCACATATTTATAGCTCATCCAAAAATAGCAATCTGGAACAAAAATTAGTTTTTCCTTATTTTAGTTTGTTGGGAACATTGGAAATCTTTTTTTCTATAAATGTACAAGTGGTAATGGTAGTAGCCATACTGATTTCAGCACGATCGACCGAGGCAGTTCGCGCTGTCGTGTTTCTTTCGTGAGTGAGAGACCGGAGGACCAACATGCTTTCCAACAGGTACAGTAAAGTCGCTTTGACTGTCTCGGTAGCGCAGTGGTAGCGTATGCGACGACTGTGCTTGAGGTCTCGGGTTTGATTCTCGGGTCGGACCAAATGTTTGTATGATCTGCAAATATTTGACTCGGATTTTGCGTGTTTTCTATGCAAAATATGTATGTATTTACAAAAAAAAAGTAGATATTATTTATATGAGTTGTCTAGTACCCATAACACCAGCTCTGCTTAGCTTGGGATTAGATGGTGTTGTGTGTAAGACGTCTGAAATATCTATTTATTACTTTGACAGGCACCTACATAAAAAAAAAATCAAACTTAAACATGCGTGCATAATAAACACAGCGCCTATAGCTTGTATGTGAATAACCTAGATTCGTTTCATGTAATGTACCTGAAGGTACGCTGGTATCGCTGGCCAAGTGGGGGTTTTTTTTTTTTTTTTTTTTTTTTT